>CANTUT010000561.1:585000-655000 GCA_947687605.1 Reutealis trisperma
ATTAAAATTGAAAATTAATTGATGAAAAAATAAATATTAAATTTTAAGCACTAAATATTATGAATATTAAAATTTTTTAAGTTTAAATATAATCAATATATTTAATGACTATTATTATTAAAAATTATTAAATTGTTATCTTAGTTTTAATGATTATATATGTCACTGTTATTATTTATAAAATCAAAATTAAAATATTGAGAAATAATTATGAAATGTAACAGTTAATTTGATGATTTTATGAGTTTATAGATTTACTCATTTCCCCAAAAAAAAAAAAAAGGTGTAAAAAATTTGAATTTAAGTTTTTTTTTTTATAATTTTTCTTAATTTTTTATTTTTATCATTGATTAAAATAAAAATTTTAATTTAAAAGTGGATCCCACAATATTTAATGAAATTTGATTTTAAAGAAAACTTTTTTACTTAATATATTATGTCAAATCATCATTACTAATGTTAATATATTTGTTATTTAAAAGTGTAATATATAGCAGAGAAATTAAAAATACACTAGAGTGCAATATAATATAATTAAGTTATATTTTTAATATTAAATTGCGCAGTCTACTAAACGCATAAGATAACTAATTCTTTATGCTTCATCTTAAAAGCCATTTAATAAAAATTAATTTTGAAATCCTATTAAGGAAATTAATCTCAAAGCAACTATTTATCTTAAATTCATAACTAACTAGAAACTAATCCATACCTTGCTACAAAATTATTTCCAATCAAATATAACAAAAGATACACTCGATGTGTCATTTATTACTGAAATTTGAACTTTAAATTTGTTTAAAGTTAGATTTCAATTGATCATATTATTTTAAAATTATCTCTATAATACGATGGCAAAATAATGCATTACAATATTTTGGCAAAATAAATTTGACATAATCACAATATTTAGTACACTAATATTTTTCACCGTCAATTTTTACTTTTTTCTTACACTTTTTGCTGAAATTGTAGAACCAAATGTACTCAATTTCTATACAAAGAATAGTAACCAAAACCACACATGTTGACTCATGGATTGTTCCATATTAAAACAACATATTAATTTGTCAAACCCTTTAAAAAAAGGAAAAAAAATATATTAAGGCATAAATATTGAAAGGTATTTCATATTTGTACAAAAATAAAGGTGTTGTAACACATGTATTACCTGTTTAATATATTGTACTATGCAATAGATTCATATACTAATGAATAATAATAATAAGAGATAATAATATTTAAAATCGACTATTAATAAAATATATTTAAAATGGACCCTTAATCCCTCAAAATTATAAAGTAATTCTTTTAAGTATAATGTGATAATGAAACCTAGTTTAAATATTTGTATAAATTTAATTTAATAAATTAAGATAATTATTGAGATAATTAATTTATTCTTTTCTGATAGTGAAATCCAGTTTAAATATTTCAATAAATTTAATTTAATTGAATAAATTAAAATAATTGTTGATATAATTAATTTATTTTATAATGAAATCCAGTTTAAATATTTCAATAAATTTAATTTGATTGAATAAATTAAGATAATTGTTGATGTAATTGATTTATTTTTTATTGTTTAAATATTTCAATAAATTTAATTTAGATATTGGATTAAATATTAGATTAGTTTAGATATTTGATTAAATTTAATTTAATAAATTAATATTTGATTAAAAATTTATTTAATTTTTCTAACCATGACACGTGACAGTTTCAATCAATCAGCGTCTACTGATTTAGTATATAATAATAAATTACAATTTGAATACTTTTTATTTTGATAATGATGTGTTCTTGTATATGTCATTGAACACATATGCACATTTTGCAAGTCATCAAATTTCTAAAGTCATGACAATGTAAGACTGAAAAATAATCATCCAACCTAATAAAATTTGGTGACGTTTCCAATACTCAATCATTGTAACTATTTCATATTTTAAGATATTTAGGTATACTCGCGCGTTGCTGCAATACTTAAAATATGATCTACATCTAATGTACATATTACAGATAGATATTTACAGAGTTTATTGTTTTTATAATATTTGTACAATATAAAAATATTTACAGTAGTTATATTTTCTTAATATTTACCATATACAAAAATATTTACAATAATTGTCTTAATATGAAAATATTAAGACAATTACAAATTATATGTCATGTTTCTATATTTTATACAAAAAAAAATTGTTGCTATTTTTTACTATTTTATCTACATTGTAGAGAGTCGTCTTATTTTCTTTATCTCACCGCTTCTATTATTACTGTAAAGGAGAAGTGAATAAATTAGTATCAGAGATATTATATATGCATCAATTTTCATTTATATTTATTAATGTTGAATTTATATTTCTCATATATTTACCCTGATACAAAACTAGTCACCGTCCACTTGTTTGATGCAAATTTAATTAATAATTATCAAGGATATTTTCAAAATAATTTTCTTCAAACATTTGCAATAAAAACACATATTTTTAGATAAAACTTTCATCCTTTATAGTTCATGATTATTGAGTGTTCTTATCCTATTGTAACATGCAATAACTCTTTTTTCTCTTGCCCTAAGTTATTATATTATAAAATATTATATATATATATATATATATATATATATATATATATATATGAAAGAAGGGGATAAGCACATTCACTTCAAAAAAATAAATCATTTATTTACAGAAAATTCCATCAGTAAACATAAGAAATCTATTAATAATTGAATTTACTGATGGATTGAATATGGCTAAAGTTTGTCGCTAAATCGATGGTCAATAATTCTGTAATGACGGTTGAAACAATCCATGAGTAAATTTATTGACGAAATAACAGTCAGTATTTCTTAACAAGCTGTCAGTAATTTCGTTCAAAAAATAAATTAAACAATCAGTATCGGTCACTAATCCATCAGTAATTATAATAAAATTAATATTTTAATATATTCAAACGGTCAATAATTCGTCAGTAAAAAATTTTAAAAAATAATTTTATAAATAAACGGTCAGTAATCAGTCATTAAAGTTTTTAAAAAAATAATTTAATAATAAAGTCAGTCAGTAATCTGTCAGTAAAGTACTTTAAAAATTAATATTACAAATAAACGGTTAGTAATCCATCAATAAACAATTTGAAAAAAATAAGTTAATAAAAAAATGGTTAGTAATCCATCAGCAACATATTGAAAAATATTTTTTTAATAATTATAAAATGGTCAGTGATCCATCAATAAATTGTACAGTATATTTTTTTTTAAATGTTTAAAATTTTTAATAAATTAATTTTATAAAATAGATATTAATTAAAAATTATAAAAAATTTATATAATATAAATATCAAAATTAAATATTATATAACATAATATTATTTACAAAAAATATAATATATTGTACACTGTATAAGTATTAGAAATAACTAAACTAAAAAAAAATAATAATAATCGTGTTCCTTAGCATCATCATTCTCCTTATCCTCCTCATCATGGCCCTCCTAATATTGTTGGCAATGCTCCGGATATACTATATATGCAATAGCAGCAGCAATAGCAGTATCTCTAGATGAAGGGTGCTGAGAAGTAGTAGAAGTCAGTGGAGGATCAATATCACCAGCAAAGTATCGTGAGAAAAACTGTTGCATCTGCAGCTCGACCTGCTGGTGGACCTACTCCTGGGCCATTCGCTGCATCTCCTCCCATATCTGAGCTACTCACCTATCGATCTCTTACTGCATATGCTTAGCTATAGGCGGCAGTGACAATAACGGTGGTGGAGCTGAGGAAAAACAGGCCATGAGATGTCAATGATCAAGCCAAAGAATCGATCCCGTAGACTCATCCATTCTCCCAACCTCCCAACTGCTCTGAAGTATAACTCAAACTGATATATCTGAATCCTAATTCCATCAAAAGTATATCCATGTTTAGACCACTATAACTCATTTTTGTATTTGTGTCCTGATTAGTTATCACTAATAATTCTCTCTAATTATTTCTTTAATGTATCCAAATATTTTACATAAATCAATTTCACAAATAATGTAAGATTTAAGCCAAATTCAGACTTTTCAATCACCACATCCTATAAACTATTTTTAAAAATAATATCATAACTACTATTCTTTCTCGCAAGAAAAAATAATTTAAACAAATCCACATTTTAATACATCAATAATATTGAAAGAAGATGAATCAAACATATCTAAATAAATAGTTTCTTATAGTTTGAAATGATATTTTTATATCCAAGAATTTGTTAGATAAAAGAAAATAAAGGAATTGATCGATACATTTTATTATAATTTTTAAATTTATTTTGTTAATATTATGTTGTATTAATTATAGGTTGATTTCTATATTAATACTTGGTATGACTATTGTTTTCTTTTATTTTAATGTAAGTTGTATATTTTTATTAGTTTTGATAAACTTGATCTCTTTGATACATTATAACTTAATTTCCCTTCATTCAGAAAATCAATAATCTTTTCAGTGTTTATATGTATCATTATTTTAAAAATCATACTGGTAATCAAATTGGATAAGTTTATAGAATACATTAATTTTTTCTTTGTTTTAATAAAAGACTTATTATACATTCACATTATGATTAAATGCATTATTTGTAAATTTAACATCAATGTCAATTGAATATTAATTATATAAATTAAATTATCATGTGATATCATATTATATCATATGATATCATAAACCCAAAAAATTTCTAATTTAATGATTATATCAATAAATCTCTAATTTATAGAATACATTAATTTTTTTTATTTCAATAAAATTTATATTATGATTAATGTATCACTTGTGAATTTAACATCAATGTTAATTTGAAATTAATTGTATGCAATTGATTTATCATGTAATATCATATTATATCATAAGCCCAAAAAAATATCTATTTAATGGTTATATCACATGAATACTTGTGAATATTTTAAATTTAATATTACAAATAATAACAATAACATATAATAATTAAATTAAAAATTTTGTAATTTTGATTTTCCTATTTAATTAATTTTTAAAAATGATTAAATACACTTCATAAATTTTAAATATACTTATTTCACTTTTTAATATATTAGTTTATATTTTTATATGTTATAAGTTTATAATTTTTTTTTTTAACTTTGAATGCAAGTATTTTTGACAATATCGATTTATTTATAATTAATAAATAAAAAATTTATTAATTTATATTCAGGGTATCAATACAATTATTATTTCATTTTTATTTTTTTAATAAGAAAATTTGGATAAAGAAAGAAATTATTTAGAAATTAATAAACTAAGTTTTAAAAAAATGAATATAATTTTTTTTTCATAAATTTTCTTATATTATATATTTTATTACTATAGCACATCATAATATATATATATATATATATATATATATATATATATATATATATATATATATATATATATATATATATATAAAGAACTTAGTAAGGAGCTCTTACGTAAATATGCTTCTTCCTCTATCCATACATTTATATATTGTCTATAAGTAATATATATACACACACACATGGAGAGAGGGAATAAACATATTTACATAAGAGTCCCATTTTAATTTTATGACGTAATTGATATAAAATATATAAAAAAATATAATTGTAACAATGTACGTGAACGTTAATAGCATATTCTTAACTTTAATTATTATTAGTGTTATATTCTCATACTTGAATTATTATATTAAAATTTAAAAATTTATATTGATTGAAGAAAGTTAAATCTATTTTTAATATTTTGGTTATAAAAATTTCAAAACAATTTAACTATATGCTTAAATTGTTTTTTTTAATGTTTGAAATGATACTTTTCTAGAAAAATAATTACAACTACTTCAATACAAAATCAACACATGTTGCTACTATTATTATTGATAATATTAAATATAATGATTTAACATCATTAAATTTTATTTTCTTAATATATTTAAAATTATTTTAATTATGAAAACCGTTAAGATAACCTAAACAAACTTGTTATTATTTAAAATTAAAGCTAAATATTTTAGGGTTTGAAAACACCAATACAATAATTCAAACTATTTTTTCTAACATTATTTTTTTTAGGCTTCATAACAATTAAATAGTAATTTTGAACTATTTTTTTCCAATAATATTTGAACAAAAATTTTTTAGTATCTATTACTGTTTAAACAATACATAAATTTTGAACAAAATAAAAAAAAGTCATAATAAATAGTATACATTAAATAGAATTCAATATACTTCGATAATTTAATTAATATGTACTATTATTTATACAAATAATAGATTTCAAACAAAATAAAAAGTCGCAGCTAATAGTATTTACTACTATTTAAACAATGCACAAATTTTGAACAAAATAAAAAAGTCATAATAAATAGTATACTTTAAATAGAATTCAATATACTTCGAAAATTTAATTAATATGTATTATTATTTATACAAGCCATGGATTTCAAATAAAATAAAAAGTCACAGCAAATAATATATGTTAAATAAAAACAAGTATACTTCTAAAAAATATTTGTTATTTAATACAAATTTAGTATATTTTCACTATATAATTAATGTCCACTATTGTTTATAAAAAGCCATGGATTTCGAAAAAAATTAAAATTCATAGCAAACAATGTACATTAAACAATAAATATTATACTTATAGCAAACAATTAGTATTTAATATAAATTCAAAATATTTTTACAATATAATTAGTATTTACTATTATTTATACAAGCCATGGATTTTGAATAAAATAAAAAAATAAATGAAAAAGTATACATTAAACCAAAAATATATATTTTTAATAAATAAGTAGTATCTAATACAAATTCAGTATATTTCCAAAATGTAATTAGTATGTAATACTATTTATACAAGCTATAAACTTCTAATAAAATAAAAAGTTACAACAAATAGTATACATCAAACAAAAAAGTATACTTTTAGTAAATAATTAATATCTAATACAAATTCAATATATTTTTACAAAATATAATTAGTATATGCTACTGTTTATACAAGCTACATAAATTAAAAAAAAAAATAAAAAGTTATGGCAAATAGTATACATTAAATAAAAAAATATTCTTTTAGTATATAATTAGTATCTAATGCTGTTTAAAATTTAATTTATTTTTCAAGAAAATTGAACAAAAAATTTAAATGTTACAATGACATAATTTTTCAAAAGGAAAATCATAAAACATAATTTTTAATTGGGAGGATGCAATTTTCTAGAATTTTACTGATTAACCCAAACAAATACATATTCATATATGAATTAAATAAATTTATAAGTGGGATAAAAAAAATCACTTATAATTAAATGATGGAACGAGAAAGGAAAGGAAAGAGAGAATCAAAATAATCAATATAAGAACCATAGTCAGTAACTGCGATTTGTCCCTCTTGTGCTTTATAATCTTTAGCACAACCTCACTCCTAATATATTATAATTACTATTACTATAATAATAGATTGTTACAATTTGTGTGTCGATATGTAACATATATGCTCCCTAATTTATTAATTAATATTTAAATATTGCAGCTATATGTATCATAACGGTAGAGGCTTTTTTAATAAAATTATTTATTATTGATTATATTGTACAAATGATTTAATGAATTTAAAATTTTAAAATGTAGTGTGAATTATTAGCCTTTTACATAATATAACTTGAAAGAATCCAACCTAAAATTCATTTGATATAAAAATAAATTTCCTTAAAATTTTCAATTTTAAATTATATTTTTATAAATATATAATTTTAATAAGTTATACTTAAAAATTTATTAATTTGAATAATATATACTTTCCTTAAATTTAAAATTCATTAATAAATTTTATTAATATAATTTTATAAATGAGTTTTTTAAAATTCAATAAAAAAAATACTTGATAAGATAAATGAGATAAATATGATATTATATATAAAATTAATTATCACTAAACTGAATAATAATAATCATAATAAAAGATAAAATTTTCATAGAGTAATGAGATAATTCTACCATCCCTTGACTCTTGCACAATACCATCCACTCACTATTAATTATAATATTAATTATAATTTTGCGTTCCATTCTACCACTATCACTTACTACATCACGTTTAATAAAGTTATTTCACATTTATTAGGTGATGAGTCACACATCAATTTTCTCTTGCTTGAGAGTGAAATTAGTTATTTAGTTATAAAAATTAAAGAAAAGAAAAAACAAAATACAAAAGATAATAATACAGCCTATAAATATATAAAAAAATCAGTGGGATTAAAAAATATATTTTTCCTAAAAAAAGACGAAATTTGATTAATTGACTCTTAAATTAGATGATTTTAGGGAGTAGAGTTTAAATAAATTAAATTAATGAAATTGATATAGAATTAAAAAAAAATAAATTATATTAGTAATATTGCTGAGATAAATATGACGATTAGTGATATTGAGAGTCACTGAATTATTATCAAAAAAGGACATATCATATAATTTTCTTTTTTTTTTTTTTTGGAAAAATCTTTAATAGAGTGTTGAAATCTAACAAAGCCCATTTATAATTGTCCAAATCTCTGTAGGCCCTCCATCATAGACTTAGACTAGTGTTTCAACCCAATCTCCTGTTCAGATTGTTGGCCCAGAAATTGATTATGGGTTGGGCTTGTTGTCTTATTTAAATTATTAAACTGTTTTTCTATTTTCAAAAAACGAATAAAATAGAAGAAAATATTTTTTTATTAGTTTTTTATAACGAATGTCCTAAGAAAATTAGTTAAAAATAAAAATTAAATAAATAAATTAAAAATAAAATAAATGAGTGAAAATTAAAAATTTTAACTTATCAATTAATACAGAATAGTGATTATAACAAAATGCAAACTTTATTAAAATCTCTATTTTTTTATTTCACTTTTTTT
The DNA here is from genome assembly GCA_947687605.1 of Reutealis trisperma. Lineage (NCBI taxonomy): Eukaryota > Viridiplantae > Streptophyta > Magnoliopsida > Malpighiales > Euphorbiaceae > Reutealis > Reutealis trisperma. The sequence continues at coordinate 593,940 of CANTUT010000561.1, forward strand.
TATTAATTTAATTATATTTATCCGAATTATTAAAAAATTATATTTATCTCAGTTAATTATTTTATAATTATAATTTATCTGAAATAATACTATTAACAGCACTTAATCAAATACACTCGTTAGAAAAATTGGGTTTGACTTTTCAAGGCGTGTCACCGCTGACTCATACATTGATCCAAAACCTAATCCAAATCAAATAACAAGATTGCCACGTCATCTTTATTACTTTTGCCCTTTTCTCTCGCAATATAATACTCTTGATTATTGACTTAGTTTTTTTTTTTTTTTTTTCAAATTATACAATAATTTTTTTTTAAATAGATTTTCTTTAAAACAATGTATATATCTATCCTAATGCATAATTTTTTTTTTAAATAGATTTTCTTTAAAACAATGTATATATCTATACTCATGCATTAAGAGAGAATAAATTTTTACAGTCTTTTTAGTATATAAAATATAAAATTATTTAATTAAGCTATAGTATTAGTAAATAATACGTTTAGTGCATATGATTCAAGTTGGATTTGATAATCCTAAAGATTTAGTTAACCATGTGATAAGTATTATCTAAAATCTATACTCCATATTTTTAATAATCTCTATCCAGTATGATTATTTATAATATTTTATTTTTTAAAATAGTCTCATTTAATATTATATATTAAAATTTTTGTACCAAATAAAATTTAAGAGAAGTATTCATATGATTTAACTAAATTTTAAATTCAAACTAATTTTAAAGATTACAAATCCGTAAACCAAACAAACTGTTACTATACTTGTAAACAACAACAATTCAATATATCTAAAAGTTAATAAATATGCTAAAATTTTATTTTATTTTATTTTTCAATATTTAAGAGAAAATTAAAATTATATTAATTTATCTAAGAAAAAATTACATTAATAGTTAAGTTTTTTATTTGTTTAATTCTTCTAATTTAACTTATATTAATTTCTATAAAAAAAATCATATTAATGATTGAGTTTTTCTCATATACATTTAACAGTGTAGAAAATATATAATTTTTTATAAAAATAAATTTTTAATATATATTACTGTTAAATATAATGAATATACAGTGTATGAATGATGAACATTTTGCTCATATGTGATAAATATATAATCAACAATTAATAAACATATTAAAATTATATTTATTTTATTTTATTTTTCAGTATACAAGAGATAATTAAAATTATATTAATTTCCTCTAAGAAAAAAATTATATTAATAGTTAAGTTTTTTTTATTTGTTTAATCCATCTAATTTAAATTATATTAATTTTTATAAGAAAAAATTACATTAATGTTTGAATTTTTGTATAAGTGTAAGAAATATATAATTTTTTATAAAAAAATTTCCTACATAATTTTTTATAAAAAATAAATTTTTAATATATTTTACTACTAAATATTATGAATATATAATGTATGAATGATGAATATTCTGCTCACATGTGATAAATATATAATCAATAGTTAGTTATATTTATTTTATTTTATTTTTCAATATTAAAGAAATAATTAAAATTATATTAATTTCTCTAAGAAAAAATTACATGAATGGTTAAGTTTTTTCATTTGTTTAATTATTCTAATTTAAATTATATTAACTAAAAAATAAAAAAATTATATTCTATTAGTTTTTTATTTTTTCATTTTTCTTATAAAAAGCTAGTATATTATTAAAAAATAAATTTAGTGCTGCAGTAAAAAATATAAAATACATTGATATATAAAATTAATATTAAAATTATATTAGTTTTCATTTAAAATTAAAATAAAAAGTATATTGACAAATTAATAATAATAATATAGTACAAAATAAAGAGTAGTAAAAAGATAAATTACTTTTTTGCCAAATAAATTGAAATTAATATAAATTTAATTTATAGTATTACAAATAAATAAAAAGAAAAAAAATTAACTATCATTTAAAATAAAAAATAGAGAGATAATTTGCAGGTATATTAAATATCTGATTTATGATACAAAATGAATAAGGGTCTATCATGTAACAATAATTGATTCCTCACTCTGTTTTTTCTTCTCTTTTCTTTTTTTTACACGTGTATTTTTTATCCCGAATTTACAGTGTAACGATGGACCCAAAGCCATGATATAATTTGCCCTTTGCACAAGTTACAAGAGAAAAGAAAACTTTTCAAAAACTTATCAACAGAAACTAAAATGGCATGTTTATCCCTATCTAGAAAGCGCATTCATTTCATAGTCCAAACATAATCAAAAGGGTAGAAAGGGCAATTAATTGTTATTTATAGAAATTAACATTAATTAACAGATTCGAATAAAACAAAATCATTTTTAGTTTAACAGCCAAATCCAATTTTTAAAATTTTATTTCAAATTTAAATCCAATAATTAATTAATTAATTAGTTATATGATAATTATCCGTTTAATTATATATATATATATATATATATATATATATATATATATATATATATATATACATAGCTTCTGTGTCAGCTCTTTTCAAAGAAGATAAAGATAGTCTCTATCTTTTTTGTATCAAGCAAACACTTTTATATGTAAGTTTCTCTCTTTTATTAGATTGATTTGGTTTTTTTTTTTTCCTTAAAGTTTTGAGCTTTTCATGAATTTTCGGTGATCAGAGTTTTGAATTTTGATAGTTAAAAACATAACAATAGATTGAGTTTTAGCTATGGCTTCTACCAAGCTCCCAACTTTTGATCACATTGTATATACCCCTTTTGATATTTTAATTGGTTCTATCAAATTGGGGGTAAATATCTAATGTTGATTTTGGCGGAGCTAATAGTGGTTATGGTGGTGTTGGGGTCGGGGTTGATGATCTTTCTAAGAAAAGAGTGACGAGTTGATGTATATTGTTGTTGTTATTAATGTAGTGTATAGAAATTTCTACTATGTGTATGTGGTTTTAGTGTTTGATAATTGATGGTCCTTACCTTGTTCCTCGTTATGTTGTGTATTGCAGAATCATTTTGAGTAAGATGAGCAAAATGAAGGTTGGGAAAATATTGTTGCTTTTCCTTTGCTTGAATGTAGTTGCTTCTGGAGTGGTAAGGCTTAAAGAGGATTATTTTTTTAAGGGATTTTATTTCATTTGGGGAAGAAATCATCTTTTCATTTTTTTTTTCTACTTAGAGTATCCAGATTTAAGTTTATTTATACATTTCTTAACTCTAATTTCCTCTCTTTGGTTTCATTTCTTGCACTTAGATTGCTGATGGTCCTCCAACATGCCCAGCTGATCTTGGTGGCGAATGCAGTGGTTCAGATGAATGGAAAGGGGAATTCTTCCCTGGCATTCCCAAAATTAAGTATGAGGTATATTTCTTCATTTTAAGTCCTATTTGCTCTAACTAGAGTGCCATTATTTGCTCTACGAGGTAAAAATTTGTTTACACTGTTTTTTGCAGGGTCCTTTGAGCAAGAATCCACTTGCATTCAAATGGTATAATGCAGAAGAAGAGATTCTTGGGAAGAAAATGAAGGTAGTGTTTCATTCTTAATGTGGTATTTTGACATATTGTATCAATTACTTGATGATTACTGAAATTTATTTATGGTCCCAGGATTGGATGAGATTCAGTGTTGCTTTTTGGCATACATTCCGTGGAACAGGAGGTGATCCGTTTGGTGCTCCAACCAAATTCTGGCCTTGGGAGGATGGTACCAATTCATTGGCTATGGCCAAAAGAAGAAGTAAGATTGATAAATATTAAGTTGTTCTGCTCTTTATAGTGGTGTATAATGGTAATATATCTATTTATTTTTTAATTTATCTTTTCATACATAATGCAGTGAGAGCCAATTTTGAGTTCCTGGACAAGCTTGGAGTTGATCGGTGGTGTTTTCATGATAGGGATATAGCTCCTGATGGCAAAACTCTGGAGGTGAGTCAATTTGATAATCAGTTGCTTTCTCAGGATAGCCTTTGGGAATTGAGAATGTTCCTTTTCTTGAAAATGTTCTTCAGTCTAAATTATCCGGGCTCTTTGTTTTTGTTGCAGGAAACTAATGCAAACTTGGATGAAGTGGTGGCCCTTGCTAAAGAGTTGCAGGTAACATTACATGAACAAATAGACTATGATATAGAATTTAACCTTGACCTATTTATCTCCATGTACCATGTCTTGCTTCTGTGGACCTCAGTGGGTGTCATTGTTTTTCTTCTCTTGATAGTTGCTTGGTGTGCTTATTTCATCTCACACATATCTGGTTTCTTCTTATTCCTTTTCTTAGCATTCACTATTATTGTCATGTTTTTGAAAATGTGTTGAATTTAGGATTTTTTTTTCTTTGGCTGCTTCCTTCTCTTCTGGCAGAACTTCAAATTTCACATGTCCTCAGTTTGAAACCTATCTGACCTAGGGTCAATTGGTCATAGAAAAATAGTATCAGATGTTATCCCTGAGAAAGTGGAAAGTTTATCAGTGATTGGTTGTTTATTATAGGTGACTTAAACAGCCTTTAATGGTCCTTCACTGCTGCCACTGAGAAGGAAATTACCCGCTTAGTTATGTGTCATTGGAGTTACTGTTTGAATGTTCCAAGTTGGTGATGAGATACAAGAACAAAATTAGTCTTGAGGACAATTACAAGACCATCAATACGATGTGTACAGGATGTCTTCTTGTATTTATGTTTTCTACTTTTTCTTGGAACCAAGAAATGCAATGTATTAATGTAATGTAATCCTGGCCTGAAATCTCTCCCCCTTTGCTGTTAGGCAAAAGGCTTCTGTATTCGCATCTGGGTTATCTGAAAATTGTATTCTGCTTTCGCTTTGCCAGTGTGCTTGGGCATTCCATGCATTAATGTGAGCCTTGATCATCCTTATTCTACAGTCGTTCCTTTTAGAGATTAACATGTTGGCTGCAAGGTTGTCCATTTTGTAGTTTGTTTTTTTTTTCTTTTTTTGGTTGTAATCAATGTGTGATACTTCTTTTAACGGACACCAAGAACTGCTGTTGTTGCATATACTCGGTTTAAAGTCTTTTCCCTCTTTATGTGACTGTGCAGGGAACCAAGATCCGTCCTTTGTGGGGCACAGCTCAGTTGTTTATGCATCCTCGTTACATGCATGGTGCTGCTACTAGGTATAGTACACTTATCCTTAGATGAAGGTTTTGCTGGTTATGGTTTTAGATTTTATATATTCATTGACTTGAAATTGGTCCTTTTCAGTTCTGATGTAGGTGTATATGCATATGCTGCAGCTCAAGTTAAGAAAGCAATTGAGGTGTGTACATAATCTAAAGATACCTGCATTTACAATATTGCTGTCCTTATTGCCGAGCATATTATAATTAACATTTCTTAACAGGTCACTCACTACCTAGGCGGAGAAAATTATGTCTTTTGGGGTGGACGTGAGGGGTATCAGACTCTCCTGAACACAGATATGGAAAGGGAGCTTGATCATTTGGTATTATTCACCTCTTTCTAAAATGTTTACTCATATGCTTTCAAGTATCTGATAATATGAATTTATCCTCAGTTTTGCTTTTTAGTGATTACTAGCCCTATAGGTCATTGTGAAGCATTTATTCTTTTAACTAATCAATGCTACTGGTATCCACAGGCAAGGTTTATGGAAGCAGCTGCTGCCTACAAGAAGAAGATCGGATTCAATGGTATATTATGCTCATTTCATAAACTGTGCCTCATACTTGAGTGGTGTGAATTTCTAGTAATAAAAGCTCAAGCTGTAATAGGGTAAAATACAATTATGTTTTTCATTGTCAGTTGGGGTATGATTGATATATGAGTAATGCATTTCTAGATTCTCTTCTTTCTTTGTTATTTATTGATCTTGTGTAATCATTAGACCCTTTTTTTGACTTTCTAGAAAATGAACTTAAGGTTTAACCTTCTCCTCTTTTCAGGAACTTTGCTAATTGAGCCTAAGCCTCAAGAACCTACCAAACACCAGTATGTTTCATATCTTATTTGTTCATTACTTCATTTATCTTTTATTTTTTTCCCTTGAAGTATCCTGTGTGTTTACCGATGTTTTTTTTTGTTTTGTCAGGTATGATTGGGATGCTGCAACAGCAGCTAATTTCTTGCGAAAATATGGCCTTATAGGTTATCATTTGAACTTCATCCCTCATCTCTTCCGACTTTATTACATTCAAGCACAAACACTTTTGACATTAGATACATGCTTGTGCACAAATACGCACTCCCAGTTTTGCACACTCACTGTTATTTGCTAGTTAAGATTTCACTATTAAAGTTATGGCTATGCATTCTTGCTCAAGTTCTGGACTTTTGATGAACAAAATTATTTTCTGAGTATTTAATGAATTATACTTTATCTGCTCAAAATTCTTGCTCAAGTTCTGGACTTTTGATGAACAAAATTATATTCTGAGTATTTAATGAATGATAGTCTTGGGTTATTTGATGTTGAGCAGATATTCAAATGTTATTCCCATGATTGGGTAATGCTAGTTTTAGTCATTAGTGTGTATAACTTCAGAAATAGTGTAAGTGCAATCAGCTCTCAGTTATTTTAAAAGAACTCCCACATTTCATTTTTAGTTGGTTCCTGAGCAGTTTAAAACTCCTAGCTTTGCCATTCCAAATTAGCTCTCATGTTATGTGCTTTGTAATCATTTACTTTGAAGATGGATTTTTAGCGCTCTATTTTAGAGGAATTAAATCTTTTTCTCGACAGTTTTAGCTATTTAATGAATCTGATTACTATAATTAACTTTCTGTTCCTCATTTCCTTTGGTAGGAGAATTCAAGCTGAACATTGAGTGCAACCATGCCACTCTTTCTGGTCACAGGTACGCCATATTTCTTTGGTTAAATGCTTCATTGTTATTTGAAATTATTGCCAAGCAAATATTAATGTGTGTGAAAATTTTCCAAACAGCTGTCATCATGACCTTGAAACTGCAAGAATCAATGGTTTACTGGGAAATATTGATGCAAACAGTGGTGACCCTCAGATTGGTAATAAATAATTAGAAACCTTTGACCTCTTTCTAATGTCGCCTGCTATATTATTGAAAAGCACTAAACTGATATGAGATTGGAGGATGTGACATAGGGTTGTTGTCATCTCTACAGGGTGGGATACAGATCAGTTTATGACAGACATTGCAGAGGCAACTATGGTTATGCTTAGTGTGATAAAAAATGTAAGTAAAGCCTCACTTTAAATTTGTTTGAAAAATTCAAGACCTTGAATTTCAGCTGGGATGCCATTATCGGCTTTCCTTTTTCTTGGACATAGGGAGGATTAGCACCAGGAGGATTCAATTTTGATGCAAAATTGTTAGTTACTTCCTTCTTTTTCTCATGCACAAGCATGGATTTTTTTTTATTATGGATCTCTACCTTCTGTATGATCAACAAAAATAATTACTTTTGAGTTGTTGATACTTAGGCGAAGAGAGAGTACAGATGTTGAGGACATATTCATTGCTCATATTGGTGGAATGGATACCTTGGCTCGTGGACTCAGAAATGCTGCTAAGTTGATTGAGGTGAGCTTTCTCATCCAATTTTTTCCACGAATCTCATGGAAGATATTCTTTATTCAAATCTTAGTACCAAATGAGTTTTCTTGCTGTGAAATGAAGGATGGTTCTTTGGCTGAGCTTGTTCGCAAGCGCTATCAGAGTTTTGACACAGAAATTGGAGCACAAATAGAGGTAATCTACTTCCATACCTTCTTTTTTGCTCAGTTTTAATTTCTTTTTACAGCTAATTGCAAGTTAGTGCATGTCCCAACAGGCCGGTAAGGCTGATTTTGAATTGCTCGAGAAGAAAGCCTTTGAATGGGGTGAACCAAAGGTTCCTTCTGCTAAGCAGGTAATGCAATAATCACCAGCATCAGTAACCACAAATATCCGTCACTCTTCATATTAAATGCAAACACTACGAAATGATCCTTTTTTGCTTTATTGGCCATGAGAACAAGAGGGGACAAGCATTTAAAAATATAGAATGACACTCTCGCCTCTGTCTGAAAACCATTTTTCTTTTATATGGTGTGGCATATGATTTTAGTGCAAGGAGTTCGAAAGAAACCTAGCTAAATGAAATTGCTTTGCGTGGAAATCACTTATTACCCAACCCGTTCATCCTTTGAAATAATTTCTCAAGCTCATATTATTAGCTACTAATAATTTTGTAAATCATTAGGAATTAGAATATATACTATACTGAAAAGATTAGTTACCACTAAATCCTTGATATTTAAGATTGTTAGATTGTGAATAGAATCTGATATAATAATTGCATGTGATGTTGCAGGAACTTGCAGAGATGATTTTCCAGTCTGCACTATAGACTCTGGTATATACTACGGATAGCCTCGAAATAGTAGGGTTCTGCCCATCCTCCCCCCAAATACCCCCTCTTTTTCAATAAGTCTTAGTATAAATAATAAATACTAGAGCTTAACTATGAATTATACAGTAGAATGTAGTTAATTTAGTTGAGCAAAAATGGATTATTTGATTGTGCCTTTGTTGTAAAAGGGCGCATAGATTTATCTTCTATCACTGGTCTATATCTCAAGCTACAGTTTGCTGTTGTTCATGAAGATTGTTTCATGGAGATGGTTGATGTTGCCAATGTAATATGCCCACTGCGCTATAGCATGTTTGATAGGTGCTGAGTTTCAAGCCCTTACCTACATTGAGTTTAACCTTGGTTTCAGTAGGTGTAGGTTGTACCAGAATTATATTTTTTTTTAAGCATGGAAGAGGGAATCAAACATGACCATACGATATTATAATTAGTTATAAATTTACTAAAATCAACATGGACGTGATAAACTTGTTAGACTTGAATATTTTTCAAGAACCCAGCACATCCAACTCGCAATTTTATTCACAAATTGAGGCACATAGTTTAACTCGCAAGTAGGTCTCTGTCAGCAAGACTTATCATGTTTAAATGCCTATCAATTATGTTATTGCTAAGAATTCAAAAAATCCCTTAAAAATTTCCCATGATGATGGTACAATTTCCCATCCTCAACCAGTAATTTAAGATAAAGCTATAATATTCCCTTTTTTACTTCCAAGCAAACAGTTAACACCAGCACACGGGTAATGAAGCTACAATTCTGCATACTGTAATATTATGTTTTAATATTAAACATTCATGGCCTAATCGATAATTAAATCTTAAACCCAAAGTATAATTCATCATTGTATATATATATATATATATGTATATATATATATATATATATGTATATATATATATATATATATATATATATATATATATATATATATATATATATATGTATGTGTATATATATATGTGTATATATATATATATATCTATATATATGTATATATATATACATATATATATATGTATATATATATATATATATGTATATATATATATATGTATATATATATATGTATGTATATATGTATATATATATATATATGTATATATATATATATTGTATATATATATATATATATATCTATATATATATATACATATATATATCTATATATATATATACATATACATATATATATATATATATATATATATATATATATATATATATATATATATATATATATATATATATATATATATATAAAGAATCTTGTGTTTTGGCTACCAAAGCAGTCAACTATCAATTAGAGATCTAATATTTTGATTGAAAAATCATCAATCAAAGGGTGGGTATAGAGGCAATATCTTTCAACTCTAATCACAGTAAAACAATTTGAAAGAATTCTGGTAGTTGATTGAATTTGGTGATAAGATTTGTACAAAGAGTTCACAAGGCTATATAAAATGACTAACTCTAGATTGATTCCTAATTCTATACTGATACAATAAAACTTGATAGGCTTTCTATTTATAATGTGCCCAAGTATAGAAGATTTTAACTACAAATATGTATTTACAGATATATAATTACACATTTGGGCCTTATATTTAGGCCAATGTCAATAAGGCCCCCTGCAACCTTTTGTTTTAAAAAGATGAAGGGTTGCATTTTTTATAAGTCGATCGAACTATGATGTTTATTCGGCCTTCAAAATTGGTTTTAAACAAATATGAACTTTAAATTCCTTTGGAAAGCTGAACTATCATGATTTCTCAGCTTTTATGCCCTTCCATATTCTATCCGCTAGAAACAATTGCCAGCTTGTTTTAAATTTTGAATTTCTAACTTATTTACATTGTTAATTGAATCATCACGTCCGTTCGTATTCCATGCCTCATAACTGCTTGCTAAGGTGTCTATAACTAGGATGGAATCATTTTTTACTTTTTATGTTCTCGTGTAAAAGCTTCCTTAGCAAAATTGTCTTTGGTTCGGCTTGAGCATACTCAAATCTAGTAAAACTTGACGAGCTTACTATTTACAATGAGCTCAAGTATAAAAGATTTCAACTACAAATATGCATTTACAGATATATAATTATACAATTGGGCCTTATATTTGGCCATTGTCAATAAGGCCCCCTGCAACCTTTTGCTTTGAAAAGATGAAGAGTTGCATATTTTATAAGCTGGTTGAACTGTAATGTTTATTCAGCCTTAAAAATTGGTTTTGAGCAAGTGTTAACTTTAAATTCCTTTGGGAAGCCAAACTGTCATGATTTCTCAGCTTTTACATCCTTCCATATTCTATATGCTAGAAACAATTGCTAGCCTATCAAAAATTTGAATTTCTAACTCATTTACATTGGCAATAGAATTGTCGCATCTCTTTATATTCCACGCCCCATAACTGCTTGCTAAGGCATCTATAACTAGGAGGGAATCATTTTTTACTTTTTACGTTCTTGCGTAAAAACTTCCTTAGCAAAATTCTCCTTAGTTTGGCTTAAGCATACTCAAATCTAGTAAAACTTGATGGGCTTACTATTTACAATGAGCCCAAGTATAAAATATTTTAACTACAAATATGCATTTACAGATATATAATTACACAATTGGGCCTTATATTTGGGCCAATGTCAACAAGGTCCTCTGCAACCTTTTGTTTTGAAAAGATGAAAGGTTGCATCTTTTATAAGTTGGTTGAACAATGATGTTTATTCAGCCTTCAAAATTGGTTTTGAACAGATGTTAACTTTAAATTCCTTTGGGAAGCCAAACCGTCATGATCTCAGTTTTTATGCCCTTCCATATTCTATAAGCTAGAAAAAATTGCCAGCCTGTTTTAAATTTTGAATTTCTAATTCATTTGCATTGGCAATCAAATCGTCATGTCTCTTTATAATCCACGCCTCATAACTGCTTGCTAAGACATCTATAACTAGGAGGGAATCATTTTTTACTTTTTACGTTCTCGAGTAAAAGCGTCCTTAGCAAAATTCTCTCTGGTTATACTTGAGCATACCCAAATCTTCAAGCACTATCTAATCATCTTTTGAAGATTTAAGTAAGTTCTCTCATTTCTTTATGTTTGATATTTAGTTAAATCATAATCTACACCTTTTCTTGTTTGGGTAATTTGGCTTTTTTATTAGATTGTTCTGGCAAAATGACAAAGTCCAGAGGGAAAGAAATTTCCTCAAGCAATCCCCAACAACTTATGACATAGTTGCCAAATCCACAGAGCCTAACAACTCTCCTTCTGTCTTTACCGAATGCAAATCTTCTTTTGACAAAATTCTTATTTAGCAAGAGTACCCTACCTAGGCTTTCTTCCAAAAACTTTCTTTCCTCTTGGGTTCATGGAAAGGCTCTTGAGTCATAACCGACTATTTTTGATGATTATGTATCCTAATATAATTGATTAAAACTTTTTCTTTAAATAATGGGAATCTTTAGGTATCCAAGTGTTACTAGAGTTTTCTTTTGTTAGGGTTAGCCTTCAAAAGCATTTACTATTTTCTTCCTTGCTTTTTTGGTCAGCCAAAAGTAATGTTTTCATCTTTATGTTTGGCCCTATATATTACAGGAGAAACAATACATGCCTCTATAGAAGTCGAGGTAGACAATCTGACCATTAACTTCAGTAAGATAGCTAACAACTATAGTAACTTTCTTTTTAATAATGGAGCCACTGACCCTATAACTTCTTAGCAGAGCACATCTTTTTTCTCTTGTATTGGCTAAGTAAACTTATATTTTACATAGCTTCAATAAAGTTAAGCAAAGAACATCTAAAAATTGTTGCGGATCTTACTTCAGCCATAAACTCGCACTTTAGCTCACATATATCGAAGTATCCACACTTTTCTTTATAGTGGGGATTCCTAATCATTTGGAGCCATTTGTGGCCCTTTATGGATGGTCCAACTTTGGTTGCTTGTGAACTTTCCTGAGCTTACTCTTGACGTCCTAAAAACACCACCTAAAAGCATCCTTAATTTCGGCTAATGGGCTTGGGAACTTTCTTTCAAAAACTACAATTCAAGCAAGTTTTCATATTCTTTTATTTTACAAAACATCACGAGTCTGCCCTCTTTTGTCCTTTTTGTCCTATTGCATTCAGTCCAGAATAGACTAAGTTTAGGTATGAGAGTATTTCTCTTATAAACTCTTTAATCTTGGAAGAATGAGCCAAGTCTTAGATTAGCATCCTACAAGCACAAGACTCACACTTTGGCATCATTCTTGATGAAAAATGTGGTGTTGAAGTGTACCATCCCAATATGGGTCCTAGATGTCTATAATCCTAATATATGTGCTAGATAACTTGGCTTATCCCAAAGGCTCCCTTTCTAAGTTGTTTTTTTAGCTAATGATGGCCATGCGATTTAGCCTCTTATTTTCTTAGAATTAATTTTTGAGACAAACAGACTCTATGAAGCAAGATAAGACAAATTTGCAATGAAAGACTTGCCCACTTTGCCTAATTGCATAGATCTCTACATGAGCTGGTGGTTTGATTTTGTGAAGAGAAGAATATCCAAACCTGTTGATTCAGTTTGGGCTAGACAAGACTTTACCACTTCTAAAATCGCTAAATTTGATACTGGTTCTTCTCATGCATTGCGGGGTTCTAGATTGGCCAAGACGAAAGGTATGCATTTTCGTGAAATTCTTTCTTTCAAAAAATTTAATGGTATTAAGTATAATTATATATGGCCAAAGGAGATTTTCTAATAAATAAGTGCCATACAAGCTAACTTGCAGGCTGAGGCTAATAAAAGGACCTTGATTAAAAGAGAAAAAATATAGCTAAATTAAGTCAAGAAATTTATCCTACAAGATAAGCAAAACTCGAGCAAAAAGGCCACTATTTGTTCAGGTTAGATTGAAGTTAGAGCTCCTTGCATCAGACGGCCTAAGATGCCTAACGCTCCTTTTGATGTAGTTGGGATTCCTTTGAGTTGAGCTTAAAGAAGGCAAAAAAAAAACTGCATTACTTGGACTGGTTCTTTTTATGATCACTGGCCTAGTAACACTAACTAGTTTTGGTCTAAGCTCCTAAATGAGCAATCTTTAGTTCTGCTAGGTATTAATTCTTTTTCTTACATGTACTTTTTAATTATTTATAGCTAACCAATCTTCATTTATCTGCAGTTGCAATCCTTAGGGCCATATATGATTCTCCAAGTGAACTGCATAAATTTGTTATCACTAAACCTCCCCCCTAAAAGATACAAGTACAAAGTAAGTTTCTTTTCACGATTTGGTCTTTGCTAAAGCATCTACCCCTTCTTTTCACGATTTGGTCTTAGCTAAAGCATCTACCCCTTACTTGTTCTTATACTAACTTCATTTTTTGTAGGCTAACCATAAGTCTCTTCCGTTAAGGCCAATACCCTTATCAAGGATTACTATAAAGATGCCTTCCCCAAAAGGAATATCCCATCTCTTTCTACATCTTCAGCCTCTATTAGCAACAAAGGTCTATCCTCTCAATCAAAAAAAGGGGAGATCGAGTGAGTTTTATTAATTTAAGTTGGGAAGGAACAACTTCAAATAGGGCTAATTCAAGTTCAGATAGAATAAGCACATGTGTACATTAAGCAGTTATTTGAGACTGAGCATATGGAGATGGAGGAGATTGCAATAGAAGTTCTAGCTTAGTCTGAAAAATGACAATGATACTGACAAAATTGTCATTGAGGTACTGTGCTTAACCACATTTTATTAAAGAACTCCTTGCTACCTTGTCTAATTCAGTCTTCTGATTTACAGGGAGATGACTAGGGTGATGATGAGGACTTCTTTGAAAACTTCTCCCTCAATATCATCACCAAAGAGGTTGGGCCTTCTAATAAAAGGGAAATAGTACCTAAAAAAACTCTTTCGAACCCATCATCACTTTAAGCTGAAGAAATCAACAAGCATGTTCAATGTATTTCATCTTTTAAGGATCTCATCTTCATTATTCTTTTAGACGTTGAAGCCTTGAAAATGCTTCAAGAATCTTTTGAATTTATCAACCAGTATGCCTTGATGGGTCTTCTCACCATTGGCGTCAAAGCTTAGTATGACAACTTCCTCGAATCCTTGGGCAAGTTGTCAAAGGACTATGAAAAGGCCAATAAAATAGTAAATTAGCTAAAGAAGGCTCAAGTTTGTTCCTTTGATATGAGAAGGCGAATCGATTATCTGATAGCCTCGGGTTCCCAAATAGCAAGGGAGAACAAATCCTTGAATGAGCAAAGCAAGTAACTTTTCTTAGAGAAACAAAGCCTCAAAGAACAACTCAAAAAATTGAAAGACCAGGTAGCCGAGTGTCAATGCTAGCTATTTTGTTTGTTGTATGTTGGAAATTAGGGATTATTTTAGGCTGTAAATATGGCTTAACTGTATATTATGTTTCCTTTCCTAGGCTAAATCTAATTTTAGTAGGTGCTTAGAATTGGGGATTTGATTCTTGTAATTAAGGCTTGAGGTGTATATAATGAGAAAGGATCACAAAGGAAGATCAGCTTTTCCAAATCAGTCTTATCTTTGTCATGGTATCAGAGCCTATAATCTGAAATTATATTGCTCTTTTTTGTCTTGTCACAGATTCAGTTCTGTCATTCTGGGTTGAGGATTCTTAGTTGATCTGAGTTTTCAATATTCAATCATTAGTTATTTGGGTTATTGAGGGTTTTATTTTTCTTGGGGTTCCATCATTTCCTGGTTAAGTAGAATTATTTGTTATAGCAACCATGTCTTTTGAAAAATTTGAGCCCTTTTGCATTCGTTTCACTGGGAAAAATTATTTTGCTTGGGAATTTCAGTTTCAAACATATGTAAAAGGGAAAGAGTTATGGGGTCATCTTGATGGATCGGATCCCAAATCTCAAGATATTATAAAGGGGGTTGAGTGGGAAGTAAAGGATGCGTGGATAAGGAGTTGGATCTTGAGTTCTGTAGAGCCTCATATTCTTTTAAATCTTAGGCCATATAAAACATCCAAAGAAATGTGGGATTACTTGAAACGTGTGTACAACCAGGATGATGATGCTAGAAGATTTCAGCTGGAATTTGATATTGCTAACTACTCTCAAGGAAGCTTGTCTGTGCAAGAATACTATTCTGGTTTTCTAAACATGTGGACTGAATACACTGATATTGTTTATGCCAAAGTCCCTGCTGAATCCTTATCTGCTATCCAAGCAGTCCATGAAACTAGCAAGCGAGATCAATTTTTGATGAAACTATGCCCAGATTTTGAAGCTATTCGCTCTAATTTGATGGCTAGATCTCCAGCACCATCCTTGGACACTTGTTTGGGTGAGCTTCTAAGAGAGGAGCAATGATCTCTCACCAAAACAGCCATGGAACAGCAGAGAATTGCTATGGAATCTCCTAATATTGCCTTTGCAGTAAATGGGACGTCAAGAGGTCGAGACTTGAGGAATGTCAAATGCTATAGTTGCAAAGAATTTGGCCATATTGCAACAAATTGTTCGAAGAAGTTTTGCAATTATTGCAAAACAAAGGGGCATATCATCACAACATGCCCAATTCGGCCACAAAACAAGAATCATAGAGCCTACCAAGCAGTTGTCCAATCTTCAGATGCAGACTTCAGAGCTTTAGATCATACTGCCACCATGTCTTCACAATCTTCTGCATCTGCAGCTGCTGCCCCAAATTCTGTAAAACCTGAAATGGTGCAACAAATGATTGTTCTGCATTTTCTGCACTTGGACTTTCAGGTAACAACAAATTTTCTTCAAATCTTTGGTTATTTGATTCTGCAGCCTCAAATCATATGACCTATGACTCCAAGAGCCTTTCCAATGTCAAGAAATATAATGGTAATAAGGAAATACAAATAGCAAATGGGGAATCTTTACCAATTACAGCCGTTGGTGACATGTCTTCTTCTTTTAAAGATGTTTTCTTGTCTCCTGGTTTGACAAATAATCTTATCTTTATTGGGCAATTGGTTGAGAATAATTGTAATGTTCTATTTTCTAGTACTGGTTGTGTTGTGCAGGATCAAGTGTCGGGGAAGGTGATCGCAAAGGGACCTAAATGGGGGCGACTCTTTCCTTTACACATACCAACTGCTGTTCATGGTTCCAATTTGTTCTCTTTTGTTTGTCTTTCTACCAAAAATCAGCATCAATTGTGGCATAATCGTTTAGGTCACCCAAATTCAAAAGTTCTTCTTCATGTACTAAATTCTGGTTTACTTGACAATAAAATTCAGTGTTCCTTTAAAGATGTTGTCTTTGACTGTTCTAGTTGTAAATTGGGAAAAAGCAAAGTTCTTCCTTTTCCTACTCAAAGTTCTTTGTCTACCAAATGTTTTGATCTTATTCATAGTGATGTTTGGGGTATTGCACCTGTTGTGTCTCACTCTCAACACAAATACTTTGTGACATTCATTGATGATCATAGTAGGTTCACATGGATTTATTTTCTTTGATCAAAAAATGAAGTTTTTGATGCTTTTAAGAATTTCTTGGCTTTCATAGAAAATCAATTTTCCACATGCATCAAAATCTTAAGAACAAATTCAAGTGGCGAATACATGTCTCATGAATTTCAAGAATTTCTTAAACAAAGAGGCATTATTTCCCAAAGTTCATGTCCATATACTCCCCAACAAAACGGTGTTGCCGAAAGAAAGAACCGTCATCTTCTTGACATGGTTCGAATTTTGCTTCTTGAGTCATTCGTACCATCTAGGTTTTGGGTTGAAGCTGTTAGTACTGCAGTTTACTTAATTAATCGTCTTCCAGCCCCTAAATTGAACTATGAGTCACCATATTATCGGTTACATCATTCTCATCCTAAGTATTATGGTCTCCATACTTTTGGTTGCATTTGTTTCGTCCACTTACCTCCTCATGAACGCAATAAACTATCTGCCCAATCTGTTAGGTGTGCTTTTCTTGGATATGCTCCTTATCAAAAGGGGTTCCTATGTTATGATCCCGGAACTAAAAGGATA
Organism: Reutealis trisperma; assembly: GCA_947687605.1. NCBI lineage: Eukaryota > Viridiplantae > Streptophyta > Magnoliopsida > Malpighiales > Euphorbiaceae > Reutealis > Reutealis trisperma. Next base: position 611,285 of record CANTUT010000561.1, read on the forward strand.
CGCATTTCAAGAAATGTCATATTCTTTGAAAATCAGTATTTTTTCATGCTTCCAAATGAGAATTCATCCTTACCTTCACTTTCTTTCTTACCAGATTTTTCTGATGATAATATCACATCTTTACCATCTTCTATAACAAGGTTTAAACCAGGTTTTGTGTATGAAAGACGTGCTCATCATATAGCCCCTTTGCAGGAACCAACTCCAACATCTGAACCTGTATCTACATCAGCTCCACCAATACTACGTAAGTCCACTTGCCAAACAAAACCTCCTGATAGGTATGGATATCCAGTTACATCTTTGGTTGCTACTGTTTCTGCTATTTCTATACCTTCTTGTTATGCTCAGGCCATGAAACATAAGTGTTGGCAACAAGTAATGCAAGAAGAATTAAATGTTTTGGAGCTTAACAATACATGGGATGTAGTACAATGTCCAACTTCAGTTAAACCCATAGGCTGCAAATGAGTGTATACTGTCAAATTGAAATCTGATGGGTCTTTGGACAGATATAAAGCAAGGCTTGTGGCTCTTGGAAACCACCAAGAATATGGGGTGGACTATGAAGAAACATTTACTCCGGTAGCCAAAATGACTTCTATACGGACAATTCTTGCCATAGCTGCTTCCAAATCTTGGCCAATTCATCAAATGGATGTGAAAAATGCATTCCTCCATGGGGAATTGCAGGAAGAAATTTATATACGTCTTCCTCCAGGAGTGACGGGTAATTCTTCAAATGATGTGTGTCGATTGAAAAGGTCTATTTATGGATTGAAACAAGCTCCAAGGGTTTGGTTTGAAAAGTTCCGGCAGACTATTCTTGGGCTTTCCTTTGTACAAAGTCAATATGACACCTCTATGTTTTTGCATAAGAGTTCTCTTGGTATTGTCATTCTTCTTGTTTATGTAGATGATATTATCATCACTGGATCTGATTCATCTACAATTACTCAACTTCAAGAGTCTCTCCATGCTACTTTTAAAATGAAGGATCTAGGTCCTCTCACTTATTTTTTGGGATTAGAGGTACATGCATCTGTTGAAGGCCTTTTCTTAAATCAACAAAAATATACTAAAGATCTCATCACTTTGGCCAGTATGGAAAATGCTGATCCTGCAGATACACCTTTAGAGGTGAATGTTAAATACAAAAGAGATGAAGGTGATCTTTTCCCGGATCCTACCTTGTACCGGAAATTAGTTGGCAGCCTGGTCTACTTAACTGTTACCAGACCAGACATTTCTTATGCAGTACATCAAGTCAGTCAATTTATGTCATCACCTTGGCAACAACATATGACTGCTGTCTGTCGAATACTACGATATCTTATTAGCTTTCCTACACGTGGACTATTTTGCCCTGCTGGAACTGATCTTACCTTGGCTGCCTATAGTGATGCAGATTGGGCTGGCTGCCCAGACACACGCAAGTCAACAACAGGGTGGTGTGTGTATCTTGGCAATGCTTTGATCTCACGGAAGTGTAAGAAACAAGAAAGGGTTTCTAAATCATCTATGGAAATTGAATATCGAGCTATGTCTGCAGCATGTTTTGAAATTATTTGGCTGCATGGACTTCTTGCTGAACTTGGATTAATGCAATCTTCACCAACTCCTTTACATGCCGATAACACAAGTGCTATACAAATTGCAGCCAATCCAGTCTATCATGAACGGACTAAGCACATAGAAGTTCATTGTCATTCTATTCGAGAAGCTTTTAATAGACAACAGATTTCTTTGCCTCATGTCTCTAGTACTTTACAAGTAGCTGATATCTTCACAAAGGCATTACCAAGGCAACGGCATGAGTTCTTAGTGAGCAAATTGCTGCTGGTTTCTGCCCTAGCATCAATTTGAGGGGGGATGTCAATGCTAGCTGTTCTGTTTGTTGTATGCTGGAAATTAGGGATTTAGGCTATAAATATGGCTTAACTGTATATTATGTTTCCTTTCCTAGGCCAAATCTAATTTTAGTAGGTGCTTAGAATTGGGGATTTGATTCTTGTAATTAAGGCTTGAGGTGTATATAATGAGAAAGGATCACAAAGGAAGATCAACTTTTCCAAATCAGTCTTATCTTTGTCACCGAGCTTGAGCACAAGAAGCAGAAGAATTCCTTTTTCATTCAATAAGCTAAGAATGATTTCATGAAAGGCTGCACAAATCAAATCAAGGCTTTGACTCCAGAAGTTTGAGCAGCTGAGGCTTGGTAAAAAGAAATCGATCACAATGTTTCTCAATTTTTCTCTTCTTTAATCTCGGATCCAACATTTGAGCCCTAAGTCATTTGTAATTTGTAACAATAGCCATATGACTGATCTTTTGAATAAATATTTTATGTAATGGTTATAAGATCAATAGTTTTGATGAACAATATACTTTAGTTTAATCGCATTTGGCGGCCATAGGGCCGACCTTTTTGACTTCTTGCTGTATGTGTTTTATACTTTGATTTATTCATGCCATGCTTACTTTTAATTATACTTCATATCTTAAAACAAAATCATCACATTGGTTATTGATAAATACACTTCATTCAAGTAAAAATTGACTTTATTAAAGAATGATCAACCTTTATATAAGCCATTTACACAAAAATAACACGAATGCATAATAAGTTTGGTTTGCTTAGTTTACATTTATGAGGTCTCGCCCGAGCAACAGCCTGGTCCGCTAAAGGGAACCGGGATGCTCATTCGGGTTTAGACTCATGATGGAACTTTCGGGTTCGGATTTGATTGATTTTGAAAATGATTTTTAGGAGTCGCCACCTTAATTTTATTTAATTGGGAAAACTAAGGAAAAACCCAATTTGACTTCAATTTATTAATTTTTTACTTTAATTTGCCCATGGATAAAATCACTAGCCTCGAACTAAGTCGAGCTCAGGGACTAGGTTTTTAGTTTTAAATAATCAAAATTTGGCTCTTAAGTTTAATTTAACTTGAAAATTGGATTTCGTGAATGACATTTATAAAATAATAATTGTAAGTAATATGCATGAATATGATATGAGTGTAATGAGAAAATTAAAATGAGACATCCATAAATTAGGAAGGGAAAAAGAAATTGATTGGGATTTGGATTTGAAATTTGGATTTAGATTCTAAACGTGCCTACGTACCCCATTGAATGGGATCAAAATCCACGTAGTTCATTCCACGATTAAGTGGAAGGGTCTAGGAGTTGATCAGATTGATTTTGGTTTAGGTTTGAGAGGAAAAGGCTGATACCTTGACTTTTGGTGGGTGGAGAGTTTTACCGGACCAAAATTCTATTTTATTGAGACCGGGTGATTGAATTGATTGGGAGATTAATTAATTAATTAAAAAGATTAATTAACTAATTAATAAGGATAGAAAGATTAATTAATTAAAAAGATTAATTAATTAATTTGGATGAAAAGTGGATTAAGAAAAATGATTATTTTGATTTTGGAAAAAAGTGATTAATTAATTAAAAGGATTAATTAATTAATTTGGATGAAAGGTGGATTAAGAAAAATGATTAAGAAAAAACCCACGTAGTTCGTTCCACGATTAAGTGGAAGGGTTTAGGAGTTGATTAGATTGATTTTGGTTTGGGTTTGAGAGGAAAAGGCTGATACCTTGACTTTTGGTGGGTGGAGAGTTTTACCGGACCAAAATTCTATTTTATTGAGACCGGGTGATTGAATTGATTGGGAGATTAATTAATTAATTAAAAAGATTAATTAACTAATTAATAAGGATAGAAGGATTAATTAATTAAAAAGATTAATTAATTAATTTGGATGAAAAGTGGATTAAGAAAAATGATTAATTTGATTTTGGAAAAAAGTGATTAATTAATTAAAAGGATTAATTCATTAATTTGGATGAAAGGTGGATTAAGAAAAATGATTAATTTGATTTTGGAAAAAAGTGATTAATTAATTAATTAATTAATTAATTAATTTTAATTTTAAAAAAAAGAGTTTTGGTTAATTAAAAAGATTAATTAACTTAGTTAGGGTGAGATAATTAATTAATTAAAAAGATTAATTAATTAATTAATTAGAAAGTGGTTGGAGGGAGAAGAAGAGAGAAATTAGTAGATAACCATCAATACTAATTCAAAAGATGTGTTGAAATGGAGAAAATAAGGAGGTATTTATAGGAAAAGTGAGTGAGGGTAGTTTGGAAAGTGGAAAAGTGAAAAGACCAAAAGGGTAGAGTTAGAAAAAGGCTAAAAAATCAGATTAGGGGGTATTTTGGGGATTGCATGCTGGCAGTCTGGGCGGCGCTACCAGAGGCCTGGGCAGTGCCATGGGCTTCTGGGTGGCGCCACCCAGGTCGAATCTGGTGCTGCCGATGCTTTGATAGGTGCACTGACTGAAATTCTGCTTCTTTTGTTCGGCCAGATTTTTTGGACTTCCGAATCAGTTTTTGGGAGTTTTAGAGCTCAGAAAATTAATCAGTTAGTGTCGATAGGTTTGAAATTAATTTTAGAATATTTGAGTAGTTAGTTAGGTAGAAAATCCAATCTTCAAAAAAATACTGTTTGATATAGAAGGTCCGGTCATGATAGAAAAAGTATTAGTGTTTGAAAAATTAAGTATTCTCGTACTAAAGTGACTGCAAATCCATTTTTAGCTCCGGGGGCGCTGCCCCCTTCACCCTTGCCCGCTAATCGGCTAGGGGGACCACCGTGGTAGTTTTGTATAGCACACTAAACTTAGCAAGTGTCAAGCTGCGGTCTAATGATGAGGTATAAAATTAAGGGTTCACAACATTACTTTTGCTTAAAAACAGATCCATCTACCCCTTCCCAAATAGATGGTATATAAGGTTTCAAAAACTTGCCATTTATAGATCAGTTGTGTTGTTCTTCATCTAGGTTAGATAGTTGATAAGCCCTAGTCCTTTTAAATTCTTTGATGACAAATAGTCCTTCCTAGTTAGGGGACCACTTTCTGAGTTATAGGGTTTTTGATCCAATTGGTACAATGACCTTCTAAACTAAATCTCCCACCTTAAACTCTTTTGACTAAATTCTCTTGTTGTATGCCCGTTCCATTCTCTTTTTCTGTGCTTGGCTTCGGTTTAAAGCCACCTATCGATCATAATCCAAGTCATCCAATTCTTTTAGCATAGCTTAGGTGTACTGATTAGCCATCATATCATATTGATATCTTCATCTTAGAGATTTGACCATTAGCTCGGTTGGAATTATTGTACTATGCCTATAAACTAATTTATATGGAGTTGCCCCCACCGTCGTTTGCAAAGTGGTTTAAAGAGCCCATAAAATTTCACTTAAATGCTCACACCAAACCCTTGGATTATCATTAATCATCTTTTGAATGTTCATCTCGATCAACTTGTTAGTTACTTGGGTCTATCCATTTGCTTGGGCATAGTATGGAGTTGAATGTATTATCTTAATGTCAAACTCCTTGACTTCTTCGCCTATAAAAACTATCCCTTGGTCTATTATGATGGTTTAGGATAGACTGCATCGGCGTAAGATATATTCTTTAAAGAATTTGATCACTAATTGTTGATTCATAACCTTCAAAGAAATTACTCCAACCCATTTGGAAAAGTAATCCATAGCCACTAGTATAAATAATTGTTGTTTAGAAGATGGTGAGTAAACTTTTCCAATGATGTCTATGCCCATCCTCTAAAACGTCATGGCTTTATCACTATGTGCAATTCATCTACAAGAGCCAATTGGATTGGGTCATACTTCTAATAAGTTTCATACCCTCTTGTTTAGTTAAAGCAATCATTTTTCATAGTTGACCACTAGTAGCCATGTTGTTCTAATAATTGCCTCATTAGCTGTCCAAATTGATGTGCTTCTACTAGCCCTTCATGCATCTCAGCCATTACTAGTATGACTTCCTTTATACTAAAGCATAGAAGTAGTTCTCCTTCAGGGTGCTTTCTATATAATTCCTTATTATCTTCCCAAAATCTTAGTGCAATGAGTTTAAATTTATGATCTGCTCGAGGATGGATTTTTCAAATACTCAATTAGTTTGACGTGCTAGTCTTTGTATTAAGTCAATGCTAAAAATCCCTTTGTGCTTTTCTATTTGTTCTTCCTGCTGATCTATACTTTTAACACATAAAACTGAGATTAGCCAATATTCTAAAGGCACTTCACCAAACCAAGCAAAATACCTAGATGCCCCCTGAGCCAACTAATTTGCTTCTTCGTTTTTGGTCCTTAAAGCATACTCTAGTGAGAAATGCTCAAAGCTATCTAGCAAGTGCATGGCTTTGTTGCAATAAGGCCAAAGCATTGTTACTTCACAGTTGTATTATCCAAATACTTGTTTTATGACTAGTAAGGAGTCCCTTTTTATATTTACAAAATAAACCCTAAGTTATGTAAGAATCTCACCTAAGTTATACGAGAATCTCTAGTCTAATGATTAAGGCTTCATGCTTGGCTTGATTGTTTGTGCATGGGAAATAGAGTATGAACCCTAATTTTGTTGAGATGCCTTTGGATGAAGTTAGTACGATATTAGCACTGACCAAACTCATTATTCTTGACCTAGTAAACTATATCTTCCAATTATCATTGAATACGCAAGCTATTGCTTCTTCAATTAGTTCTTCCTTGGTAGGATGTCTGTTAAGGCTTGCCCTTTAATGGCTTTTTGAGAGACATACTGTAAGGTGAACTTAGATAATGCCATGACTCATTTGCCCTTTTTTTTTTTCTTAAAAAGGGTTAAGATAATATGTACTTGATGACATCAGTCCAAATAACCATTAAAATTACTACAGGAAGCATGTAATACCTCAGCTTAGTGCAAGAGAAGTATAAAGCTAAACAAAACTTTTTGACCGATATGTATTTCACCTCATATGCATTCAAGCCCTTGCTTAAGTAATATACCACTTGTTCGAAGCCTTCTTGCTCTTAGGTGAGCATACTTTGAATCGAGTTTTTGAAAGCTAAGATATAAAGGATCAGAAGCTGATTCAGCCTTAGAGGATTTATCAAACATTGCCTGGTGTTCTTTGATCTAAATGAACTCACTATCATTTTTTATTTTCAAAAGACCACTCTAAGACTGAAGTTTCCTTACCATGTTTGCAACGAATCTCCTTAGAAAATTTATTTACCTGATTAGTCTCTAAAGCTCTTTCTTAGTTCAGGGAGGATTTGCTTCTACTATTGCTTTTTCTTTATTTTTATTAATCTCCACTCTTATCCGATGGACTAAAAATACAAGGAAATTACCAATCAACACACCAAATGCACACTTAAGGGGATTCATTTTTAGTATGTTCTCCCTTATTCATTTGAATGACTTTCGGAGGTTAGCCAAATATTATTTTTCTTGCTGGGATCAGACTATAACATCATTGATGTATACTTCCATGAGATAAAGTTTATTGCTCTTTGATAAGTAGCCTTGGCATTCTTCAAACCGAATAGCATGACAAACCATTCATAAGCCCTAATTGATCCTAACCACCTAAACATTATCTCTTTTATATACTCCTTAGCAATCTTGATCTAGTTGTATCTTGAATGCCCATCCATAAAGCTGAGGATGAGATTTCACATAGCTAATTCTATAGGCATATCAAAGATCGACATAGGACACTCATCTTTTGGCGTGGCTATTTTGAGGTTTTTGATATCTACATAAATCCTTAATTTTCCATTCTTCTTTATCACCAGGATGATGTTGGATAGTCATTCTATATATGTGGCCATTTACATGAACCTTGAACTTAGTAGCCTTTTGATTTCTTCTTGAACTAACTCCTTAACTTCTTTTGACATCATTCTCATGGGTTGTTTGAACGGCTTGTATCCTGGCTTTATTGTAACCGATGATATACTAAATATTGGTCTAAACTTGACATCTCATCATAATTCCAGTGAAGCAATCCTTAAGTTCTTTTAATAAAGCAATCAACTTGGCCTCAAAATTGACGTTCAATTTTACATTGTTAAATGTTAGATGAGGATATGCTTCGATCCTAAAATTGACTTCTTTCAATGGCTCTTAGACTTTAGGAGGTTCATTTATAAGTTTCTATGATAGTAGCTTAATATCTTTTAACTATAATTGTCTGGATGGATCTTGGTCCTCGTCTTCATATATGTATTCGACCACTACTATACCCCATTCTTGGAAGAGAACTACAATCTTCCTTGCTAATTCTTTCTATTGTTTGGAATAACCATTAATAATTAATTGGAGGAAGACGTTTGGCTGCTAATCCAAACCAAAGTAGATTGAAATATTTCATCAGCCAAAATTCTGGACTCATGCCAAGCAGTAACCTTAGGTTACTTCCTTTTATACTTGCATCCTTTTGAAACTTCAATCTCTGTCACCTAAGTCTAAAGTTCATAATAAAAGAATCTCCCTTTGTATTTCTTCCTTGAATGAATTCTTTTCTACGTGGATGACCTCTACATACCCTTCCTTAAATAGAATCAAATTCTAATTCATGGAGGAAGGGATGCATCTATTGGAGTGAATTCAATCTCGGGCTAGAAAGATGTTGTAATTACTTTTTACATCCACCATATACATTCTTTTAGGCTAAATTTAATGACCAACCTTCATCTGAATAATTATGAACCCTTTTGCTAGTGTTTCTCCTTAATGAAGTAGGTTATTGAAATATCAGCCTTCTCTAAATCATCTTTGTTGAGGCTGACCTTTTTGAGCAACTGTAAAAGCATTATGTTTACCCTTATTCCATTATCTACTAAGACTCTGTTGATAGGGATGCCATTCACCTTAGCCTTAAAGTGGACGGGCTGAGTGTGATTGGTCAAAGATAGTGGTGGCTCTTCAAGGATGACTAATGCAAACCCTAAACAACCTACTTTGAGACCCAACAATAATATACTTAGAAGCAACTCCTAAAAAGTCAAATCAGATTTGAACTAGAAATTTTGACATAAAACCAATTTGTAATTAAGCATCTTGGCATAAATTATTTTGAAAGCCATAAAGGTATGAACCATTAAAAAGTTTGAACACCATAAAAAAGAAATCTTTTGATAAGTTCAACAGATTCAAACAAGAATTAAACTTGAGAGAAAACTCAAAGGAAGTTCATTAATTAAAATAACTCTAGCTCAAAAATACATAGAAGTACTTGAATTTATATAGGTACTCAATAGTATTCTAGATTTCTAAATTAAGCTAGGAATTCTTCCTAATTAAGGGATTAAGTAGGAAACTCTTCCTAGACTAGAAAATTAAAATTCTAGAAAAAAAAAGTGAAATTTGGATTATATCTTAGGCTAATACAAAAGAGGTCCAAAACTAGTGAAAACATGAAAATACACTTATTTAAACAAGTATTGGGCTTAACATATAATATAGGTAGTCCAAAAACATAGAAACCAACTTAATTAAATTAAATTTGGGCTTAATGAAAATGAAACAAAAAATAGATTTCTTGGATTGTATCAATGACTGATTGCAGAACCTCTCCACCATCTTCTATGGGCTTGGCTTCCAAGATGTCTCCATCTAGAATAGATTGCTAACTAAGTTATGGAAGGAAGTCATTAGGTAGGAGGGTCACCATATTGATGTTTCCTCTTGCATATAGATATCTCAAATTTGTTTCCTTTTCAGCTTTTGCACAATTTCCTTCCTCTATCTTATAAGGTGGTAGTTGTTTTGGAACCCATATTTTCCTTCTCTTCCCTACCAAGCTCATCTCCTCGATTTGGTAAGGCTTAGGCTTACTATAAAGTTGGTATAACTTTGCATGATGTATGACCTTTTTCTCATTATCTTGTTATAGTTGAACCTTAGCCTTTACAATTTTTTGCTTATCTCGAGCCTATACTTTCTACTCCATTTCCTCTTTCATCGTCACTTGTTTGGCTCATTTTGCTTGTCTTTTCCTTTAAAGCCTCTTCTTATGAGTCTTAAATAAGATTAGCCTCCTTTCTTTCCTAGGGCCGAGTCTGCTAAAGACACTCTTCTTTTGCTTGGGAGGTGAATGTCTTTACCATTTTCAACCTATTGGGGCTTAGGCTTGAAAGTTGCTAGCCTCCCATCAAGATTCACTACTCTAGGGTGGTTGTCTCTCCTATGCCAATCTTGTACTATTAGTCAAACAGATTTGGGCCTCCTATGCTCTTTAAATTAGTCTTGAGCTTTTCTTGACCTCTAGGCCACAATATACCTTTAGAAACCTGAAGTAAGCCACATGTTTGCTAAACCAACCTGGTTTCTCCATTGAATAACTAAATTATTATCCCCAAAAATAGGGCATCTCCCTAAAATCTCCTCTTTAGATAATCATCATTGGTTCGAGATGCCTAATTTGCATAAACACCCTTTTGCTTAGGCACTAGATCACCCATCATGGTCATTGCTCAAAAATATCATAGATTGTCATATCTTCTTAAGAAAGCCTTAGGAGCCTACTAGAGTTTCTATCAGACCTTTCTAGGATGACTTTAAAAACCCAACAAAGAATCATTTTGCAATTTGCAAGTCACTTTGCTCCAAGATCACATCTAAATGTTGACATCGTATGTAAATTGCATTAATATCATACACATAGCAAACCCATAAATCCACCCTCATGCATCCATACATTTATCCATTACATACATCATCATAAATAATCCATAGTATAGAAATTAAATAAAAGGTCTATGAATATTGAAGCATGCATCATTCATCCACAAACATATATATATATATATATATATATATATATATATATATATATATATATATATATATATATATGTAACTATCTACAACCTACACAATCATGCATAAGTAGAGTTAATGGCCTCTCCTCCTTTGTATCTGTCAAATGTCATATGTCAAGCTATATCAAGCTTGAGTTAAAAAACTGGAGATGCAAACTTATATTCACACTTCATCCAACGGATCACCCTATGAGTTCGCTAAGCATACTCCTAGATAATAAACATGAGAAAGCAAAAATTATTTTTACTAAGGATCATTTTCGAAAGTAAAAGATAGGTCCCATCAGAGGGCATCACCTTCATTTTTACTAAGGATCATTTTCGAAAGTAAAAGATAGGTCACATTAGAGGGTATCACCTTCATTTTCACCAATGATCATTTTCGAAAGTCAAAAAGAAATATCTCATCAATGATCATTTCTGAAAGTCAAAAGGAAATATCTCATAAAAGCCATACCTTATAATCATCATTGCCTTTATTCCTCATCAGAAGCATCACCTTTAAAATCATCAAGTCATCTATAGAGTTACCGTTCTAGCTGAAGTAGCTAAATTATCTTATCCCTTATTCGTGATACGTAAGTCAAATGCTCATTGTATTAAGCCAAATAAACCCTTCTCCACTTTCAAAGACCCATCAATTCAAGTAGCAATCATACAAAATCTAACTGACGAAGTGTGACTTTCAAAGTCCCTTTAATCCTAGCAAAGTCTATTCAAGCAAAGTCGCTACAAGGCCCAAACCTTCACCTTCAAAAGCCCAAGTTTCCTCAGTATAACCAAAATCTATTTAAAACCTTTCAAGCTGACTCACCAAAGGTTAAGACTCTCCTTTTACTAAGATCTTCTCAAAATCTCCCAAGCTAAGACTGGAATCATTAACCAAATAGAATTCTCGAACCAAAACAGGGACCATCGACCAAACAAACTTCTCAAACAGAGACTACGAGCATTAAACAAACAGAATTTTCGAATTGAGATAGGGATCATCAGCCCAAATGAAGTTCTTGAACTAATAGTAAGATCATTGACCAAATAGACTTCTCGAAGCAAGACGAATCGTTAATCTGAATTCTCAAATTGGAGTTCTTGAATCAAGGTTGGGGCCATTAGCATTACTAGCAGAGTTATCAAAGGCATCTTCTTTATCCTAAGCACCAAAAACCTCCCCAAAGACACTGGGGGCATCTTTCTTGATCGATTAATTCACCCTATAAATGTTTAGATACGATCATCTAGTCATCCTTATGGTTCTTTATCCAGCCTCTTTTAGCAAAATCATTTTCGCCCATAAATGCCTAGAGATGAATACCTAGGCATCCATGTGGTCCATTTTCTTGCTTATCAAAATCAGCCATGATCCTCACCTATACATTTTTAACAACGATTACTTAAACATCCCCATGATTCCTTTTACCATCTCCTTTTATCTTAAAACTAACCATTTCTCTTACCCAAACATGTCTGAGCATTGACCTAGATATCATTTTGGTTCCTTGTACCATCCCTTTTTCAAGTTTACTATAATCAGAATTGCCTTACAGACAAGAAAATTCTGATGAGGGGGCAGCTGTAAACCCTCAATTTAAGCACCTTCATAATTCATTCTAAAAATACTAGACTCATTTGGAGTATTTTGAGCATAAATTGACACTTTTTTAATCTCGACTAGACTTCCAGTACTAGATGACCTTAAGCCAAAACTGTACCAGATAGCCTTAAGCCAAAATTGACTGTATTTTTTGTCATATTGACTGCCATCATAAAATTAATTTTGAACCCACCAACACTGAGCTGTAAATTCTTTTGAATGCCAAAAACCCTAAAAATCGACCCAGATGCCTAAAATGCAAAATCTGGCTGGCTTGCCACAGGAGGATACGGCTGGTCAGTGGCGCTACCAGCCACTCCTGTGGCTGATCCCTTTTTCTGCTCCAAAATGATGATTGTGCCCCTTTAGTATAATTTTTTTAGCATTATTAGCCGTACCCCTTTTGGTCTTTTCATTTTTCATTACTTAAACTACCCTCATTCATATTTGCCTATAAATAGGCCATCCATTTCTCATTTCAACACATATCTTAAGTTAATATTGATTGCTATCTATTAACTCCTTTCTTCTTCTCCCTTAAATCAATCTCTTTAAATTAATTAATTAATCAGTTTAATTAATTAAATGCTTCACCTCAACCTAAGTTAATTAATCATTTTAATTAACTATTTTTTTAAAATTTAGTCACTCAATTAATTAACTAATTAATTTTTTTAATTAATTAATTAATCACTTTTTTTAAAAAATAGATCACTCTATCCTAATTAATTAATTAATCCACCCATTTAATCATATTAATTAGTTAATTAATCATTTTAATTAATTACTTAATTAATTAATTCATCAATCAATTCAATCCTTCGGTATCAATAAACAGAATTTCGGTTTGATAAAACTCTTCGTCCAATCTACTTAAAGGTATAATATCTTTCTCTCATCCACACAAACTCCAAAATCAAATCAATCTAATCAACTTCTAATTTCTTCACTTAATCATGTAATGAATTATATGGGTTTTGATCTCCATTCAATAAGGTATGTAGATACATTTAAAATTTAAATCCAAATCACAAATCCAAATGCAAACTATTACCTTTTTCCTTTTTTAAAAATGTAATTATTTATATATATTTTTTAAGAAAATTGTAGCCTTCCTAAAACTCATAAGGTCTAGAGAAAGTATCCCATCATCTTGTTATAATTACTTTAATCATTTTAGAGTTAATAAGTGATTATATGGTTTCCTTAGGATTCATACAAACTGGAGGGAATGCTCTTTTTAATTTGTGGATATTTTATTTTATTCGCTCTTTAATTTTTCATGCACTCATAATTATGGCGTGCTTATGCATTAATTGTCATCTTATAATTGTTATTCATGAAACTAATTTTTAAGCCAAATTAAACTTATGAGCTAAGTCAAGATTATTAAAACAAAAAAATCTAGTCCCTAAATCCTCTTTGGTCTCAAAGACTATTGATTTTATCTTTTAGGTAAATTAATCAAAGATTAATGAATTGAAGTTAATTTTGAGTTTTTCCTTAATATTTTTCCAACTAAATAAAATTAAGGTGGCGACTCCTAAAATATTTTTTAAAAAATCAACCTATCTGAACCTGAGGTTCTATCTTAGTCTAAACCAAATGAGTATTTTCGATTTCATTTAGCGGATCGGATCGGTGCTCGTGTGAAGTCTCACAATAAGTTGCCAGAGCCATCAATTATCAACTCTGATTATATAGCAAAACAACTTGAAAGAATTCTGATAATTTATTGAATTGAGTGATAAGATCTATACAAAGAAATTACACAGCCATATATAGTTACTAATCCTAGGTTAATTTCTAATTTTATATTGATATAGTAAAATCTAAATATATACAATGGGTCCAAGTATAAAAGATTTAAAAAACAAATATGCATTACATATATATAATTACACATTTAGGCCTAATCAATTAGGCCTTATTTTTGGGCCGCCTCAAGATTTCAATAAATTGAAAATTGTTAAAATGGTGAAGATGATTAGAGTTTTAAAATCTATAAAAAGAAAGACAACTTTACAATTTAAATATTTTATTTTCTATAGTATAAAATAAAATTTTGACCATCTAACTGTTAGTTGTCGTGGCCTTTTATTTTTATTTTTTTATCTTTTTAGTGAAATGTTTATTGACAATCTCAAATGTTAGTTTTTTTTTTTTTTTTCAAAGAAAAGAATTACTAGTATTAATAGGGTTAACGCTCAAATAGTACAAATTAACTATACAATACAGATTGATCCAACTAAAAGAAGTCTGATTGACCTTAATATCGAGGCCTAGCCAAACCATGTTAGGGTTAAAACATGGAAAACGACAAATAAGCCCCTAGACGTTCCTTTCCTTTCTAGATTCTTCTTCCTTACCCATTGCCACTGTCATTGACGCTTGTGACTAAGGAAGAAACTGGAATAAAATAAAGAGCATAGGGTTTACACTTGGACCAATCGTAGAAAATTTATATCATCAAGGCCTTAAGCTTTCCTTCTAGACTAAACCAACAATGGGCCACCAAGAATAGGGAACTAAAAAGCTTAAACATATTGACCAACTCTCGACCATAACAGTTCCTCTACTAGCTGAAATGGAATAGATCCAATGATAAACATCAACTTTCTAAGAGGTTCCATCACCAACTTCAACAATATCTTCCCTCTCCCTTACCCATCATCTCTTGACAAACTCAAAGGATGACAAAGGTAGAGAGCCGGACATAGTCGGACTCCGCCAGAACACTCCTAAAGGCCCAGTTCCAAATCCAAGCAACATTAACAAAATAAAAAAAAAAAAATCCACCCATAATGGAAGGGAGACAAAATCACAGTATAACATGCAAAGATCCATTTATTTATTGCAAAATAAAGGAGAAACAAGGAAAAAAAGGAACATCAGGGGTTTCTCTTTAATAGCCAAAGCCACTAAAGGTCCTCGCTAGGAACCCTAGATGGCAAAGCAGAGCCTAGGGAAATCTCAGAGAAAAAGATAGAAAATAAATATTATTTTAATTGGTAAGAAAATTTATGTCAAATTATTGATTAAAGATGAATTTTTGGGGATAATATTTCAAATTTTTTAATGCATAAGTAGAATATGAGAATGTATCCTGAAACTCATTTGAGGAAAATATTTAAATTTGGTTGATGCATAAGTTGGATTGAGAATAATTTCTAAATGTATAAAATGATGGAGAAGCTTTAACTATGACTAAATCCTTAACTGTTACTAAATCTTGGACTCACATTAATTTCATTGTTATGTGACAGTAGAGATACTAAGTGCTTAAAAAAATATATAAAAATATGGCATATGACTAATAAACTTGTCCTGAGAAGAGATTTAATATTATGTAACCTTGTCCGAAAATACTCCCAAAATTGGGATAATGCCCGTGCTTTGCAGGGGCTATTTAAGATTTTTATTAATATATTATTTTGTTAAATTAATTATTAATTTTAATTATTAATATCTCAATTCCATAATTAAAAAATTATAAATATAACTAAAATAATCAATAGTCTTTTAACAAAATCAACAAAATTGTATACTTAACAAGATTCTAATTAATTCATTCAAAAGAAAATAATATTCTAACTGAAACATGAAATTAAAAAAAAAAAAAAAAGGAAAGGTGAGATGAATATGTCAATAATATTAGATAATCTAGTTTACAATATTGAACACTATATTTTTTGATAGATTTTCTTTATTATTTTTAAAATTTTAAATATAAAAATATTAAATTTAAAAAATTAATATAATGATATACGTGGCCTTCAATTTCACAATTTGTTTACTTTATTAAATGATGATCAAAATTATTTAAGAACTAAAAAAATAATAGGTGATTTCAAAAAAAAAAAAAAAAAAAAGGACTTAAAAAGAAAAATAAAGAATATAGAATTTAGGAATTGATTTGATAAGCAAATAAATTGATTATTAACATAGGCTTAACTATTTTCTATGATGAATATCTATAATAAAGACTATTGAATAATTAAAAATTAAAATGAAATATATATTCCAAAAATATGCTAAAAATTATATAGAAAATTATTGTCAATAAAAATAAAATATGTATGGCAAAATAAGATTAGTTAAAAAAGAAAAATTGATAGATAAATATATAGACTATATTATATGCAAAAATTGCACATAATCGATGTAAATGCTTATGAAATTCATATTTATAGATTCTATAATTTTGTTAATATGACATTAAAAAATTATAAAATTACAAAAAGTTCAACTCAATATCATGTGTATATTTGTATTGTCAGATCTGGATTAGCCCGGTCAGTTAGACTCGAATCTAGACCGGTCCGGAACAGTCTAAAATACGGAATGTCTAGATTCGGGTAAAATTTGGCCAAATTGGCTGGATAACCAGTGACCTTGGTTGACCCAGTCGATTTTTTGCCAGTGGGCTGAGTCGATAAATAAATTTTTGTTGCTGCCAAATTAAAAAAAATAAATCATATATTTTAAATTTCAAATTATCATGTACTCATTCACTATTTTAATTAAATGAATATTCAAATTTATATTTTTTTTACATAGGACAACTCAAATCTGAGTAAATCTTTTACTACCAAGTAGTGATACCTATTTAAATTTGATTCTCAAAATAGCCACTTAATATGTTTTTTCTCTAGTTAATGATCTTAAAATGGTTTTAAATTCATATTTCTTATAAGTAACATTCATTAATCGTTTAGGTAACATTTGTTAATTTTAATTACATATATATTATATTTATTTTTAACATTTAAATCTAATATATTAACATATAAATATAAAATATTGCATTTTTATGTGTATATTATATTTATTTTTGACATATAAATAACAAATATATAATATTATTTAAAATTTAAATTTGATCTCGGTTCGATCACGGTTCGACATTTGACCCGTGACCCTCAGCTTTCATCGGTTCTAAGGCCGGGTCAGATTTGAAAACATTGGTGTATGTGTTTATATATATTTCACAAAGTTACAAAATCAAAATATCAAAACCTAACTAAAAAAAAAACTCAAAATAGCCTACAAAATATATGGTATTTTATAAATATAGGTCTTTATAATTCTTGCAAAGAGAAGAGAAAATTAAATATGAAACCATCTATGTATCTAGATTCATTTATATAAATATTTAAATTAGAAAGTAGCTTTATCAAAAAAAATTTTTAAAAAAAAAGATGATAATAAAAAAATAAAAGCTCACCAAATGAAAATGCAAAATGAAAAAAGGACGATGTGGTTGAATTATATAACCTAATGGTATCTTCTATAAATAAATTAGAATAAGTAAGAAATTAAAGAGTAAAAAATGACAATTAAAGACAGAAAATATATTACCAAGAAATAAATAAAAAAAAATTGAAATATAAATATGTAAAATTTTATGTATATGTAACAATTATATATTAAATTATAATTATTGATAATCAAATCGTAACTTAAAAATAATTATTGTGGTAATTATGAAAATTAACTTTTTATTTTGCTAAAATTATTCATAGATTATTTATTATTTTATAAGAATTACTTATTCATAATTATTCATAAATATTATAATTTATAAATAGTTAATGTAGTAGAATTTAGTAACAATAATTTTATAATAGCAAATCAACATCTCTATAAAAAAGAAGAAAGAGAAAAATATTAAAAATCTAGTAGGAATTAAGAAATAAGATAGAGGAGAATGAATAATTTAAAAATTTCATGATTTTAATCAATTATAATCATAATTTTATTATATTAAGATATATTAATTGAATGTATTATGATATGTTAATTGAATTAATATAAACTATTTATTTCTTATTATTCTTAGTATTAAATAATATGTTGATAAGATTCATTTAAAAATATATATAAAATAATTATTTTATAATAAATTACATATGAATTATTATGATAAATTTTTTATACTATTTATATACCATATAAGCAAGTTAAATTGTTAAATATGTATCACGGCAAGTTCTAAAAAGTTTTTGTGACATTGACTTTGAAGACATCGACACGTTCTCATTTTTACCAAAATCCTCCAATAGGTAGTTGCTGATGTGGCAAAATAACAAAAGCAGGTACTGCACCGAAAACTACCGGACAGGAGAATCTACACTTGCGTTTCAACTCCAATAAAATTCTTCACCTCTTTCGTTGTTTCTTTTATATTTCTCCATTTTATTTCCAAAGCGAGTGATAGAAACACCAACGAGCTCTCCTATCTCTCTCTTTCTCAATTTCATTTCAATCGCATCATACACTCGAAATCTTCTAAAATTTGATTTCGAACCTGTAATCTTTCCATCTTTCTCAAGCAGACCCTCTCCTTTCCTCCTCAGGTAAGTACCATTACCCAATTATCAATCCACCTATACACACGTAACAGATGATTTAACACTGTAGTAGTATCTATATCTATGTCTATATGGGTATATAATTTGCTTCCATTGCATAACTTTGTCTCGTAAAGTTCACGCTGACACTTTTGTTTTTGGTATTTTTGAAGAGAGGAACTGGGCTCTGTTTTGCAGATCAGATCCAAATTCTACGATTGAACCTTCATTTTTTGTTGTTCTGAAGGAGGAAATAAAAAGATGGGTATATTGTTTACTAAATTGTTCTCTTCGCTCTTTGGCAACAAAGAGGCTCGGATCCTCGTTCTCGGCCTCGACAATGCTGGCAAAACTACGATTCTTTGTATGTGTTTTTTATGATTCTAATTGATACCCTTTACTTCTCTTGTGTTTTTGTTTGATAGGTATTTGGTGAATTTTGATAATTCTGGTGTTTTCTGATTTTTGTTTGATGCAGATCGGCTTCAGATGGGTGAAGTTGTGTCCACGATTCCAAGTTGGTACTCTTTCTTAGTTAGTTTCAACTTTCATTGGGTTATATGATGCCAGTTTGGATAATCAAAATAAATAAAATTTGATGCAATAGAATCTGTAAATCCTTGTTGTCCTGTTTTCTCTTTGAGAATGCAATGGTATTAGGTTCACCTGTATTCAGAATGTTTGCTTTCAGGGACTTGCTTAATTACCATTTTTTCTTGTCAAAAGTTTATCGAGTTTCTTTGTTATCTTGGTCAAAATTGCAAATGATCCATTTGGTTTTTGATGCAGCAATTGGATTTAATGTCGAAACAGTGCAGTACAATAATATCAAATTTCAAGTATGGGATCTTGGTATGCTAATTTATTCCCTTTGATCTGTTTTTCCTGATGGCATATTTCATATCTTGATTGTGAAACTATCTTCTCATTGCTTATTACTCCTAAACTTTAATAACTTTGGAAGGAAAGCAACATCTCTTTCTATTGCAATGAATAAGCATGATTTTATCATGAATGCATATCTGTGTTTTATTAATTTGATTTTGGGCGGATGAAACAACAGACGCTTAAAGTGTGCATGTGGGACCTGAGGTTGCACAGTTGGTATATATATTTTGGATTTTAGGACAATTTGATATTCTGGACATAATCTACAATCTGGTCCTCTTTTATTAGTCATCTTCCTGGTTAAATCAAATAATGGAAACTTTATTCATGTGCAATTAGAAATATTTCTTCATCTGGATAACTGTAGACCAAACAAATGCCTTCCCTGGCAGTACCTTAACTATCCAAATTTTATTTGTGGAGAGGATAGAATGATTATGGGAAGGACAAATCAAATTTGGAATAATTTTGCAATAAAATTTATCAGAAGAATCAAATGTTTGTATTCTACTTAGAAGGTATGGCAGCAAAAATTAATAAATAAAGATATTCTTGGAAAGAAGAGAGAATAGTGAGCAGGAGAAGTGGAATAAGAATGATATGAGTGAATAGGATGCATGGGGAAGTGGAATAAGAATAATATGTTGAAAACTAAGCACGTAGAAGTTTTGGATCAAGGAATTGTATTGTGATCATGAGGATGAGTATATGGCTACTATAACTCTCAAAATAAGGATTCATTTAAAACCAGTTTTAACCTCTTGCTGATTATGGGCTGATATCCAGCCTGTGATGGATGTTGCATATTGGCTTCATAATAAATTATCAATAGTCATCAAGACTGAAATTACATAGAAAACATGTTAAATCCATTTTTCTCATTTACCTTTCTTTCCATGGCTGCATAAGCAATGGTTTGAAAAATCAGGGCAACTTGAATCAGGAGCCATGATGTTTTTCTGGTCATATAGGTGCTAATTTTAACTGTTAAGTCACATGAATTAGGAGAGACTGTTTGGAAAACAATCTTGACATCTATTCCTCTTCTCTGTTTGTGTGTTCCAGTTTAACTCATAATTTAAAAAAAAAAAAAGAAGAGAGAGAAAAAAAAAAAAAAAAAAAAAAAAAAAGAAAAACACTGTCAAAGGTCCCATTTGTTTGTGAGAAGTTTTTATTATATTATTGCTATTATTAAATACATAATGTAAACAAAATTATTAAACACATTATGTAAACTAAATTCTCCAGTTGTATTAGACAATACATAGCTCCAGTTATATGAGACAGTTAAAAGCTTATTAATTTAACATCTCTTTTTCCTCTTTGAATTTTTTATTTGGAAATAAATACAGAATATGCTTGTTGAAGAGCATCTCTTCCTAGTCTTTCACGATTAAAAGTTGAAATCATCTCATTTCCATGTCCTGATATATTTATATATATGTATTTTTTTGGACAGGTGGACAAACAAGTATCAGGTTACTTCTCGCTTGGACTTTTTTGTTCTTTTAAAATTTTTTACAAATAAAAATCAATGTTATTTGGTAATGAACTCTGTTCCCTATTATGCTATGCTTTATTTGGCTTTGTTTCAAATGTCCATGTGATGTTGGTTTTCAAAAGAATGTTCAAATTTGAAGATCTTCAGAGCAAATCCCAAGCCTAGCAACTTCCTTCTGGGGTTTATTATTCTAGTTAATTTGTATGTAGTGGGGTTTGGGAAAGGGAGGGACTACTCTCCATTACATTGCCTAGGCCTCATGGGCCTTCCAATGGACAAAACACACACATACACATTATATAACTAGTTATAATTGTTTGCATTCATTGAATTGTTCTTTATACTATTAACATTTGTGTCATAGAAAGAAGTGCTTTCGAGCCATAGGTTGATATCTACATGGTGATTGCCTATGCATCACTCACAATGAACCAGTTGCTTGCTTACTATATGGGAGTCTAACAGTTGAGCTTTTCATTTTTATCCCAATCCTTTTAACAATTTGTGAGCAGGATATCCTATGAATTTGACATGATATGTATCATTCCCTGTTTAAAGGATTGATGATGATATTCATATTCTTCTTTGTGCTCTTCTATTTAGGATTTCTGCCTTTATTTTCACATTACTTTTTTTAGTTAGTCTCTCTGATTGATTCTTGGATAATCTTCATTGATGCCACAAGCTCACTAGCTGCTTGTATTTTATGCCACAGACCGTATTGGAGATGTTATTTTCCTAACACTCAAGCCGTAATTTATGTTGTTGATTCAAGTGACACTGATAGGCTGGTGATTGCGAAAGACGAGTTTCATGCAATCCTGGAGGTACACTTATCTCTGGTTCATGTCTTATTTTAGCGTTAACCAAATATCAAAGTTGGCGATTAATCTGTGCACATATTTAAATTTAACGAAATCTCGGTGGCCATAGACATTAAATCAACAGAGTAATGATTTGCCTTTCTTATTTTAGCTGCTCAGATATGTCAGCTCTTGAATCTCCTGACTAATCCTAATCATTTGCAGTCATTCCATCTTGCACATACTAGGAAATTACGATCATCTTGAGAGTGGGCAACCAAAGAGATTATGGTGGAATTGGGAATTGTGGTTATGACATCACAAGGACAAGATCCGAAAACATTTAACAATTCAACCTTATTCTTTGTGGTTCTCAATCATAATATGCATAATGAGTATCTTAAAAAATTGGCTCATAGTAGTCTCAAATAAAATAAATGGTAATTGGTAATGCACAAATGTCATTGTAGAAAGTTGTGAACCTGCTGCTGCATTTTATCAGAAATGAGAATCGTAGGTCTTAACTTTGTTTTTAGGTTGGGCTTTGAAAGAAAAGTTATATTATGAGATTAATGATTTGTGTTTGTGTTTGTTGCAAAAATATTGTTCTAGCCTTCCAGAAATTTGCAACTTCTCCCCTCGAAGTGATTGCATATTTCGGAGATCTTTTTTGTGTGTCTTGTATCCCTGTTTGCAAGTTCAAATGCGTAGACATTTCTGTCCATGAGAGAATCCATGTCCACAGTGATCTACTGCTTTCACTGGAAATGAAAATGCTTGGGGTTTTATAGTTTTGCACAGATGTATTATGAAATGTTGCAATATTTCTTTGTGTCCTCTGTGAATTTAAATACATTAGTATTTTAAGTAGGGGTCATGACATAAACTAATTTGAATTTTTTGACAAAAGAGGTGGGGTCAGATCTATAATCTTAAAAATTAAATATGGGCTAATAATACAATGTTAAAACTTGATCAATGCTCTTTATCAAAATTGGACCTTTTTTTCCCCTTCAATTTTCTCTCCCTCTCTCCCCTCTTCCCTTCAATTCTCTCTCTTTCTCCCCTTCTTCCTGTACTAGGCCCCAAAGTATACATCAAAGACTAGAAGGGAATACCCTCTCTAACACCTTTCTCTCCTGGTTGAGTAAATTATTTGGTTTATTTTTAAAGTTTTAAAGGTTTTAGTAAGAATTAAATTATTGGCCTATTATCTTTTTACAATAAGAACTTCTTGCCCCCCATCAGGATTTTCTGCTTCACCACCGACAGAACTCTCAATGTTGTCCTTTTTAACATTGCAGAAAATAACTTACTGGTTCTTTGGTTGTTAACACTTTCCCTTCAGATATAAAAAGGAAACTGGGCATATGTGATTCAATGCCCATGTAATTAGGTGTCTTGTGATGCCAGATAACATATTTGAGTGTTTTGGCAGGAGGAAGAGTTAAGAGGTGCTGTTGTTCTTATCTTTGCAAACAAGCAGGTTTGTTTTTGTTCCTAGTTTTCTATTCTTTGAACTTTGTATAAAAAGTGAATCAGCTTGGAAGTCAAATGTTATTTGCAACTTAAATGAGCTTCCTGAGTCTGATCTTTTGCACAAAATGTTTCTGTTAATTTGTGTTTTTTGTTATTTTGTTCTGAATTTCATTCTTTGTTTGTGTAGGATCTTCCTGGGGCACTTGATGATGCTGCAATTGCAGAGGCTTTAGAGTTACACAAGATTAAGAATCGTCAATGGGCAATTTTTAAAACATCTGCCATTAAAGGAGAAGGTCTCTTTGAGGGCATGGACTGGTAAGTTTGGTAGAAGTTAAGTTGTAGATATTTGTATTTATTTTGAAGATACTGAGTACAGGCTTCCATAAACTTCCTTTCTGCGAATACTGTGCATATCTTCTTAGGCATATACTCCTAAGGCCATGTTTGGTTACTAAGATCCTGAATTGATTGGGAATCAAGCCTTAGTTTCGAATATCACATGGGGTCTGGGTCTTAGAAACTGAAAATGGGTACGAGTCTTAGAAATTGAAAATGGGTACCACTCTCTGTTTCCTTTTTCACTTCCTAATTTGTAGTAATAAAATGGTGCTTAATGTTCTTTTATTACTATTTTATATAAAAGAATGTAGGATATATTTTAACATTGAGCTAGTTTTGGGATATGAAAGTTGATGAGCCATACCATAAAAGTATGATGTATAACAATGATCATATTACTTAAAAGTTAGTTTAGTTTTGTATTACGGATATTGGGGGTGGTATGGAATAATTTCTGTCATGGTGGGGTTACTCCAAGGTCAACCTTGAGCACATTTTTTTGCTTTGGTGATGATGAATTGAAGAGGCATATACAAGTCGATATTTATTAGTACCTGTTTTTCTTACTGATGTCAGAGCAGCTTTAACAGGTAAAACTTGATTTAAGAAGAAGGCAGAACAATGGAGGAGCAATCTAGAATTTGTGTGTTTTTAGATAAAGTAAAACAAAACATATACATTGCAGTTATAGTGATGCGAAGAGAATTAAATGAAGCAGGATTGGTTTGGATATCATAGAGGTTAAACAAAGTGCACTTTTTGAATATCTTGGTTCTATTTAACAAAGGGAAGGAGCAAGGCAGGAGGATGTCTGTCAGAGGATTAATGTAGGATAGTTGAAATAATCGTGTGATGCAATTATAAAGTTCCTGCTAGGTTGAAGAGGAAATTCTACAAAATGATTCAGCTTGCTATAACACAGTGAATGGTTGAGCTGAAGAAAATGAGCATGGCTGAGATGAGGGAGGCAAAATGGATGTGTGAAAATAGAAGAGGCTAAATAAGACGTCAGTACTTTCTTACGAAGGTAAAAATAGCACTAATTGAAAAGAAGATTATAGGTGAGTGAGATAATTTGACCATGTCTATTTTATTGTAGACTTGCAGTGTCAGATTTATTTGTTGGAAGAGAGATTTCCAAGTTATAAGAGTGAAAGATGAGAGGCAGACCTAAACAGACATGGAACAAAATGGTTGAGAGAAATTTAGCATTACTAGAGCTTGCTGTAAAATATGTAGCTTTCAACTGATTGGAAAAGAGAAATCCCTTATCTAGCTTGAGATATTGGAATATTATGTAATCATAGAAATTATATACATGGTGGGATTTGCTTGAAGGGAGAAGGGAGTTGGACTGCAGAAGCTGTTTCTAGAAAAGATTGTGGTTCTTGGATGTCCAATCAATTAATTCTGTTTTACAGATCTTGACTTACAAGGCTTTTTAAATATAGGGGATGGTGGCAGCTCTCTTGCTGCTTGAAAGTTCCCAGTCAAGACGTCAAACCAGTGAGAAGGTCTGAAAGTCAGATGTAACACTTTAATCATCCTAAGCTACCTCACTGGAATAAGTTCAGTCTATGGGAGGCGTCTATTGGTTATATTAGTTATTTGCTAGGATGTTTAGGAATTATATATAGTGATGGCTGTGCCAAAAGCTACTGAACTGGTTATATTATTGATTGAGCTACATTAGCTTCACTTTGCTTTGGTAGAAACTAGAAATACTTTAATTGGAGAATAACATGCAATGACTTTCTGCATAATATATTCTATCACAAGTATGTGATGCATTTATGCTTTGGATTTGGTCAATAGATTGATGTGACTGGAAAGAGACCAGATTCAGAGTAGTTAAAACACAGTTACTAATTGCACACCCAGGTAAGTCTAATGATAAGTGCATATGTGACCTGAGTTATAAACTCAAATTCAAATCCTCACTCGCTGATGCAAAAAAATAAAAAATAAAAATAAAAAATAAAAAAAGGTTGCTAATTATGCAACTGTAGTATTGCTAGTGCTTTATCTGCAAAATCTCCAATACGTTGAACACTTAACTTATGAAAGCACATAATTTTCTTTTGAATCAAGATTCAGACATCTCTACTTTCTCCAGTGATAGTTATTTACTAGAGGCCTAATTTTGGTATAATTGTGTTAAAATGTAGGTTGAGTAATACCCTCAAATCTGGAGGTGCCTAACCTTTTCAGAGAAGAATTAAACGTTTACTGTTGTGTACCTGAGCCAGAATTAGAAAGGGCGACAAGTTGATATGGCTGGTAATGGAAAAAATTCAATTCATGTTTGTGGTTATTGGTATTTGACCTTAACTGATTTTTTCTCTCTAATATATAGCTGTAAAAGTTCCATCAAAAGTTGTGATCAATTAGGTGTTTTTTTTTAACCATTTTTTCTGGCCCATATTCACTTTCTTTTGTGTAGCTCATTCAAAATTTTGTTCCCCTTCCTCTGTACTGAATTTGAAGGATATAATGACGACTTTAGTTTATTATTCATTTGACTGTTTCACGGTTGCAAGCCTAAACCTTCAATTTGTAGATTAACGAACTTGTTTTGTGTTATCAAATTTCCATCTTATTGTTTTTGGTCGATTAGGGCTGAGAGTAGGAAGTCACTTCTAAGCCTAAATACTCCCATCCTCCGCATTTGGTGCTACGGAGGGTGGGGGGGTAGTGAAGCTCGCAAGTGTCATCCACTACACAGGATCACGAAGCAACAAAGCTCAATTCTCTTCCAAATGAGTGAGCTCAATTTATTCTGTTCTAAAAGGACTACTAAGACAGTGTAAACAGCAATAAAGCTCAAAATACTGAAAGACTAGTCGAGCTTAGTTGCTGCAGAGAAAACGAGAGAAGAAATGCTATCCCCCCTTAAGAATAGCTGCCTTGCTTGCAGGCAGAAATACCCTATTCGATCGCTCGACTTTTTCTATACTGGTACTGAGCTCGTTTCCTGTCTCAAGTAGTCTTCGTTGCTCGACTTCTGCTATATAGTATACCAAATGGTATAATACCCGATTCGATGAATTTTATTTTATCAATTTTAGGTAATTTATTAGAAATAAAAATTAAATTTATTACACGAATATAAATTTAATTTAATTTAAATTTTATTTATCATTAAATTAAACAAATATATATATTATCTCTTAAAATTTCAATATTATTAGTCATTGTTAAATAAATGTAGGCAATTAATAAGACAAAATAAATTGAACTCATTACCTATTTCACAATATTTAGAATAATTATATCTTTAATTTTAATTCCTGAATTTTTTTTATGGTGCATGAATATTTTTTTATTAATCATTTAAATTATTTAAACTTAAATAATTATTTTGAATTTTTTAAAATTATTTAATTATTTCACCAATATTAATTGAAGAGAGAACACAAAATATTTTCCTCATGATGCAACAACCCTTTCTTAATATTCTATTCAAGTATCTATTTTTACTATTTTGTGAAATTAAAAGAATTTATCTCTTTTTGCTAATGACCCAAATAACAAATATTTAATTAATGAAATTGTAGGAATTCTATAATTAGAACTTAGAAGAGAAAATTTAGATATGGAAAAAGTATAGTCAAGTGGGTCATTGTCCAAAAATAGAAAATCAATTATGAAAATTTTTGTAGAAGATAAAAAGGGAAAGCAACCAATAAAGTCAAATTATACTCACTAATTGAAAATCAAAATCATCAAGATAGAAAGAAAGTATACATAATTTATAAATCCTAGACTTTAAACTCATATCAAGTTATCAACTTAATGATTCTTGATGTGATGGAGTATATCATGTTCATGGGCGAACTCAACAAGGGTCCAATGAGGCTCAAGCCTCACTCTAGCACCAGTGTATATACGCATATAAGGATCAGTAGAAAATGATATCATATAGCAGGTTTAAAAATAATAAAAACTTCATATACAATAAAAACTAAACAAACAGAAAGAAAGAAAAGGATTCGAGTCCCAGTTTCATCCATTTTAATATAAGAACCTGTTGATAAATTTATGGCCCACTAAATTTATTATTATTATTATTATTATTTGTTCAAGAATGTTTAATTTAATAATAGTTTATTAGTAAATATAATAAAGTAAATTGATTTGAATCTAAAATTAGACACGGAGTTGTAAAAATCCAAGAATCTTAAACATAATTTATTATTCTTAGATATGATATATTTTCAGATTACAGATATAAAGAACATAAGAAAGATAAACATATCAATCATGAATTTGAAATAATATCAGTAGACAAAAATCTCAATTAATTTCATGTTATTACTTAATATTTACTTAATTAATTTATTTTATTTAGATATATTTTATTTATCATGATTGTTAATAGGTAATATTAATTAATATATTGTATATAATATTTATTGTATATTAATTTAATTACGGTTCCATCCTAGTTTGACTCTGGTTGAACTTTTGATCCGTAATTTTTTACTTTTATTGGTTCTAAGACAAGGCCGGATCTAAAATCTTAATATCGACTCTTTTATTGTTTATTAATCATAATTTCTATTTTATTATAAATTATTATTGTTATCATCAGTCTTTATTAACTTGAAATTTTGCGTTTGCCATTGATCATGTTATATATATATATATATATATATATATATATATATATGATCAATGACAAACGCAAAATTTCAAGTCACTGGAGGCTGATAATAACAATAACAATTTATAATATATATATATATATATATATATATATATATTACCCTAAAAGTACGCTCCAAATATGCTATAAATTGAATAAAAAAAAGATACACATCTTATAGACTAAAAAAGACAAAAAAAAAATAGTAATAAGTGTTAATTAATCAGTTTTTTCTTGTCTATGAACCTGATCATAGGGTCCGGGAATTTGCCTGTTTTGCTCGACTAAAAAAAGGAGTATGGACAAGGGATTTTTCTTCCGAACTTGAAGAAGTCCAATTATTCTGGTCGGATTTGGAATTTGCTCCATGAAATCTGGTCCGATGACCCAACAGTATATGTATTAAAAAATATAATATTAGAAATAAAATTCATAACTCTTAAATTCAAAATCTAATTTAACCAATATGCCACTTAAATAATTTTGTCAAATTATGTAAAAATTTATTATATTTTAAAAATATTTTTCATTAAAATTTGAATATAATATATCGGGAATAGAATTAGAATATCGAGCTATAAAAGAAAATTTAAGACATTTTTCTCTCATTAATGTCATTTAATGCTTCAGAAATCCCAAGCCACTAAGAGAAACACTAACCTATCTTCTTAAAGTGCTAGAAACTCATTTATTGCTTCCATTTCAAACCCATGAGATCTAGAATTAACAATTGGTCTTCATCGTTTCCACTAGTAAAGATTTGGTGAGTAAGCTAAGCTAGGTTTTGAGTTTCCTTCCTCTTCCTTTCATAAGTTCAAGGTGAGATTAAGTTATGATTCCATAATTGGATAAAGTTAAGAACATGAGTTGACTTATTTTCTATTATTATGTGAATAGCTCTAGTAGAAGGCAACAGGAAGAAGAGGATGGATGTGACCATCACTTTTTTTTTTTTTTTTTTTGATGTGATATAAAGTTTTCCTAAAGATTCATAAAGCAATCTTTTTGTCAATGTGAGTAAAAAATATACTATTATATTTATATTTAATATCTTAAAGCTTAAAGCCTATTTTGATTAAACTATTAAACTTAGTTGCTATCCATATGCCAAACTATCTTTGATTCATTAGAACTATGTGATTTCCTTATTTGCCAAATACAAATTCTTGTTGTGATTATGTGTTAATATGAAACTCAAACCGTTATTGCTTATGTGATGATAAACTCCAAAAGGAATAGAAATCCCTAATTGATGTGGGTAAGATATCTTATGCACATTGTAACCGATCAAATAAGGTATAATATCTAATCCCTAGCTAGGAAGGCTAAATTGTCCCAGACATGGAGCCCAATCATCTTTATGTTCATGTAGGGAGTATGTCAATGAAAAATTTCTACTCTTATTTATATGGCGAGTATACTAAACAAGCCTCTACTCTTATTTCATTTGAGAAGTATGATAATAAAGTGCCCCTACTCCTAAATTATGTGGATGATTTCTATTTCTGAAACTCATTTATGTGTTATAATGCTTGTTTGAATACCATATGCCATGTTTACCTTTTTGATGAGATATAAAAACAAAAGCCATCCTTGTGAGCTAGCCTTGAATCATTTAAACTCACATTATGGTACTATATTCTTTATGCACTGAGATTTCTCACTAGCTTATATTGATTTTTTTCCTAAGAGAACAATAATTTATCAGCTTGATTCTTTAGGAATCCTTCTTCTTTGGGAACCTGTTTGATCAATGTAATTATTTATTTTGTTATCTTTATATTTTGAGTTACTCTAGAGCTCCAAAAGTATAGAGAAGGATATTCCTTTAGTCTAAATGAAAATCACATTAATGATGAATATGTATTAACTTTATATAATTAAGAATGTTATGAGATGCAAGTTATTGATGAGCATGTGTATGTGAATGTAATGGATTAAATATGTGTATGTTGTTTAGGTTCTAATCTTGGGATGGACATTTGTGATTAGATAATGCCATTACGTATTGTATAGTAGTATGGGTTTTACAGATTTTCAGTGGCCTTATACCTATTTATGCCTTATGATCATCACAGCCCCTAAGTTGGGATGTGACACTAGGCTTGGGCAAAGGTTTAGACCAAATCAATTAAATTAGGCTAAGTTTAGACGTAATATAAAAATATCTTACTTGCCGAGGCTCAACTTGAACCCCAGTTTGGCCCATAGAATGAGTAACTCTACTTGTCTATATAAAAATTTAATAGTGGTATTTCTATTTGTTCAAAATATTCCTTCTCATTTATACATTTTTATATGGTACAGATAAAATAATGTAAAAACTTATAAATGAGCGAATATTGGACATAATACAAGTTAATTGATTTTGTATAAATAAATTTCAATACTTAGTCCTTTTTGAAAATTCAAATTTTGCAACAATTTAATTCAATTCTAATTTGTCAATTCTCATATTTGGAAATGTATAACTAATAAAATTCAATACACTCTCATTTAAATTAAACATGACTTTTCCTCTCTCTCTCTCTCTCTCTCTCTTTATATATATATATATATATATATATATATATATATATATATATATATATATATATATATATATATATATATATATATATATATATATATATATATATATATATATATATATATATATATAACACATTAATTTTAGCTACCATTAGTCCTTTAATAGTCTATGAAGCTTTTAAGACACATCAACAAAAATCACGACTTTACGAGAATTACAATGAAAACTTAAGGTTTTATTCTTCTAACTCTAACTTTGATATCTTACTTGTTATAAATAGCTAAAGTCTTTATAGCTGAGAATAAGCAAAGAGTTCTAAACCTTCACTTGAATCTCTTCGCTAATACCTAAAATCCACAAACAATATAGTAAAACATCAACTCAGTAGAACTATAGAAATGCATATTGGATAGAAGTTCCATGAAAGATCAATAGTTTATTCAACAAGTACAGTTAAAGGTGAATAAAAATTAGTATATCGAAGATAAAATAATGTCAAATGAATTATATAAATTCAATACAGTATAAAGCAAGAGATTTCCTTAGGTGTCAAAGACGAATAGGCATTGAAGAATGATACATACAAAATGGGCAAAACATACATTTGTGAGCTTGGGTTTATTACAACCACATTACTATGAGTCTCATGTCATTAACAATAAGAGATCTAATATTGGGACAAACCATTAACCCATAAGTCTCAGCAATTAGTAGTATTATAATACCATCGCGATATAAATATAATTATCAAAGGCACTCATGAGGAAACTTATGTGTTCGTTGTTGTCAAGGGTTACTACATTACCCTAAAAACACCTTTGCATATGTGAGGATACATCTGACTTAGTATGTAGACCCAATCAATCGAGCCACTTGTGCTCATGGTCTAATAATTTCTCTCATTAGTTGAGCGTTCTACTACTATAAAGATTAATGATAAACAACACCATTAAGAAAGATTTTTTATTTCAACATAAGGTTAGCACAAATGGCTTTGTCAAATACAAATATATTGGTTTTGGCTTGAGTGGCCTTGTTTACAGAATGATGGCATTGTTGGGTATATTTTTTTAATAAACTTGTAATGAAAGTATAATAATTAGTTATCCACTGAAGATGATGGTGATAATATTGATGAAAGTAATAAGATTATATTATATCAGTAAAGGAATGGAATTCAATGAAAACACATAAGAAAGATTTATAATATGTTCATGCATTCCCACACTTTATATTTCTTAACTTTACATTTCATAACTTTACCTCACAAAACTTCCACCCTTCAGCCAAGATGCTAGCTTCTCTAATATAGTCAAAAGAATCACCACAAAAATCTCTACTAGCATCCATCTTAATGATTCCTTGATCATTCCTTGGCTCAACATCTGTTGTCCTTGGGCTCATTATATCCATAGACTGATCATCTAGATCTACTAAAACTCTTTTAAGAAAATTGAAAGAATTATTTACCATTCAAGCTTTGAATTTTATCCACCGATTTGGTTATCTCTTTTTAAGAAATATGCTTGGTTAAAGAATTTTGAGTTCAGATTTAGATTCTGCTAGATTTTAGAAAAAACCTAGTACTTAAGTTCTTAAAAAGAGAATGTAACCATTCAAAATAACAATTGAGAAGTCTTAAAGTCTTATATTGAGAAGAAGTAATTATGATATACATTATGAAATGACATAAAGCTAGTGAACAGTCATTTATGAAAAAGACAATTCACTTCGGTAAAGAAAATATTTATTGCAAATGTAACTTTTCTTGGAAAGAAATTTTTTTTTATTAATTATCTGTAGAAATTGTCAGTGATAGATGACTTTCCACTCTAAAATTGTCAGTGATAGATGACTTTCCACTCTAACCACATATTATCTGATATAACATAAACTATCTAACTCCATTATCAACTTACACTATTCAAGTATGAATTCACTAGTTCGCCTCGTAAACACACATATGTACTAAAGCTTTGTCATCGAGTCCTTAGCTTATCCTCATTCTATATCCAGCTTTACTGTTAATTAACATTTAGTCCTTTGTTCATATTCTCCCACATCAAATCCATCTACCTATAACTTCTCTATCAATTGCCTTATACATATTTATCTTCATGTCATGTCTAGTACTGCCTTGTATCATGTTCTTTCTTAATTCGTGACCTCACTCTAAGATCTAGCCTCGGTATTATAATTTAACATTACTAAAGTTCTCACTTTTGTCACCAACCTTATTTTTGTCCATCAAGACTGTAATTTCTACTTTGACACTATTCTCCATCCTTGATATCAGTCATTAGCTTAAGTAGGAATCCTTTCATCGTTGTTTTCCTCTTCTCTTTTACTTAAATCACAACCAAGAAACTTCTTAACTATCTCTTTGCCTTAATGTGTCAATTTACCCTATCTCACTCATCCTTAGGCATTTCTTACAAATATCTAAAATCTCGGGTATCACAATAAGTTATTCCAAATGGTTTGTTTTAATGATTTATAAGTCTACATTTATACAAGCTCATGGAATTTAATATTGTGTCAAAATTCCATTCCGAGATTTATATTCAAACTCTTCATTATTAAACTGATAATGATATCAGTCTAGACTAATATTAAAAAAAAAAAAAGATATCAGTTGATCCATTTATGAGCTTGAATGAGTATTAGACTTAATATAATAAGTCAATTGATTTTATACAAATGAGTTTCAATACTTATTTGCTTACTAGGAAGGTACTTACATGTTGCTGTGGATTAATATTCTTTTTTCTTAATTTAACATGAAAACATTTATTTAAATGTTAATACCATGTATTTTTAAAAATAAAAAATATATATAAGAATACCATAATAGCATTAAAATAAAAACATAATATTCTGCCTATAAACATATTTGTTCATAACAAAATAGAATATAAAAACAGGTTTATTATCATACAACCATTGCCATCCAACGAAGAAACATGTAATTGAGAAAAAAATTACAATAATAATTACTACAAAGAATAAATACATTAAAAATTAATTAATTTGGCTTTATGGTTAGATATATAAAAAAAAATAAAAAATAAAAAATAGAAATATTGATTTTATAGAAAGAAGCCGCAGAAAGGACTTGTAATCAAGCTTTTTTTTCAATTTAGTTTCTTTAATATCTTACTATGTCTTCTCTATCTCTCACACACACATACACACACAAAACAGGAACCCCTATAGAAAATTTGAACAAAAAAATCAATATGGAAATGAAAATATAAAGAAATGCTAGTATAATAACCCCTATCAAATTTAAAGCTTTTCCATATTCATTTTAGTTATCTCTTGTTGTTATTAATATTGTTCTTGTTTGTTCTGAGGTTGAATTTGACAGAACATCTTCTAATTCTCATTCTTGTCACATTTTTGTTGTCCTTTTCTTCCCTCACTTCACACTGTAGACATCTCATTTCTCTCTTCTAAATTGGTGCTAAAAATATAGTAAATAACTTTAATAATCAACAGATGCAAAGAATGTTCTTTTATTGTAATTGCAAGAAATATTTTTGCCAATATTTTATCAAATTTACTAACAAAGGCAATAAGTATTCCTCTATACCATAATTCCTGCTAACTTTTCTAATATGTTATCAAGTCACTATCAAGAAAGTTATTAAGTAAAAATACATATCTCGTCACATAATTAAAACAACTGGATAAACCGTCTCATCACATTCTCAAAACAATTCATTTTGCTTTATACAAAATAAATATTAACAACTAAGTCGTGCAATTGACAAGGAACAAAAATCATAGATTTCATTTGAATGGATAAGAGATAGGGCCTTAGCTGAATGTTTTTGTAATAAACCAATCATTTGACTAACCTAAGTCAAGAATCATTGACTTCAATAACTATGAAAAAAGGCATTATAAAGCCTCCCAATAGCAGGAGAATATAACATCCCCATAATATTTATAATACTCAAGCAACTAACTATGTTAAACTCACCTTAACTTGATTTTTCGATGTTGTGATTGAGATCTTGTGATAAGTTTCTCTCTTCTCTAAGGGTTTGAACCTAACACATTATTTCTCTCTCTAATAGTGAATCAAGACACAAATCACCAAAAAAAAAAAACCAAAAAAAAAAAAGGAAATAAACATGTATCAATGTAGGCTTTTAGACATAAGAAAAAATAATAATAATGATAAAAAATGAAATTTTGGGGTAAAAATGAAGAAAAATTGAGAAAAAGTAAAAAAAAAAAAATGAAAACTTACCCAATCAATCTCAATCTCAATATTTTGCTTGCAAGAGGATAAATTAAGATAGAAAAATAATTTAGAAAAATGTAATCCATACATGTGATTCATCATTGTCAATCTAGATGAGAGCAAGAGAGAGAGAAGGGAGAGGCTGACTAAGAGCGGTGCAAAAAGAGATGGAATGAGTAGACAAAAATGATAGGGTTTGTAGGGTAAATGTTAAAGATGGGCATGTGAAACAACATAGTTTTGCTAAGTCAATTGAATTAAAAAGGACAAAAAGGTAATCAATAGGGAAATAAAGAAAAGATTTTAAAACTCATTGGAACGATGTCATTTTCATTAATGGGTTAGTAGCGAGGCAGAAGCAAGGAAGACAAATCACTAAACAGCAACAGACCAAATGGCCTTTCATTAAATACTAGAAAAGATGAAATTGCCCTTCAAATTAGAGATGATAAAATTTGATATGCTTTCAGCCCAAGCTTGATGGGAATCCCGATCTACCTATGGTAATGGGGTGGTGATGAGATTGAACTTTTCTGCCCTGATCTCTATCTCGATTGCATATATATATAAATATAAGAAATTTTTAATTTATGATGATTTGATTATTTAATTTAAAATAAATATTAAATAAAGACATCTTTTAATTTAAAGTAAATATACAATTTGATTTAACTTTTATCTTTTTGAATTTGTATTAAGAATTCACTTATTTACATATGAAATTGCCCTTCAAATTAGAGATGATAAAATTTGATATGCTTTCAGCCCAAGCTTGATGGGAATCCCGATCTACCTATGGTAATGGGGTGGTGATGAGATTGAACTTTTCTGCCCTGATCTCTATCTCGATTGCATATATATATAAATATAAGAAATTTTTAATTTATGATGATTTGATTATTTAATTTAAAATAAATATCAAATAAAGACATCTTTTAATTTAAAGTAAATATACAATTTGATTTAACTTTTATCTTTTTGAATTTGTATTAAGAATTCACTTATTTACATATTTTCACATATTATATTAGATATTTTGAACTCAATTTATTTATTTATTTACATTTATTTTTAAATGTAATACTTTTATTTTTTTTAATAAAAATTTTCTCTAATATAAGTTAAAATTTATCTGATAATATAATAATTTGAAATTTTTAATAGTTTTATTCCTTCAAAACATTCAATAATTTTAATTTTGGATTAGTTTTTATTTGCTTAGCAAATACAAAGAAAAGTTAAGAGCAATTATAAATTAATTTTTTGCTGTTATAGAATATGAAAAAAAAACTGTCGAGTTTAATCATATTTTAGCAAGTGTAAAGATTGCTAATTTTTTTTCTTTTATTAAAAAAGAAATTTTATATTATTTAGCTAAGCAAAAGAATAAACCTTTTATTTATTATTAACATTATTTTTATTTTGTTAGATTTTCTCAGTAAAAATATAAAATAATATTAATTTTGATTAAAGATAAAATTTTAAAATTATTTACTAATTTCTCATGTCATTTCTTCTGAAAAAATACATTGCTAATGAATATAGTATTATAAACATACTTGCAATATATTGTTAATTCTAACTACATAAATTAATCAAAACATTGATTTGTTCTATTGTGACAACTTATATTTTTGTAATTTTGATATTAAATATCAAAATATAAGGAAACATAATATAATATATCATCATAAAATAACAAATTAACTATTATTTTGAAAAATTAAAATTGTATTTAAATAAACAAACTGGTTTATTTTTATTGTTAATAAAAAAAATAAATAATTTTCCTATTAGTGGAAACAATCATGTCATAATTATAAATTTTTAATCTTTTTTATTTTAATCTTTTTCAGTGGGGCTTCTTAATTTTTCTTTTTTTTAATATTTAT
The DNA here is from genome assembly GCA_947687605.1 of Reutealis trisperma. NCBI lineage: Eukaryota > Viridiplantae > Streptophyta > Magnoliopsida > Malpighiales > Euphorbiaceae > Reutealis > Reutealis trisperma. The sequence continues at coordinate 648,283 of CANTUT010000561.1, forward strand.
TTATTTTTTTCTCTATTATTGATACATCTTAAATCTCTTTCTCAATGAAAACTTTAGATTCATTTTTAGATAATCTTATTTAGTTAATTTCACAATAAAAAAATATTTTTCCCCTCATGCCAATCAATTTATTGTAAAATTTGCTACAGTTTTTTTCTTTCTACAATTTTTCTTTGATTACCTTGTAGAATCTAGTTCCATTTTCTAATTCAAATTGCTACTTAAATGAATAAAGTGATGCAATTCCCTCTTCTTTCTCAATCTATAATTTTTTTCTTTTGTGTTAATGCTCATTTTTTCTTTTATTTTATGTTTGTATTTTTTTGTTTGACTCCTAATTAAATAAATATTTATATAATTCTAATTAATTTATTAATTTATAAATTACCAATCCTAAAAATATAATATATTAATTATATATTACTTTCTTAATTGAATAATGATTACTTATTCTAAAAAATAGCATATTATTTTTATAAATTAATTTATTAATTATTAAATTATCAATTAAACCTCTATTTATAAGAACAATTAATAAAAAATAAATGAGGGTATATAATATAATTAAATTATATTAAAATTTAAAATCTGAAAAGAATACTAATTAAAACTCATAAAATATATATATGACATATAGCAAAACCCTATAAATAAATATATCATTACCTAATTTACTATCAACCAAAAATAAATTGTTGTATGTACTTTGCTAAATGTAAAGAGATATAAATTTTGGAATTTGAATAAATTTTTCATAATTATTCTAGATAACAATGACTTTTTTTTCTTAGAATAAATGGGTCTTTGTTATTATTATATTATATGACCTCAAATAAAAAGTTTTTAGAGGTGAATTAAAAAAAAAAAAAAAAAAAGGAAAAGGAAGATAAATATGAATATGAGTTTTTGCAAAGTTTATAAAAAAAAAGGGATAATAATAATAATAATAATAATAATACCATTTATCCTAATTTATAAAAAATATTTAATATATAACATTGAATAATTTTTTATTTTTAAAATTTTATAACTAATTAGTAAATAAAATGATAAGATAATATATATTATATTTAAAAATTAAATTGTATCTTTATGAATAATTTGATATATGAATTACCACTATAATTAAAAAATAATTTATCAAATGACTATTATTTATGAACTAATAAATTTTTTATTTTTCCGCAAAATGTTTGTCTTTTGTTTTTTCTTTGCCACTAGATGGAATTTTATGAATGTGAAAATCAATTTTGAGACTTTTTAGAATAATCTTTTTGTGTTAATACTCATTCTTTTCTTTTCTTTTGTATTTACATTTTTTTTGTTTGATTCCTAATTGAATAAATATTTATATAATTCTAATTAATTAATCAATAAATTTTCAATCATAAAATATAACATATTAATTATATATTTACTTTCCTAATTGAATAATGATCATTTATCCTAAAAAATAGCACATTTTTTTATATAAATTAATTTATTAATTACTAAATTATCAAACAAACCTCTGTTTAAAAGAATAATTAGTAAAAAATTAATAAGATTATCTTAGTAAATGTACTCATCTCCCTTTTGCGTACATTTATATATTGTATAAATAAAATGGTAAGATACAATATATTATTTTTAAAAAATAAATTGTATATTTATAAATAATTTGATATATGAATTACTACTGTAGTTAAAAAATAATTTATCAAATTACTATTATTTATGAAATAACTACTTTTTGTTTTTCAGCATAATGTTTGTCTTTTTTTTTTTTTTTTGCTTTGTCATTAGATAAAATTTCAAAAATCTGAAAATCGATTTTGAAACTTTTTAGAATAATTATTTTGTACTAATACTGTAATATCATGAATTTTCATAATTTAAAATTTTGAAATATTGTGAAATTGACAGAAATATTTATTATATTATAGCAAATTCTTCCAATTAATTATTATGATATTGAATTTAAATCTAATAAATTATTTTAGTGAAATTATTTGGTAAATCATTTTTATTATTATTATTATTATTATTATTATTATTATTATTATTATTATTATTATTATTATTATGCTTAATAATAATAATATTATTATTATTATTACTGTTAGTTTATATATATATATATATATATATATATATATATAGAGAGAGAGAGAGAGAGAGAGAGAGAGAGAGAGAGAGAGAGAGAGAGAGAGAAGGCAGTGGAGAGAATCAGCAGAAAGAGAAAAGCAGAGAGAGAGAGAGAGAGAGAGAGAAAGAAGAAGGAGAAGCTGCCTGCTGTCCTACCACCGTCTGCTAGCCAGAATCCGACACGCGCCAACTGGAAAGGTTCCTGAGGTGCTGACCAAGCTGTCCACCGAAAATCGCTGCCATCTGCCGTCGCTAGTCGCCGCACCATTCGTCGACAGGAAGTTTCGAGCTAAATTTCGGCCAGTTCTATCATCCGTTCAAGGTGATTTTGGTACCATCGGACTCCTCTTCCTCTAAGCTTTAATTTGGTATATAAATTACTAATTTTGGATAATGTTGAATTTGATCGAACTCCGGTGATCGACCGGACTGCCGATACGGATTTCGACAAACCAGAAGAAACAGATTGTATTTTTAGATTCTACGCATTGAGGCGAGTCCGTTGGTAGTAAGTTTGTGACGATCTGTCGACGTTAACATTTTTTGATGACTTTTACAGTGAGCATCATTTTTCGTAGTTCGTGCGAATTTGTGACATATTATTACATTCTAATTAGTAGTTAGTAGGTGAGGTGTGTTAGAAAGATTTGAGCTTTTGGGGGAGATTAGATGGTCTAGATAAGAAATAGGTATTTTCTGGTCATTATATTCATATTCTGATAATCTTGTTCACTTCACTGTATAGATCATTCTAGTGTGCCTCCGGCCGCCCCCAGCCACAGTCTGTGAATATTCAGTTCTGCTCTTTTGTACTGTGAGTGATACTTCTAATATACTTTCCTGTTAATCATGCATTGCATTGAGTATATTTATGAATATAATTAAATCCTGATGCTTATATCATGAAACGAATATATGTGCACGCTTACTTGTCATCTAATTGTATTGGATACTTGGATATTGTGCTGCATATTCTCTGTGTATGTTGGATAGAGATAGAATGATATAGAGACCACCTAGGACTTGGGATATGATATGGTTATGATGAGTTTGAGAAGATGAGCTATGACTGGTGGATGCTGGCCGGGCTTGCTCATCGCCAAGGCGGTTATCAGTCGGGTTAGGGTTGCGTGGTACAGACCAGTGACGGCCGGGCCCCTTGGATTGGATATAAGAGATAGATTATTGGATTAAGAGAGCCATTATATGAGGATCGGCTCTCTCAATTTGATTTTAGTGTGGTTTCTGTGGACTGAACTCCATCCTTGTATGTTTTGTGGTGATTGGATGTTGGGTGACATAATTGCATATCACGCATACATGTTTATATCTGGCTCGCCAGGTATGCATATTAGTAGTATCATTCACTGAGTTGAGATTCTCACCCCTGTCTCCTTATTATTTTTCAGATTACAGGTTGAGCCTTCAGTTATAACTTTTATCAAGTTGGTCTCTGTCTTTTTCGAGAGAGAGTACATGTAATATGTTGTTATTGTAATATTATATTAGAATTCTACAATTACAGTATTGGGGTTGTATTATGGTATTATTAGTACATTTGGCTTGTATTATGGTCAAACTCTCTGCCGACAGCGTTTATGACATTGTTACTATTAGTGTAAATTATTATAGCACTATTATAATAAATTTCTATTGCGATATGATGATTGTTGACTATACTGTTGGCAGATGGAGTGACATGGAAAAATTGACCCGAGATATTTTATAATTATGTTATTATATATTATTCTTATTGGGGAGTAACTGTTTAGGCTGACTGTGGACACTGGTAGCCTTAAGCTTTCCCGTGCCCCAATGCCGGTCACGTGCCCCGAAATTGGGTTGTGACAAATACTCATTCTTTTCTTTTCTTTTAAGTTTATATTTTTTTTTTGATTCCTAATTGAATAAATATTTATATAATTCTAATTAATTAAATAATCAATAAATTTTCAATCCTAAAATATAACATATTAATTATATATTTACTTTCCTAATTGAATAATGATTTTCATCCTAAAAAATAGCATATTATTTATATAAATTAATTTATTAATTACTAAATTACCAAATAAACCTTTATTTAAAAGAACAATTAGTTAAAAATCAATAAGATTATCTTAATAAATGTGTTTATCTCCACTCCCTTTGCATGTGTGTGTGTGTATGTATATATAGTTTAAAAATTTATTAATATATCGTTTACTTATATAAAAAACACTCTTTAAAATAAAAGTCACTATTAGAAATACTCTTATATCTATACTAAATTATTTTTTTAATAAAAATGAAATAACTTATAAAATATATATAAGTGATTATATATTATGGAAATAGTTTATAATTTTAATTTTATATATTGTAGGTTTATAATTTTTTTTATTTGCTTTGAGTGAAAGTGCTTTTAACAATATCGATTTATTTATAATTAATAAATAAATAATTTATTAATTTATTTTCAAGGTATTCATAATTCATTATATATATTTTTTAATTTTTATATGCCTAAAGTTGATTTTTTAGTTTTATTTAAAATCAATTATAACTTTTTAATGAAAATTTGAAAACATAATATATATGATTAACTAAATTAAAAACTGAAAATATTCATTATATTATAAATGATTTTCAATTATCTTTCAATTTTGGTATAACTTAAATCTCTTTCATAATGAAAAATTTAAGTATTTATAAAATCATAAACAAATTGATTTTTTTAGAAGAACATACCATTATAAATATAAATATAAATTTACAGAACCAAAATTAATTTTTTAATTTACAATAGAATTTTCTCAAAATTAAATTAGAATTTTTCTAATTATTACTATTCTAATAACCAAAGTCAAAAAAATTTATTTAACTTCTATATTAATAATAATTAAAAAAAACATTAAAAAATATAAATTATTATAATTGAATTCTTTTTTATTTAAAGTAAATATAATTAACTCTATATTAATAATAATTATTTTATTTTTTCTTATTCTAGTTGAATTTGTTATTTTTTTATTTAAATTAAATTTGTTATAATCGTGCTTTAAGATTTTTTTATCAAACTTTTTTTATTCATCCCCTTCCAAAAAAATATAGTATGTTCAGTTTTGTTTTTAGTATTTCATGTAATACAATTGTTTTGGTTTTTTTTTTATGCATTATTATAAAGAAAATTTATGTATTTATTACAAGAATTATTTGTTATATATATATTTCGTTTTGTAAAAACTCTTGTTTTATTCGTAGTACAATAATGATTTTTTTCTTTTTTATAATCATACTTAAATAATTATAGACTTTTATTCATATCTATTATAATAATAAAGAAAATAAATTATAATAAACTAAAAAGGGATTTTTTTTATAAAAATAATAAATTCTTATTATTCAAAAAGAGAAGATATACTTAATTTTTAAGATTGTTCAATTTTTGACGATTATTTCAAAACACATATAAATTAACAATGGGCGACTTATTAATCAATAAATTATCAATTCTAAAATATGATATATTAATTATACTTTTCTAATAAAATAATAATTACCTATCCTAAAAAAAGCATTATTATTATAAATTAATTTATTAACTATTAAGTTACCAAACTAATATTTATTTATAAGAACAATTAGTCAAAAATAATAAGAATATCTTGGTAAATGTGTTTTTTCTCCCTCTTGCCCCATATATATATATATATATATATAAGTTTCACTTGTCTTAAATTCTATAAGTAGGCGGCTTAATTATTAGTTAATTAAATGCATTATAGAGCTAATTTTATTAGTTGATCATGCACAGAAACTTATATACATCGGTGCATGGATTTGCTATATGCATATCTTTGAGAATTTCAAAAAACCAAGAAGCCCACAGATACAAGCTTTCAACACATGCATTAGCTCACCGTAATATACTTCTTGTCGCCCATATATCAGATAGATCCTCTTTCAACCCTTAAAATATTCTTTCTTCTCTTCTTCTCCTTTTCTTCTTTTTAATTTCTACGCTATTGATTTTCTATATTCATTAAAGAAAAACCGAAAAGGCAACACAGTTGGTTTAGTCAAAAAACGACACTCTTGAATTGATCTTTTTGAGACTTGAAAACGTGATATTCAAATATTAATTAATTGATAAAAAATTATTATTTTTTTTTTAAGAAAATATCAAAAGTTTTTATTCATATATTAAAATCAGCACGTCTTAATATAAAAATGAAAATACAAAAGCATACATACAAAAATAATGAAATGACTTGATCTTCTTTCAATTTTTTCTAATCATATTGATTAAATATGAAATTAGCAACTCAATATTAATCAGATATGATCTGATTGGTTTTCTTATTTTCTTTAAAAAGAGTAAAAAAAATTTGGAAGTCTCTGATTCAAATCAGAGAAAGGTTATTCTCATATGCTATGCTGAGTAACTATTAAAATAAATCTTATTGTTATAAAATAAAATTGAAAAATATTGTTTAAGGGAACAAAATACTTTTCTAAAAGAGGAATAAATATTTTTACGAAAGATGAACTAATAAAATTCACTAAAAAAAATAATAAATCTCGCAAAAAGTACAAACTTTAAAAATAA
>CANTUT010000562.1:2500-266743 GCA_947687605.1 Reutealis trisperma
GCTTGCAACCTACATGAATTAATTTAATTAACTAACTAAAAGAGGCAAGGAAATTTAGACAACAGAAAATTAAAGGAGAAGGGAACTTACCTCAAACGATGAGTGGCGACTGGCCTTAGATGGCAGGCGGCAACTAGCGTTGGATGGCGGGCGGCAGCTAGCTTTGGATGGCAAGCAGCAACTGACTTAGGACAGCGAGCGGCGGTTGGCTTTGGATGACAAGTGGCAGCTAGCCTCAACAGGCGATGGATAGCCTTAGACGGCAGGCAAAGACTAGCTTTAGATGGTGGGCGGTGGCTAACCTTGGGCGGCAAACACAAGCCTTGGGCAAGAGAGTTGCCTCGAATAGGCTAGCGGCAGAAAGCCTTAAATTAATAAGGTAGGAATCAAGAAGAAACTCCCCAACTTGCTTTGTAAAGTAAGGATCCAACACAAAGTGGTTTGCTTGAAATAATGCTTTTTAAGCTCTGGAAGTTGGTTTTTTAAAGTGTGGAGAGGTCTTCTATATATAGAGGGAGAGTTGAAGCATAGAAAACACAAATTTCCAATTTGGGATTGCAAAAAATCAAAATTTTGCGAAAGTTGCAGCAGAGGCCGTTGTAATTCCACAGAGGCTTTTGCGGGCAACACTGCATAGCTCTATGATAATAGGCCTATTTTCGCTCGTTTTGCCTGTTTTGGCTTGTTCTTGCTCGTTTCTCATATGTTTTTCATGATTCTAGTTGTGTTGTACTTGTTACTCAGTCTTGGATGATTCAAAAGGGCTTAAATGCCAAAGAAATATTTTTATTTTTTCCATTTTGAGAGTTTTTGGCTTCTGAAGGTTTGTTTACCAAGCCCAAGTGCTTCTAAGGTTCAAACACATACTGGAAAGTGCAAAATTAAAGGTTCACACAAAGAAACTTGGAGGGAAAATTCGTTTCAATTTACACAAAACTAATGAAATGTCCATTTTCAGATGTGCCATATCCTCCTCCCTAATTTTTGTTGCAGTGAGTTCTTTGAAAAATAAACTCAACTCCATTGAAGGTTTCCAAATTTATGAAGGCAAAAGTTCACGAAAAGCAATAGGGAGTAATCGCTGCATAAACACCAAACAATTTCAACTTCCTTATATTGATGGATTGAGACATATTGGATACATACCCATTTGAAAATTAGATATACTTTAGCCATTCACACAAGACTTGCTTACTTTGTTTATCTACTGTATACTAAGCCTTAGAATATTTACATGTTACATTATCCTGCTTTAACTCTGGATAGCAATAGAAAACTTTTATGTCTTCTCTAGATTTGGTATTATCTTTGAATTTTCCTTATATTCTCAACACCGTGTTTAGAAAATTTTGAAATACATTCTTTTTGATTTGCATGACATCCAAATTATGCATAATTAGATTTGAATTCCTGTAAGGCAAATCTTAGAAAATACTTCATTTCTTCCATCCACATTTAGTTCTTTTTGCAATTTAAGCATTCAACTCCTTCGACCTAACTTCTATCACCTTCATTAATCGTAATCGGATGATCTTCTTCAATACCTCCATACCTGACCATATAGGCAGACCTAACTCTTCAACTATATGATTATTAATAAATCCAGTCTTGTTTCCTCTCTAATGATGATCAAGTGGTAAGAATTTATGGTGATTATCATACCATGATTGCTTATCACCATTGGGAATTGTGAATGTATTAGTATTTTCCATGCAATATGGACATATAACATGGTAAAATAAATTAATTTAGGCAAATTTCTTGCTCCTACTTCTTTTATTTTTATAGTTTTTTGGAAGCAACTTAATTTTTTTATACTAATTATTATTTTCCTTTGGTTGCTCATTAACGTTATTTTTTAACAGTGATTTTACTATCAGTTTTTTATTGTTTCTATTAAGATTATTTAATTTTTAGTTCTAATCTTAATCAATTTTTTTAATTCTGGATATTACCTAATTTGGTATTTAGGGTTATTATTTATTTCTTTTTTCTATATTGTTATTAATATTAATTCATTTTCACTTTCATTTTAATTTTATACTATAATTTGGACATTTGATAACTTAATTTTTTTAAAGATAAGCAATATTAGTTTGCATACAAATTGCCTTTTAATTAAGTTATTCTATTATAACTCTACGTTTATTTAATTAATGTACCTACCTCTACATTTATTTAATATATTCTACAAATATATTTGATTATAAATTACTAATTTCATATAAAAAATTAATGTACCTACCTCCTGTAGTGCAGAAAAACAATAACACAGTAAAGAAGTAAATTAAAATTAACTAAAATAAAATTACATGATATTTAATACATTGAAACTAACAGATTATCAAATTAAAAAAATACAAACAATTAACAGAATCATAAAAATTAACTTAAAAAATTCTATATTCAATTATTAAAAATACATAAAATTAATAAATTTATGACAACAAAAAATTATTATTATAATACACAAAATATAATACAACAATAAATTTACATCCAATTTATTAAATTGCAATAAATATAAAAAAAATACATGAAATTATTAGTAAAAGCAAGTTAACAAAATTACACGTACATTAACAAATTACAAGCCAATTAATATATTCTTAAATTTACATAGCAATTAAATTTTCATAACTAACAAAATATCAAATTAAAAATATTTCACAAAATTAATAAAAACAAAGAAAATTAAAAAATAAAAAATTACAAAAAATTATATAAACTTATAGAAAATAAAAAAAAAATTACACAAACTTACAGAAATAAATACATCAAAATTCACAAATTGTAATACCCAAGGATTTCATAGCTTATTCAAGTTACTAATGATGCTAAAGGATTAGATTTTTGAATGTTAGCATAGTATAGAAATGATAAGGAATCGGGTAGGTGTCACGACCCACTTATTAAGCCATAATGGTCCTACGGTATAGTGAGACATAAAGTCACCTAAACCTGTACAACCCCTGTTTAACTTATAATTTTTCACCATTCATCATGTTGAACCTTATACCAAGATCAGAACTTGATTACCTTTTTTTATTGCACATTGCGAGTTTATCATTTTACATATTACCAAACACTTATTAATACCATTTATGTACTCAACTCGTAAAATTTTCATATTTTTATTTCATGTCCTTATACAAATATTCATTACTTAATACACTATTATAATAATAATTACAACACAATTTGCAATACATATAAACCTAATGTCATTTTGGTACTAAACCTTTGGTAACAATGGAACTTTAAACCAATGATCTTCATAGTCATATAACCAAGATTCATAACACCTGAATTTAGCAAAAAAACTTCCAAGCAAAAGAATAGGGCCTGGAATTTATCTTGCTGATTCATCAACCTTACCTAGAAAATTTAAACAACTAAAGAATGAGACAAAACTCAGTGAGTATATAATAATACAATATATTGTGAATATAAGGATTATTATCAAGATGAGCTCATCATGGTAATGGAGCATTATTAATCAAAATTGTCCTTATGGATCAACTTCTCATTTAAGATAGAAACAATATCTTTAGCAAAAATAGTAATCTCTTGGTAGTGGAATGCTTCCCACATATATAAATTAAAGAGTGGCAGCCTAAGCCTTGCTCTCTCGCATGCATCACATTACACAAGACTAATTAGGTCTTACAGTTAGGCTTTTCCCCCTAACAGAGGTTGGGTACTCTCACCCTACCCTTCGGCTTATACCAAGTGCACAAAGTCCGATGTATTACCCCACATCATAAGGGTATTTTTGCTTATCAATAAGAATCAATAGAAAGGTTCATATAAGATTCACAATAAGGAACTCAATGATCATATGACGAAATCAACATGAAGGGTTCACAATGGTCATGTGCCATAAAGAAGTATTATATCAAATGGCTCAATATTTAATAGGCAATTCATGCTTGATACGAAATTGTGATATTTTAATGAAAATGGTTTCATTAACAATGGTTCATAAAATATGGCACAAGATATATTATATTATTAAGTACTCACCTTGGACTCCTTTGCTTTTATTTACATTTAACCTTGATGCTAGTGGTGCTTCTTATACTCTTGGACAATGCCCTTGTCCTTATCTTTAAATCTACACGTTTGCATTCAATTACACATCAATCACTTCCTTGTTATGACATTAGTTTAAATTCAGCTTAACTTGTTAACACTTTTATCTATTCATTGTAGTACTAACTTATAAATTTTTAAGGTTAAGACACACTATACATATGCTTATCACTAATTTTAACATTATCCCTTAGTTGTTTTCCAATGGCCAAATATATTCACTTAAGAAAATATAATTTCTTTCCTTCCAATTTCACATTTCAATTTCATATTACTCAATTAGAATCAATTTAGACAATTTTCAATATTCAATAAAACAAATTCTACTTTTACCTTCCAATTCCATAATTGAATCTAGTTTATTAAGTTTGGGGAAAGTCACTTCTATCAATTGAATTTTGAATTAATATTATTCTAATCATGTTACACCATTCTTAAGCTTAATTCCTCATTGAATTCCAAGAATTCAAATTCGGTTCTCAAAATTCTCAATTTTTCCATAAATCCTAGAATTTGAGGAAAACCATTAATTCCTTATCCAATCCTCAAATTGATCATAGAATTAAGAAATTAGCATATTAAAAAGCCTATCATCAATTAGACATGTGAAGCAATTATTAGAACTTGAACTTCATCTTTTAACCTAAGTTATGTCTTCAAAATTTTATATTTTGAAATAAGTTTCCATAATTCAATTTGACACTTACAAACCATTTTTCTGTATCCAAAATAACCATAAATATCTTCAAACATGATCTAGAACAATCCTTTAAACCAAATCAAAGAGAGGCCAATTCAAGTGCTAATGTTCTCTTACTTATGCTCTTTGCTTCCCTTGCTTGTTTTCACTTGATATACCTCAAGTTCTCAAACCCAATCCCTATTTTTAATCAAAGAACATATAAAGTAAACATTTTCTAATTATACTTGCTTTTGGCTAAATCATATAGATGGAAGAGGAAGAAAATTTTACAATTATAATACCAAAGTCATGCGTAGAACACATAAAGGGGGAGATGAGCATAAACTCTTACTTTGGGAAGCCTTGTTTTGAATTGCTATGGTGGTGGTTGAAATGTAGAGTCTATTTCTCTATTAGGATGTGTTTTTGTGATAGGTTTTGCAAAAAATGGAGAAAAATGCTCATCTTATTTCTTATATATGGAAGATGGATGGTATTGATTTAACCACACTTAATCGAATGGCTAGTATTGAATCAAAATGGATGACTATGATCTAATTCAATTGGATGACTAGGATTCCATCTAATTTGATAATAGTTATCATATGATGTGGAAAGAGCAAAAAATGGATGTAGACTTTAGTGTAGGAAAAGTGAGAATTCAAGTTGGAAAAGGATTTGTCTTAGTAAAAAATGGTGGCTTCTTAGTCAAATTTTATGGCTAGCTCATCCTACTCCCTTTAACCATGGTTAGCAATTTCTAACTCCAGTTAAGTGTATGTTCACCTATTCTTGGGTCTTGTGGGCTGGCCATCCAATGGGCTTGGGCTTTAGAGTCCAAAAGCCCATTAATGAATTTATATATGCACATTTCAAACTTGGTAACTTAATACATTTTCCATTTCATTTCCTTCACTTTAATATACATATTTCTACCTTTTAATATCATTATACACTCTAGACATTACTAGATAAATCTTATTCACTCTATAATGCACATTTTCTAGCCCTTCATTAGCATTGTTCATGTTTGTAAATCATATAGAGTCACTAGGTCAAACTAAGTTTGACTTCTATTGTACCATTGTAACTTTGATTGAAATCAACTTCTCATGTAATTATTATTTTCTCCCAATGACATAGGAGATGCTAATGCCCATTCATTAGCGTTTTAGATTATTTTTCAAATAAATTATTCAAATAGCTATATTAAGTAAAACTCTGTTTGATTTTCATTTCATCGAAAATACACTTATCAAAATTGACTATATTCTTTGCTCATAGTCACATTATTCATTTAAAATTACTTCTTCTGATATTCTTGTAATTCTTAATATGCTAAAAAGGCCTTGAATGGTATAGTAGATGAGCATTATGGTGTCACCATTAGTGGCTCTAATAGGTTAGAGAAACCTTGGGTATTATAGTAAACTCTTGTGATTTAATATGCAATGTTTACCCTAGTTTGACTATGTTATAATTAATTATGTTCTAATGAATTAAATAGAATTTATATGATGACTAATGATGTATATAAAGAAGTTAGAGAACACAAATTTGAAAGTTAAAGTGAAAGGAAAGAAAGGAATTTAAAAGGAAAATTTTTAATTATGTTAATAGGCTTATGGGCTTATTAATGAGTCCTGGAACATCAAAGGGCCAAGCCTAATAGGGAGTGGCTCGCCTATCGACCTAAAAGTGAGTAGGCATCAAAATTTATAAGCTAGAATAGTTAGCCCAAGACAAATAGAAATTAATGTTGTAGAGATAGCCATAAAAATTAACCTAAGTTAAATCATAAAGCAATTTGAAATCTTATCTTCCCTACATACAAGTTTAGGTCCATTTTTAGCATTCCAACACCACATGATAAACATCATAAATTTAGATGAAATCTTGGCCATTTAAATGAAATAGATCATAGCCATTCATTAAGATTAAATCTTAGCCATTGGATTAAGCTCAGTCAAGTCCTCACCATCCAACCTATCATATATATATGTTAATTCATCTTATGTGAACCATTTACAAATCTCTACACCATAAGCCTTACATCAACTAAAAGAAAACTCTCCTTACACCAACATCAATATGGAACCTTAACAAATAGAAGTTACCCAAGGTAAGAAATCTTGTTCATCCTTTCCTTTCTATGTTCTAAGTTTGATTTTAACATTTTAGTTGCATAAAATCTTTTCTACATCATATATAAATTCAGCCATAAGAGTGTGCTTGTATAAGATGTAGTTTTGGATGATCTTAGATGAAATATGGGGATTTGGCTAGAGAATTAAAGGATTAATGTGAAGTTAGGTAAAAAAAAAAAATGAAAGTGTTCTAAATATACTAGGTATTGGATTCAACCAAGATAGGAAGTGATAAAGTGTTCTAAATTCTAATTAAATACATCTATGGTTACTTTAGATAAAGAAAAATTATTTAAAAGTGTTAGGAAGAATTTTGGGAACTTTATGTAAGACTTGGAAATCCTAGTGGCATAAACTTAGTTAAAAGGGAAACTTAGTTTTCTAATGCTAGATATTGATAATTGAATGATCACATATATTTTATGTTATGTTAATTTCACATTTCTATAACTAATTTGAAGATTTAATGAGGAATTATAGGTTTTCCCCAAATTTGACCTAAGTGGGACAAATTAAAGTTCTTATGAATAAGAGTGACTTTGTCATAACCCAATTCCTAGGCTATGATGGTCCTATAGTTTAGGGAGACATAAGATCACCTAAACTCGTAGAACCCTATAAATCTTATTATCATTTAGCATATCTTACTTTATAATGTATCCCAAGATCGAAACCCCATTCATTTTTTTATCCTCTTCCATTATTACCTTTACCATTCATTTATATTCAATGCACATTAATACCATTTCATGATCTTTGATTAGCATATCATTCTTAAGTATTAATAAATACTATCCATATATTCTTATCATAAATATGTATATATAACAACTACTATCATTTGTTTATAATACTTCTAAGCACATTACATCTTAATATTAAGTCTTCAAATACCATGGAGCTGTAAATTGATTATCCTTAGGATGACACAAGCAAAACAGAAAACATAGCATTTTAGCATAGTAAGTTACAAGTGGTGAAGCATAGCTCAGAATTTACCTTGCTAATGAATCACCCTAACCTAAAAAATTTTAAATAACTATGGAATGAGACAAGCTCAATGAGTACATAATAATATAACATAATATGAAGGCAACATAAGTTATCACTTGAATAGGTTCAAGTTAGCAATAAAGTGATGTTAATCAAAATTGGTCATTTTAAACTTTAGAATACATTTTAGCAAAAAAAATAATGTCTTAGAAGTGGAAAACTTCCCATACAAAAATATTAAAGAGTGGCAGCCTAAGCCTTGCTCACTTACATACATCACATTACATAAAACTAATCAGGTCTTGCGGTTAGCCGTTCCCCCTATCAGAGGTCAGGTACTTTTGCCCTACTCATAGGCTTATACCAAATACATAAGATCTGATGTATTTCCTCACATTAGAGAGGATTTATGCTTGGTCATGGGAAACAATGAAAGGCATATTCAAGATCTATAGTAGGAATTCAATGGAGAGTGAGTTGACATATCAATCATTCTCATCATTGAGCACATCATAGTACCAATATAGGGGCTCATCACTATAAGAAAGATATGGATTTCCAATGGTTCAACAAATAATGGGCAACTATATATCCAATGTCATTTTAAGTACATGTCAAGTGATGGTAATTTAAGCAATGGTTGCAAATAATAAGGCATAATTACATCATATTATTAAGTACTCACCTTAACTTCTTTGCTCCTATTGACTATTCATTCTTGATTAATTTAATGTTCCTCACGGTCTTGAGCAATTTTCTTGCCTTTGCCTTGAAGTTCTACATTCACATTATTTCAATTACATATTAATTAGTAACCAATGGTGTCAGTATTTGTATCTTATACTTGTTCTATTATTTCATCTTACAATAGGGATGTATTAATAATGTCATATTCATACTTATATTTATTTTTATTTCCAGTCATTTCCAAGCTAAATTCCTTATTCAATTGCATTAATTCAAGTTTAAATCTCATGATTCCCAAATTGTTCCATAAACCCTAGAATTTGGGAAAAACTATGAATTTCCCTTCCAAACCTCAAATTGACCATAGATTCATCAAATTAACATCTAAGCAATCAATTCCCATTAATTATCTTGGGTTAATTCACTCTTATTCATAAGAACCCTAACTTATCCCACTTAGGTCAAATTTAGGGAAACTTATGATTTCCCATCAAAACTTCAAATTAGTTGTAGAAATGTAAAATTAACATATCATAAAACATATATGATCATTCAATTATCAAAATCTAGCATTAGAACACCAAGTTCCCCTTTTAACTAGTTTATGCCTCTAAGATGTTCAAGTCTTAAATCAAGTTTCCAAAATTTATTTTAACACTTCTAAATTATTGTTCTTCATCTAAAATAACTATAGATATATTCAATTGGAATTTAAAACACTTCCTTGATCATTTCCTAATGTTGACCAAATTTTATATCTAGTGTAAAAGAGACTTTATACAACTAAAATACTAAAATCAACCTTAGAACATAGAAAAGAGAAGATGAACATAATTTCTCACCTTGGTTAGCTTTGGTTTGCTAAGGTTCTTATTGCTATTGGTGTAGAAAGAGTTTCTTTTGTGATTGTGAAACTTTGGTGTAGAGATAGACAAAATGATGATCATAACATAAATTTTGCATATATATATATAATAGGTTGGATGGTGAAGATTTGATCAAGCTCAACCTAATGGATAAGATTTAATCTTAATGGATGGCTATGATTTGATTAAGTTGGATGGCTAGGATTTCCTCCACAATTGTAATGTTCATCATGTGGTGAATGAACCTAGACTTATATGTAGGAAAGATAGGAATTCAATTTGTTTTAGGATTTTGACTTAGGTTAATGTTTATGGCTAGTTTGGTCAAATTTTGTAACTCTCTCTACAACATCATTTTGTTTGGTTTTGGGCTAGCTATTCTAACATATAAGCTTGAGGTTACACCAATTATGGGCCTATAGGTCGGCCCACTATTGTTGGGTTTAGGCCTTTGATAATTAAAGGTCTGATGTGGGAAAATTATTATACCCTAGCCCTTATGACTAAATATAGGATGAGCAAGGGGTCGAACACTGGGAAAAATGCTGAATTTATTATTAACCAAACAAATAATAAGATGAATAGGTAAAGGATAATCGGAGTTTGAGTAATTAACTACTAATTTTTACTACAAGTCACTAAATTTAAACAGGTTAGAATTACAAATTAAATTTAAATCAATGAACTTCTAACATGTATATAAAATAAGATTGTGAATGAGTTGATTGGAGAATTAACCTAAAATCTTTAAAAGCTTATCTCTAAGTCAATTAAAGGTATTTTTGAATAGACTTACATGCACTCTCATGTCAATGTAAATGTAAACAAAAACCATGAAGTTCAATGTTAATTCTTTTTACCCCTTTAGAAGTAGATTCTAATTAATCTTTTAACTTAAGTGACATCAATTACTTTTCCATTAAGAATTCCAATTCTCATTGCAAATTCTTAACTAACATATTACATATGGTGATCAAGCATATATAACAACTATTAAGAACTTAATTGAAGCCAAATCAATCATTCATTAATAAAATATTAAAGTGAAGTTCATAGACTAAATTTGTATTGCAATTCTAACCACAAGTACTTTAGCCTTGATGCATTGTTAGATAAAAAAGAAGATTAAAACATTCAATCATCAAAGAAATAAAATAGATTAAGCAAAGAAAAAGTTACAGAAATCTTTTACTAGCCCTTCTCAAGATTAGAAGCCTTGATACAAGAATAGTTTCCCAAAGTGTTGTACTTGAAAGTGCTAAAATTTGTAAGATCTCTCTCTTTCTTCTTAATACAATACTCTCTACTTGTATTCTGATTTTCTAGATGTCTTTTACAGAAGATACTTCAACTTTTTAAAGACCTTGAATAGTTAAAAGTCATAACATTTCATAAAGGAATGCAATACTTTATGAAAGGTCACCTAATAACTGCTTCAGAAACTTCAAGGACATTTTGCGCAATTCAAATGGCAAAATTAGACTATTGTTTTGATATTGTGACCAACGATGAATACCCATCCATGAATTGTTATAATTTTTATTGAATTCTTTCATAGATTACATGTGTGTCCTTTTCATTGATACCATTACCAAGCAGAAATTCTCCTTTTATGTGATGTAATATATCAGATCTTGTGCACTTGGTATAAGCCTACATGCAAGGCGAGAGTACCCAGCCCTTGTTAGGAAGGAAATCCTAGCCATAAGACCTTATCAATCGTGTGCAATGTGATATATGTAAGTTAGCAATACTTAGGCTATCGCTCTTTTAATTATATGTAGGAAGCACACCGCTTCTAATAATCATATTATTTCTGCTAAAGATATTGCTCCTGCTATAAATGAAAAATTATTCCATATTGACAATTTTGATTAACATCACTTCTTTTGTTATAATAATGAGCCTACATTATTAACCGTCTATATGTGTATATTTTATTATGTTATTATGTAATCACTGA
Organism: Reutealis trisperma; assembly: GCA_947687605.1. Taxonomy (NCBI): domain Eukaryota; kingdom Viridiplantae; phylum Streptophyta; class Magnoliopsida; order Malpighiales; family Euphorbiaceae; genus Reutealis; species Reutealis trisperma. The sequence goes on from CANTUT010000562.1 coordinate 13,934, forward strand.
GTTTTATCTCATTCCTTAGTTATTTAAATTTTTTAGGTCAATTAATGAGTTAATAAGGTAAATTCCAAGCTTTGTTCTACCACTTGGAAATGGCGTTGCTATTTTGGTATTTTGCATTAATATGTAAATTATTAATTTGTATTATGGAACATACTTATATTATATAATTGTATTTTTGTATTTAAATATTATTCTATGGATGGTGATGATTAAATATAAAATGGTTTATGGAAAATAAATGGAAACTGCAAATAAGTGTGTAAATGGTAAATAAATGGTAAGAGGAAATGTGATAAGGTAATGCAAGTTTGAATCTTAGGATGAGTTATATTAATAAGAATTGAAAATTGATAATAAATTAAATGAGGTTTTAAGGGTTTAGGTGATGTTATATCTCCCTATTTCCTAGGACTGTGTGAGGCCTCGCCCAAGTACCAATCCGATCCACTAAAAGGAATCAAAATGCTCATTTAGGAAAGAACTCACGAGGAAGCCCTCGGGCTTATCTTTGATAGGTTTGAAAATTATTTCTTAGAGTCGCCACCTTAATTTATTTTTATTTGGAAAAATATAAGAACAAATCCATTTGACTCTAATTATTACCCAAAGAAAAAAGATCACTAGCCTTGAAACCAAAGAGGATTTGGGGATTAGGTTTTCAGTTTATTTTAACAAAATAAGTTTGGCCAATGAATATAAGAGTGGCTTAAAACATATTTCATGAACAAATTAAAATTCATGAACAATTTATAATATGCATGATCATTCAATTCATCTATTTCAATAAAAAAAAAAAAACATAGTTAAGGTTTGAAATAAGTGAAAGTTAATATTACAAGAAAATCCCAAACTTAGGGGATACCTCATTTAGCCCTTATGGGTTTTAAGGAAGTCACATATTCCCCAAACTAAACCTAATATCAAAGTAAAGGAAAGCAAAAGAAAAGCAAGTGAAGAAGGTGATAGGGGGGGAGAGTTGGCTAGTTTTAATTGGATTCAATGCCTTAACCAAGCATGCCTATGTATCTCTTTGAATGGAAATCATAACCGATGCAGTTCTCCCTTTTTGTAAAGGGGTTAGTTTAGCCTAGCCACTTTATCATGTTTTAATTGATTGATTGAAAGAGGGTTGAGTAATTAATTAATTTAATTGATTATTGAGTTGATTAGCTAACAATCTAAATAAATCAATTTAATTAATTAACTAAAAGAGGCAAGAAAATTTAGATAAAAGAAAATTAAAGAAAAAGAAGCTTACCTCAAATGATAGATGATGACTGGCCTCAAATGGCATACGGCAGTTGGCTTAGGATGGCAAATGGCGGCTAACCTCGAGGTGGGTAGTGGATAGCCTCAGACGACAGGCGGCAACTGGCTTCAGATGGCAGGTAGCGACTAATCTTGGATGGCTAGCGACAACTAGCTTCTGATGGCAAGCAATAGCTAACTTGGATGGCTGTTGGCGGCTAACTTCATATGGCAGGCAGTAGCTAGCCTTGGATGGTAGGTGGCGGCTAGCCTTAGACTAGAAAAATGAGCCTTGGGCAATAGACTTACCTCAAACAAGCAGGCAGAAAGCCTTTAACTAGTTAAGTAGGAATCAAGGAGAAACCCCCCAACTTGCTTTGTGAAGCAAGGAGCAAATGCAAAGCAGTTTGCTTGAAATTAATGCTTTTCAAGCTCTAGAAGTTGGTCTCTTGAAGTGTAGAGAGGCCATCTATATATGGAGGGAGGGTTAGAGCATAGAAGGCATCAAATTCCAACGTGGGATTACAAAAAATAGGGTTTTCACTGGAGTTGTCATAGAGAGCTTTACGGTGCCATAGAGCTCTCTGTGGTAGTGCCGTAGAGGCCTTTGTGGCAACAGGCCTGTTTTGGCTCATTTTTCATTTTCGCCCTTTCTTCCTCATTTCTTGTCCATTTTTCATGATTCTAATTGCGTTGTACTCATTACTCAGTCCTGGATGATTTCAAAGGATTCAAATGCCAAAAAGAAATGTTTTGATTTTCCCATTTTGGGAGTTTTTGACTTCTGAAGGTTCGTTTATCGAGTTTAAGTGCTTTTAAAGTTCAAATACATACTGAAAGGTGCAAAATTAAGGGTTCACAGACTGTTGCAACTAAATTGGCCTATAACATCATAGATCCATGGCTTTTATAGATTAAAAACTAAATCAAAAAGTGGAAGGCTTAAAAATGGCAAATTCTAAAATTTGAGCTGTTGGCATAGATATGGCATAACCTAAGCATACAAATGAGGCATAACTAGGGTGCATGCCTTATGATTTTATTTTTTTTAAAAAAAAAAAATCTGACTATGATTTATAAACTATGCATTTTACTTTGGATTTATTTGGAAAGAAAAACCAAAATCCCTAAATAAAAATGTCCTCTTTGCAATTCATAGTTTTTTTAATCTATACCTTGAAGAAGTATATTTGGTACTATTTAATGTCATCACCACAGCCCAACAACATCATTTATGAGTCAACACCATTATGAACACCTAATTTTTAACCTCTATAACCTGATGAGGATAGCGATATCATATTATGTCAAGAGATGACTTTATAAGTCACATTTCTAAGGCTTTTGGGGATTGAAAAGTGAAAGGCTTGAAAATCATGAAATTTTAGTGAAAGGCTTGAAAATCACAAAATTTTTAAGTTTAAGCAATTAGCAAGGATAGGACATGACAAGGAGAGCACCCTAGACTTTACCTGCTTATTTAATCCTCATTCTCATACATATAAGGTGCATCTAGGCAAGTGCCTCAAGATTGTATTTAAATAAATTAGTTTTTTTTTCAAAAGCATAAAAAAGAATCAGTCAGACTATGATGCATAAACCTTCCATTTTAAGTTTGGATATGTTTGGATAAGCAAAATCAAAATCCATAAATTAAAACCTCCTCTTTCCAATTTATAGCTTCTTCTAAATCTATACCTTGAAGAAACAAATTTGTACTATGTAATGTTTTCATCATAGCCCAACAACATCAATAACAAGTTATCGCCATTGTGTACTCCGAATTTTCAACTTTTAAAGCCTGTTATAGAAGACAAGAGCTTATTATTTCAAGAGATAAGTTTTACAAGTCATGGTTCTAAGGCTTTTATAGATTGAAAACTAAACCAAAGAGTGGAAAGCCTAAAAATCATGAAAATTTAAAATTTGAGTTGCAAATAGGGATGGGGCACTGATAGCAGTATGTGTCCTAGGAGCCATAAAATAGTTATATAATAGTAGATATTAATTTCCAATGGCACAATAATATATTCATAATGTGAAAAAGGTTTCATATTATTGAATATAGTCCTTAAGTATTTGTAAGAGAATCTATTCTCAAGTGTTAAGAATATGAGAGACAGATTGCTCTTGTACAAATCTTTTAAATATGTTCCTAGTAATAGGATTAATGACTAGGCATCATTAATTCCAAAAGACCACCACCTCTATTTGTTTTCTATAATTAGTATGTGATACAGATGATTATAAAGGTAGTAAGTCTCATGCTACTTGACATGTGATGTCAATACAAATACGTGGATATTCATAGGATGAATAGTCAAACTGTGGTGTTAGATGATAATAATATAGGGTTTTACTACTTGTCAATTATTTATCATCTAGGTCATAATAGTGCATATAATCCTTTGACTTGAGGGATATTATATCTTATATATAGGAAATTAGGATTTATTATGGATTAGATAGACGTACTATTCATATATAGATATATGGCATGTGATGGTTCTAATTTGTTATATATGGAGATAAGTGATCGCTAAGATGGAATTCATTACCTTAAGTAAATGAGGTTAAGATCTTATGCTATTTGGTTATTCTTAATACTTAAGTTCTTGGCCAAGACAATGAGATTCACTAGGAAGAGTTTCTAGTAGGAATCTAATCTCATCAAGAATTAGAACTGAGATAAGGACATAGAATCAAGGCACATTAGGGTTTGACATAAACCATTACCTTAGCCAAGATTGGGATCTTTAATGAAAGGATTCTAGTGCATGATGATTTATGATCGATGGTCCATGCGATGTTTAAAGTTGTCAACTATAAACCTTCATTTCTAATTAGGTAGTCATGACATGGAATGCTAGTTATCCCTCACGACTTATGGGACTAAGTGTGAAGTGAGGATTTCACATTAGTAGAGAAAAATATTTTCTCATTCCCATTGCTAATTGGACATGAACCTAGAAAGTCACACACCCAATATTGATCACCTTCTAAGCGTAAAAGGTTTACCATAATAATTAATTAAAGTGTTTAATTAATTGATTAGTGGTAAAATGATTAAACATGTAATTAAATTTACAAGGACCCTAGCATGTCCTGATGTTTAATCTATGAAGGTTTCTATTCAACTAAATCTTAATTTGTATACGATGTAAATGAGAAAGATTAAATTAAAAATTGATTTGGACTAAATCAAAGACTTAATTTTAAGCTTAGTAAAAATCCTTAACACATGAGATGTGGCCTAAGTCCATATGTGATATGGTTAAGAGACAATTTTGGGGTTAGAGAAAATTCACTATTCATAAGCCCATATAATGGGTTTAGGGGTTAGAGAATTTTCTACTAAGAATAAAATTATAATTACATCTTTTGGCCAATGGAAATGTCCATTTTACCCCTAAAGGATATAATGGTCATTTCATCATTTGAAGTAGCAAAGTCAACTTTGCCCTTTCACCAAATGGTGAGCTAGAAGAATGTAAAAGGATATTTAAGTCTTTGTGAAGACTTAAGTGTTAAGTCTTGGAAAGATATAAAAGCCTTAGCTTTTATGTTGCAAAGAAGAAGAAGAGAACATCATTTTTTAACATTTGAAGCATTTCTAGAGAAAGAAGTTGAGAGAGAAAGAAAAATGAAGAAAGTGTTTCTTTAACTTTTCTTTCGATCTTCAATTTTTTTCTTTGTTCTTTGTGAAAGAACAAATGCTGGCAAATTGAAAATTTATTTAGTCTAAAGCAAATCAAAGAGAAACCTTAAATTCCTAAAGGATTTTTGAGGGAAATCTTGAATCAAATTGAGCAACCAAGAGAGGATTCAAGAACACCAAAGAAATCAAGAGGAAACTTAAAGGTGAGCTAGGTATGGATGATCTAGAGGCTTCACACTTGGAAAGCTCTTTGTTAAAGAAAGAAGGAACCTACAAGAGGTAATATGATTACTCTTCCTTCTTCTTTATATTCATATGTGTTTTGCACATAAATTAATTGATTGCTTGAATGAATTTTGGACCAAAATTGGGTGAAGTGAAATTTTAAAATGTTTGAAATTTCACTTCACCACCTTCCTTATGCAACATTTGGCTCCACCATTTCTTCAGGCATAACATAGCAAAGGTGCCCTATGCTTTCCCTACTAATTTGATCCTCATACTCTAGCACATGAGGCGCAACTATCATGCACTCCTTATGATTATATCCCACAATATTAAATTTTGTTTTCTAAAAAAAATGGTAAGACTTTGATGTACAAACCGTCCATTATAAGTTTTGATTTCTTTGGAAAGCAAAATCAAATTCCCTAAAAAAAACCCCTCTTTCCAATTCATAACTTTTTCTCAATGCAAAAAAGAAGAAGTGAATTTGGTACCATGTAATGTAATCACCATAGGTTAATAACATCATCCATAAGTCAACACCATTTTGATAGCCTAATTTTTGACCTGTATCACCTGATGCGAAAGATAATAGCCCATGTTATCAAAAGATGAATTACAAATCATAGTTCTAAGGCTTTTGGAGATTAAAAACTAAATTGAAAAATGCATGGCTTAAAAATAGCAAAATTTTAAAGTTTGAGCTGCCAACAGTGAGGGATTCAGCCTAAGGAGGCGCCCTATGCTTTCCCTACTTATTTGATCCACATGCCTCTACGTATGAGGCATAATTAGGGCACACACCTTATGATTGTATCCCACTATATTAAATTTTATTTTCTAAAAAAAAAAGGGTCAAACTATTCACAAGTGTTGAGAATATGGATGGCAGATAGCTCTTAAATAAATACTTTAAAATGTTCATAGTCATAGGATTAATGACTGGGCATCATTAATTCCGGAAGTTCATCACTTTTGTTTATAATATATAATCAGTACATGATACTTATGATTATAGAGACAGTGAGCATCATGCTATTTGACAAATGTTGACGATATAAACATGTGGATATTCATAAGATTAATGATTGAACTATGATGTTAGATGATGATAACATTGAGTTTTATTGCTAGTCAATAAATCATCATCTAGGTCATAATTATACATATAGTCCTTTGACTTGAGGGACATTGTATCTCATTCATCAGTAGTTGGAATTTATTACTACTTACATACTAATGCTATTTAAGTATTGGTATATGGTATGTGATAGTTTTAACTAGTTATAAATGGAGATAAGTGATCACCAAGAGAGAATTCATTAACTTGAATAAACAAAGAAGAAATCCTATGCTATCTAATTATTCTTGGTAATCAAATCCTTGGCCAAGATAGTAAAGATTTACTAGAAAAGGTTTCTAGTAAGAAACAATTTTATCAAGAATTAGAATCGAGACATAGACCTATGATTGAAGCATATTAGGGTTTGACAAATCCATGACCCTAGCTAAGATTGGGATTTCGTAATGAAGGGGTTTTAGTGTATATTAATTATGATCAATGGTCTATGAAATGAATAAGTGATTAAACACTCATATTCATTCTAATTAGGTAGTCATGATATGCTATGCTAGGCGTCACTTATGACTTATAGGATTAAGGGTGAATTAGGGATTTCACATTAGTAGAGGAAATCCCATTGCTAATTAGACATGAACCTAGAAAGTCACACACCCAAAAGTATTCACCTTCCAAGGATAAAAGGTTTACCATAGTAATTAATTAAAGTGTTTAATTAATTGATTAGTGGTAAAAGGATTGAACTTGTAATTAAACTTACAAAGACCCTAGCATGTCTTAAAGTTTAAATCCAAAATGATTTCTTATTAATCAAATCCTAATTTATATATTATATAAATGAGAAGAATTAAATTAATTAAAACTATGGATGAGTTAAAAGAATTGATTTTGTTAAAAGAATTGATTTTGAGCTTTGGACAAAAACCTAAATAGCCCAAGTCCATTTGAGAAATGGAGAGAGGTAATTTAGGGGTTAGAGATTTTCTATAACCTAAAGTCCACATAATGAGTTTAGAGGTTAGAGAATTTCTCCAACCCTAAAGCCCATATGATGGAATTAGGGGTTAGAGAAAGGTAACCAAGGTTAAAATAGTCTTTTAACTACTTAAGGCTTATTGGAAGTTATCATAAACCATAAAGGATAAGTTGGTATTTTCCATTTAAGCTTAAAGTAAAAAGCAAAATAAATATCTTATTTGTTCCCTAATTAACAACATAGTGGTTGGCTATTTAAAATGCAAATGATGTTGTTAATTAAAGAATGCTTTATACACATCTTTTCTATTGAGAAGCCTAAGTAACTAAGTTTTGAGAGAAGAGAAAGAGAAGAGTTCTTCAATTTTCTTGTTCTTCATTTCTTATTCTTTGTTCTTTGTGAAAGAACAAAGGTTTCTTTTGTTGAAAAGATATATCCATAGCAATTAAAAGAAATCAAATCACCAAGGATTTGTCTTAGAAGATCTTCTATTCAAATCTAGCTACCAAGAGAGAGAATCAAGAACATCTAAACAAATCAAGGTGTGCCTTGGAGGTGAAGTTTAGTGTGGACAATCTAGAGGCTCAACACTTGGGAATCTTTTAGCGTGGAAAGAAGAACTAAAGTCATTGGCTTCAAGAGGTAACATGATCACACTACACCATAAAAGGCCTATAGCAACACAAAATGAAAGTGTTGCTTTAAAAGTGTTTCCTTGGATATGATTAATTTTGGTCTAATACAACATTATGTGCAAATTGTTGCATTAGACATGATAAAAAGTGGACAATATAAAATTAATGCAATACTTTTTTAGAAGTGTTGCATTAGACCAAATCTAATAAAGCACTTTGATGGAAATGTTGCATCATTCTGGCTAATGCAGTACTTATAAAGTGTTGCACTCTATTAAAGTAGAAAAAAAAAAGTAAGTGCAACATTTTTAAGGTGTTGCATTGTTGAAAATAATTAAAAAAAAAGTAATGTAACACTTGTAAAATAAAAACAACACTTTAAAGTGTTGTATAATTAAAAATAAAATAAAAAATAAATTTGTTATATCAAAATTACATCATTTTAAATAAAACTAATTAAAATATTTTTAATGAATTTATTTACCTCTTTTCTTTGTAAAATTTTTAATTTTTATATGAGTTTTTGAAATTTAAAAATAGATAAAATAATACTTTAATATTTTCTACTAAACTTACCATTAAATATATACAAAAACGAAAAAAGGAAAAAGAGATAGTGCCAAAATTTTTCCATAAAAATAATAATAAGGAGAATTATATATTTCTATTCTTTAAACAAAATTATTATTTGAGTTTTTTATTTACTTATAAAAATGTGTATATACATGTATATAAAAGTTAAAAAGAAAAAAAAATAAAATAAATGGTTCCCATCCTCTTTCTCCCTCACCCTCTCTCAACCTTCAAAGACCTATCTCACACTCACCATGGGCATAAGTCTCTCCTGCTCATACAGCACTGCTGATTCACAACTTACCAGCTGTCTCTCCCTCTCAACCCTCACACTTCACTCTGCCGTCGATAACACCATCTCTCACAAACGAAAGATCCATCCCTCTCACTCGACCCTAACATGAATCCATCACCAGGTCTTATACTCTTCATCACCACCAGCTCTCTCTCTCTGCCATCACCAAACTTATCTCTGTCATTCGTCATTTCCATGTTCGCCGACAGTTTCACTTATTCCCAGTCGCAAAAATGTAGGTCCATTTATTTACATCTTTAATTTTTATAATTTCTCTTAGGGTTTTTTAAATTTGTTAGAACTTCTCAATTTTAGTATTCTAGATCTTAAACTCATAGACTAACAAGTTGACATCATTTTGCCACTTTATATTATAATTGAAGAATTGATGATAGTGGAGATTGTACTTGGAGCTTTAAAGTTCTCATATTGCCTAGTGAGGAACGTGTTAAAATTTTAATTATTGTTGATCTGTACCATTGAGGAATTTGGAGTCTCTTACTATCAAATGGTGTAATGGCATGACAAATGTTGAAAAGAAGCATCTCTTAGGTAATATGCCTTACACACTCTCCTCCCCCCACCTCCTCGCACACCAAAAAAAAAACACACAAGATATTTTAATTGTTAGTTTAACTAGTTTGGTATAATCTTGGCTGGTTGATTTACTTCATTTTGTCTTGCATTGATAATGCTTCTTATTTATTACATGAAATTACTCATCTCTTATTACCACTTTAGAATGTGTCTTCAAGAGGGTTTGGACTTTATCCATGTGGCATGTGAGTAACAGGGATAGGAATGTGCAAATAATTTAGCTAGTTTTATTGAGATAAGTTAATATGAAAATTGTGAATATGTTAATTTCAACTTAATCTAGTAAGTTTTCCAGCCTTGCCTATTATGCAAATTGCTCATTCAATTTTGTTTTAGGGTTGACAAACTTGAAAGGATCACCAATTTCTTGTAATAAGGTTACAATTGTGATTTGGATCTGCAGGACCTAATTTGAATGGGCTTTTTGGAAGGAAATCATGGACAACTGCTGGATATTCCTATTTTGTAGCTAACAAGAACATGGTTGTGATTTGGAGTGAGAATACATTGTATGACTATTTGCTTAGCCCAAAAAGCTACAGTTGCTTAGCTCTTTTCTTCTATTTTTAATTCTAAGCATATAATTTATGGCTTGTATTGATATTTATTTAGATTTTCAATGTAAGGGATATATAGATCTATGCTTATATGTTTGTGTTTTTAAATAGCATATTAGATTTTATACTTGCAATTAGATTAAAAAGGAAATTCTTTCAGTTATGTGCTAATGATTATGATTACGAAGGAGATTTAAGATGTGAGCTAAATGCTGTTATGAGTTGTTTTCATATGAAAATTATAGGCCATTTGTGAATCTGAGTGAGTGATGCCAGTTGAAACCTTATTGACTGTCATTTCATTATTTAGTATAATCATCTGTTCATTACTATGATTTATTTGGTTTTCTTTATTGGCTTGCAATTGGAATTTTGTTGATTTGCATTTTTGGTTAGGCATTTAAGAAGTAAACATGATTATAGAGAAGCTCCGACCATGAGTTCCTACCTAAAAATTTTCATATGAATTCCATGCAATGATCAATAAATATATATCGATCAAAATTTCATTCTTAAAATTATACTATAAATTTTTTCCTAATAATGACAAATTTTTTGCCTAATAATGACTCTTCAATTCAATAGTATCATAGTAATTTAAAAACATGAGGCTGCAAATTCTAGCTCTCAAATCAAATCAATAATTAAAAAGAGATTTTTCTCATTTATTAATATAGATATAGTTTGAGTTTCACTTAATTGAAAAAGTGAGATTAACAATACATGTAATAACTCTTCCTATATCTCTTTTAAAAGTAAATAATTTACTTACTTTTATAGTAGTTATATTCATGTATATCTAATCAATTTTATATTAATAATTGAATAAAGAAAATTCATGTATACAACTATTAGAAACTTTAAAATTTTCAATTTGCCCTTGTTGACAACGTGCCTATAGAATATTGCCTTATCTGTCTAGTAATCAAATCTAATATGTTTTTGTTGTATTTTACATAATAAAATATGTTATTTCTTACATTGTAGGATGGAAGATAGAGAGTTTTTTTTTTATGGGATACCACTATCAAGGAGAGTTTCTAAATACTCAATATTCAAGTGGAACTACCACTGACATTGAAGAATGTGTGGATGTAGCATTAGGATTTTGTTATTCTCTAGCTATGTCTTTGAATGATTATGATATATATTTTGAATATTATGAGATCTTGAATATTATGATACTTTTGAATGATTATGATGATATTTATATTGTATTTTGATCCAATTTAATTTAATGGTTATGCTTTTTGATCCATTAATTGTAAAAAGTGCTTCAATTGTTTAAAAAATGTTGCATTTCCTTAAGTGAAAATGTTGCTTTACACTATAAAAAAAAAAAAAGTGTTGCACATATATATATAGTAAAGTGTTACACATGTGTTATAAAGTGTTGCAATTATTCTAAACAAGTGTTGCAATTAGACTAAACAAGTACTGCATTTTTAAATAGAAAAGGTGTTGCTTTTGGATTGAAAAGTGTTACTAAATGTTATATTAGATAATTGGAAAAAAAAATGTTACATTTGGACAAAAGATTGTTACTAAATATTTGTGTTAAAAAGTGTTACATTTGCTATTGAAAAGTGTTGCTTTATTTTTTTTTTTGCCAAAATTATTGCACTAGGTCAAGAGATTGCAATACTTTTTTTAATATTGCATTAGATCAAGGAAAGTGTTACCATAGGTAAAATAGCAACAGCAATAAATGCAACACCTAAAAAGTGTTACGGTAGGCCTAATGCAATATTTTTAGAGCCTAATGCAATATTTTATTGGTGTTGCTGTAGGCTATTTATGTTGTAGTGTTACCACTTGATTTTCTTTCTTTCTTATGTGTTTTACACATTAATTAGATTATTGGATGAATATTTATTAAACCCATTTGGGTGTAAATGAAATTTTAAATTGTTTGAAATTTCACCTACCATGTTGCTTCCACTTAATTTGCACCCAATATTCCTTCGTAAACCATCCATTTCAAGTTTGGATTTTTTGGAATGCAAAATCAAATCCTTAAATAAAAAGATGCTCTTTCCAATTCACAGTTTTTTCTAAGTCTATACCTTGAAGAAGTGAATCTAATACTATATATAGTAATCACCATAACCTAACAGCATCATCCACAAGTAAATACCATAGTGAACACTTAATTTTCAACTTTTGTCATCCAATGAGAGAGGCAAGAGCCTATTCTATCAAGATATGATTTTACAAGTCATAGTTCTAAGGCTTTTGGAGATTGAAAACTAAATTGAAAAGTGGAAGGCTTGAAAATCTCAAAATTTGGAAACTTTAGCTGGCAATATTGATCGGGCACAACACTAAGCATGTACATGAGGAGCAACTAGAATGCGCGCCTCATGATTTTGCTTTCCAAAAAAAAAAAAAAATGTCGAACAATGATTTATGAGCCTTCCATTTTAAATTTGGAATTATTTGGAAAAGAAAAATCAAAAGCTTCTCTTTGTGATTCACAATTTTTTCTTAATCTATAACTTAAATTAGTGATTGTTACTATGTAATGTAATCATCATAGCCCAACATCATCCAAAAGTCAAAATCATTGTAAACACCTAATTTTAAACTTCTATAGCCCGATGAGAAAGCCAAGGGCTTATTCTATCAAGAAATGAGTTTACAAGTCACGTTCTAAGGCTTTGGAGATTCAAAACTAAACTGAAATGTGAAAGGCTTGAAAATTATGAAATTTTAAAATTTGAGCTGCCAACATGGATAGGGCGTAGCCATAAGCATTCGCATGAGGCGCAGCTAGGCTGTATGCTTAATGATTTTGTTTTCCCAAAAAAAAAAAAAATAGTTAGACTATGATTTATAAACTATCCATTTTAAGTTTGGATTTGTTTGGAAAGAAAAATAAAAATCACTAAATAAAGAGTTCCCCTTTGCAGTCACAACTTTTTCTCTATCTACACCTTGAATAAGTGAATTTGGTACTATATAATGTAAAACTACAGTCCAACAGCATCATCCAAAAGTCAACACTATTGTAAACACCAGATTTAGACTTCTAATGCCTGGTAAGAAAGGCAAGAGCGTATTCTATCAAGAGATGAGCTTACAAACTATGGTTTTGAGGCTTTTGAGTTTGAAAACTAAACCAATAAGTCAAAGGCTTGAAAATCATGAAATTTTAAAATTGATGCTACCAGCGTGGCTGGAGCACAACCCTGAAATTGTGCATGAGTTGCAACTAAGGTGCACCACCTCATCATTATATCCCACTATATTAAATTTTGTTTTAAAAAACTATCGTTACAAGAAAATCACAGTTTACTGACGGAAATAATTTCATTGGTAAATTTATTAATTTACTGATAGGATACCAATAATAAATAAAAATTTTCTTTCTTTTTTTTTTTAATTATTGACAAACTACCGATGATTTTCTAACAAAAAATTACTGACTATTAAATTTCATCGCTAAATAATGTGCAAAAAATGGAGCAAAAAATTACTGACAATTTACCAACTAAAAGTTTTGTCGGTAAATTTACTGATCAAAATTTTAGTTGGTAAATCAAAAAGTAAAATTTTGTTTAATTCAATTACAAAAAATTTCTAATTTGCTGAAAAAAGTATTCCGTAGGTAAATTTACCGACAAAAATTTCAGTCGGTAAATTAGAGAACAAAATATTTTTTTAATTTACCGATAAAAAATTTTGAAATTACCGACTGCAATTTTTGTAGGTAAATTTATTGACAAAAATTTTAGTCGGTAAATCAAAAGGCAAAATTTTCTTTAATTCAATTATAAAAGCTTTCTAATTTATTAAAAAAAGTATTCCGCCGGTAAATTTACTGAAAAAAATTTTAGCCAGTAAATTAGAGAATAAAATATTTTTTTAATTTACCAACAAAAAATTTTGAAATTACTGACTGAAATTTTCGTCGGTAAATTCACCAACAAAACTTTTAGTCGGTAAATCAAAAAGCAAAATTTTCTTTAATTCAAGTATAAAAGCTTTCTAATTTACCGACAAAAGTTTTAGTCGATAAATTAGAGAACAAAATATTTTTTTAATTTACCAACAAAAAATTTTGAAATTACTAAAATTTTTATCAGTAAATTTACCAATAAAACTTTTAGTTAGTAAATCAAAAACCAAATTTTTCTTTAATTTAATTATAAAAGCTTTCTAATTTACTGACAATATTATTCCATTGGTAAATAAAAATTTTAGTCAAAAATTTCCTTCTAAATTTTCATTTAATAAAAAAAATAAATTACCGACAAAAATTTAATTGGTAATCAGTCGGTAAATGAAAATTTTAGATGAAAATTTTCCTCCAAAATTTTCATTTGATTTTTAAAAAATAAAAAAAAATTACCAACAGAAATTTAGTTGTTAATTGGTAAATGAAAATTTTGGAGAGAAATTTCCCTCCAAATTTTCATTTGAAAAATTTATTAACGAAAATTTAGTCGGTAATTAGTAAGTAAATGGTATAAAAAAAGTATAAAAAGGCTCATTCTCATCATTTTTTCCCACACTTTTTTTTTATCTTTATCTTTTCTTATCTTTTAATTTCTTAATTTCTTCTCTCCATTTCTCACAAATAAATTTTCTTTTTCTTTCTTTCTCTTTTAATTATTTTTTCATTTTTGTTTTCATCACTTAATATTTTTATACTTTTTAATACTTATATACTCTTTGCTTCATATTCTTTTTTTTTTTCTATTTTACTTCTTAAATTTCAAACCCTTCAATACAAAAAATCTATTAAATTTACTTCAATTTTTTTTATTTTTATAATTTATAATTTATATTTCTTAAATTGTTTTATAGCATAAAAAAAGTATTAATGTGATTTTTTTAAAAAATAATTATTTGCTATCTTAAATTTAATTTTTTGATTAAATTTTTTATACAAATTTAGTAAACAAAAAAATAAATTTAATAAATTATTTAACTTACCTTTTCCTTTTTACTTTTATTATTTTCTCTCTTAATTTTAGGTTCGTTTCATTTTTTTTGTAGTTTTGAAATATAATTTTAATTTATTTTTTTAATTTAGTCATTTTTTATATTCTTTAAGTTTCCTAATTTATTTTATAACTTTTTATTTCTTAATTTTCATGTTCATTCTAAAAATTTTAATTTTTTAGATTATTATTCCTATGTTTTGAAGAATATGTATTTTTTTAAAAAAATAGAATTTTATCGACGGATTATCGACAAAATGTTTTATTTTTTAAAAATTTATTTATAAAATTACCGTATTATCGATAAAATATTTACTTTTAAAATATATTTATTTAAACTTTACCGACGAATTACTGATTTTTTTATTTTTTAAAAATAAATATTTATGAACATATTACTAACTCAAAATTTAGTTGGTAAATTATCTTCCCAAAAAAATTCCAACGATATAAGTTATTTTATCGACAATATAAAAATAATTTATAGACTAAAATTTTGTCGGTAATTACTGACAGTTTAGTATTCAATTGATAAATTGTATTACTGATAAACTAAATACCGACAAAATTTTTTTGTCAGTAAATAGTCGCTATACATATTACTGACTAAAAAAAAAAATTTACCTACAAAATTTTTAGTTAGTAAATTGTATTTTTTTTTGTAGTGTATCAAACAATGATGTATAAACTGTCCATTTTAAGTTTGGATTTGTTTAGAAAGCAAAATAAAAATTCCTAAATAAACAGCTTATTTTTCTAATTCACAACTTTTCTCAATCTATACCTTGAAGAAGAGAATCAGGTATTACATAATGCCATCACCACAGCTTAACATTGTCATCGACAAGTCAACACCGTTGTGAAAACATAATTTTCAAGCTTTGGAACCCAATGAAGTAGGTGAGAGCTTATTCTATCAAGAGATGAGTTTACAAGTCACGATTCTAAGGCTTTTGGAGATTGAAAATAAAATCAAAAGTTGAAAGTCTGAAAATCATGAAATTTTTAAGTTTGAACTACCAGTATAGATGGGGCATAGTCTAAGGAGTGCATCTATACTTTTCCTTTGCATTTGATCCTCTTTCTCCCATATCCTCATTCTCCATATATAAAGCGCAGTTAGGGTGTGCACCTCATAATTGTATCAAGCTAAATTAGATTTTGTATCCCAAAATAAATAAATAAATAAATAAATAAATAAATAAAAAATAAAATAAAATAAAAAAGAATTGGTTAGATTATAATGTATGAAAGATCCAATTTATTTTTGGATTTGTTTGAAAAGTAAAATCAAAATCCCTAAATAAAAAGCTCTTCTTTTAATTCACAACTTTTTCTCTATCTATACCTTGAAGATGTGAATTTGGTATTATGTAACGTTATCACCACACCCCAATAACATCATCCATATGTCAACACTACTGTAAACACCTAATTTCAACCCTTTAGAGCCTAATGAGGAAGGCATGAGCTTATTCTATAAAGAGATGAGCTTATAAGTCACGGTTCTAAGACTTTTAGAGAGTGAAAACTAAATCAAAAATTGCATGACTTGAAAAGCATGAAATTTTAAAGTTTGAGATGCCAGCAGTGATCGGGTGCAGCCCAAGGAGTGCACCCTATGTTTTCCCTTCTCATTTGATCCTTATGCTCTTGCTTATGAGAAGGAGCTAGGATGCATACCTCATTATTGCATCTGGCTATATTAAATTTTGTTTTTTAAATAAAAAATGGTCAAACTATGATGTATAAACCATCTATTATAAGTTTCAGTTTCTTTGGAAAGCAAAATCAAAATCCCTAAATAAAAAGCTCTTCTTTCCAATTCATAGCTTTTTCTATTTGATACTTTGTAATGTAATCTCCACAGCCCAATAACATGATCCATAAGTCAACATTATTATGAACGTCTAATTTTCAACCTCTATCACCCGATGAAAAAGGCAATAGCCTATTCTATCAAGTTTCAAGGCCTTTAGAGACTGAAAACTAAACCAAAAAGTGGAAGGCTTAAAAATTTGAGCTGCCATTAGGGTGCACCCTATGCCTTCCTTGCTCATTTGATCCTCATGCTCCAATGCTTGAGGCACAACTGGGATGTGCGCCTTATGATTGTATCCAACTAAATTTAAATTTTTCCCAAAAAATAGTTGGGCTATGATGTATAAATAGTCCATTTTAAGTTTTGCATTTGTTTGGAAAACAAAATCAAAATCCCTAAATAAAGATCTCCTCTTTCTAATTCACAACTTTTTCTCAATCTATACCATGAAGAATTGAATTTGGTACTATATAATCTTATCACCACAGCCCAGCAACATCATCTGTAAGTCAACACCATTGTAAATGCTTAATTTTCAACCTCTATAGCTCGATGATGAAGGCAATACCTTATTCTATCAAGATATAAGTTTACAAATTATGGTTCTAAGGCTTTTGGAGATTGAAAACTAAAGGGAAGAGTGGAAGCCTTGAAAATAAAAAATTTTAAAGTTTAAGCTTTGAGAAGGGATAGGGCACAGCCTAGGGAGTGTGCCCTATGCTTTCCCTATTCATTTCATCCTTATGCTCCCGCACTTGAGGCAGAGCTAAGTTGTGCTCCTCATGATTGTATCCCACTATATTAAATTTTTTTCCAAAACAAAAAAATCAATCGGAATGATGTGTAAACAGTCCATTTATGTTTGGATTTATTTGGAAAGCAAAATCAAAATCCCAAATGAAAAGCTTCTTTCTAATTCACAATTTGTTTTCAATCTATACCTTGAAGAAGTGAATTTGGTACTATGATACCATAGCCCAACAACATCATTCATAAGTCAATATCATCGTCAACGCCTAATTTGCAATCTTTAGAGCTCGATGAAGAAGCTGAGAGCTTATTTAGATGAGTTTACAAGTCATGGTTCTAAGGCTTTGGAATATTGAAAACATAATTGAAAAGTTAAAGGCTCAAAAATCGTGAAATTTTAAAGTTTGAGATACTAGTAGGGATTGGGCACTGTCCAGGGAATGCGCCTTACACTTTCTCTGATCATTTGATCCTCATGCTCCTACATATATGGCATAGCTAGGGCACAAGCCTCATGATTATATCCTACTATATTATTTTTTTTTTCCAAAAAAAATTGGTTAGGCTATGATGTGCAAACCATCCATTTTATGTTTGGATTTGTATGGAAAGCAAAATCAAAATTCTTAAATAAAAAGCTCCTCTTTCTAATTCACAGTTTTTTCTCAATTTATAATTTGAAGAAATGAATTTGGTACTGTGTAATGTCATCTCCACAGCCCAACAACATCATCCATAAGTCAACACTGTTGTGAACACCTAATTTTTAACCTCTCGAGCCTGATGAGGAAGGCAAAAGCCTATTCTGTAAAGAGATGAGTTTATAAGTCACTGTTTTGAGACTTTTGGGGAAAACTAAATCGAAAAGTGGAAGGCTTGAAAATTGTGAAATTTTTGAAGTTTGAGCTGTCAAAAGGGATAGGCGCAGCCCAAGGAGTGCACCTTACATTTTCACTACTCATTTGCTTCTCATATTCCCATGATTGTATTCCATCATATTAATTTTTTTTTTCATCTTATCACCATTGGAATATGATGTGTAAACTGTCTGTTTAATAATACCTGAAAGTGTAGCTGCTCCCTTACTCAATCTAAGTTGTAATAGCAATGACCATAATTTCACATCCTAACTTTTGAGATATGAAGGTCCTAGAATATGGGGAGACATAATATCACCCATGCCTGTAGAACCCTCTCATGCATGGTTAAACACTGTCTAGGCTCGTACCAAAATCTGATGCATTAACCTGAATGACAAATAATAAAGGAAATCTTTAACTAGTGGAAGAATATTTTAAAAAGTACTTTGAATACAATCCATAAGAATATAACAATTAAGACTCCAAATAAATCATCAAACGAGTAATTTTTCAAAATAAACCTCCCAGAGCATCTAAGAGCAACTCTGCATATCATAGTATGTAAATAGACCCACAAGGAAATCTTCCAAGGAGAGTAGATTGCTTGAGTTATTGCCTTACCTCCTCATAATGCTCACCTGGAACCACACAAGAAAAGCGGTGAGATAGATGATCTCAATGAGTAAATAATTCAACTTGTACAATAATACATATCCCTTTAGAAGGGTTCATTATTCATAGTTCATAGTTCATAGTTCATGAATCATAGTTCATAGTTCATAGTTCATAATTCATAGTTCATAGTTCATAATTCATAA
Organism: Reutealis trisperma; assembly: GCA_947687605.1. NCBI lineage: Eukaryota > Viridiplantae > Streptophyta > Magnoliopsida > Malpighiales > Euphorbiaceae > Reutealis > Reutealis trisperma. The sequence continues at coordinate 32,978 of CANTUT010000562.1, forward strand.
TTTGCGATTTAGCAAGGTTTGCAGAAATCAAACTTATAACTTGTAGAGCGATGGCTCTTGCCTTGTTCACTCAATCATGAAAGGGAGAGGTGGCATCATACCAAATTTCCAATTCCCAACTTTTAAAAAAGCATAAAGCTGATCAGGCTCCATTGCTAGAACCACCCCTTCTAGTTGAGGTGGATACACTATCCCTATCTATCAGATTAAGACCATGTGCACAGATTCTGATGATTTTTTGCATCAACATGAGGATTTTAGCATATAAGAGTTCATAAGTACCATAGCCAAAGCTAATGGCAATCACTTGAAATAGTAGCATTTGAGAATGCAATCATATGTATAATAATAGCAATAGAAGTTTAGTTCACCAAACAAAGGATAAACAATAGTGTGATTCCAAAAAGAACGTAAGGTAAAGCAACAATCATAAAGGCTCTTTTCTTATAATTGAATTGTCAAAAATAGTTTCAGACCAACTGTCCTTTAGTGACCTAAGCTTAACAAAGAAATCATATAATTATAATTTATGATAGAAAGAAACTCGGGTTTCAAGAATCTCAAAGGTTCATATATCATGATAACTTGTACTTGTAATATGAACATAATGTTTACTCACTTTGTCGTTCCTTAACTCTGTGAGGCCTCGCCTGAGCACCGGCCCAGTCCGCTAGAGGGAACCAGGATGGTCATTCGGGCTTAGACTCATGATGGAATCCTCAGGTTCAGATTTGGTTGATTTTGAAAATGATTTTAAGAGTCGCCACCCTAATTTATTTTTAAATGAAAAAATTAAGGAAAAACCCAATTTGACTCCAATTTATTAATTTTTTACTTTAATTTGCCCATGGATAAAATCACTGCCCTTGAACCAGGTTGAGTTTAGGGACTAGGATTTTAGTTTTAAATAATCAAAATTTGGCTCTTAAGTTTAATTTGACTTTGAAAAATTGATTTCATGAATGACAAATATTATAAGATGATAATTGTAAATAAGATGCATGAATATGACATGAGTGCAAAGAGAAAAATAAAATATCCACAAATTAAAAAGGGAAAAAGAGATTAATGGAGATTTAGATTTGAGGTTTGGATTAGATTCCAAACGTGCCTACGTACCCCGTTGAATCGTGGAGGGGTTTAGGAGTTAATTAAATTGATTTTGGTTTGAGTGTTTTGAAAGTGAGGGAAGAAAGCTGATACCTTTGCTTTTGACAGGCGAAGGATTTTACCGGACTGAAGTTTCGTTTTATCGGGATCAGATAATTGGATTGATTGAGAGATTAATTAATTAATTAAAATGATTAATTAACTAATTAATGTGATGAAATGGATGGATTGATGGATTAATTAATTAAAATGATTAATTAATTAATTTGGATGAAAAGTGAATTGAGAAAAAGGATTAATTTGATTTTTGAAAAAAAAGCAATTAATTAATTAATTGAGTGATTAATTTTAATTGAAAAAGAGTTTTAGTTAATTAAAAAGATTAATTAACTTGGTTAGGGTGAGGTAATTAATTAATTAAAAAGATTAATTAATTAATTATAGAGTGATTGGAGGGAGAAGAAGAGAGGAATTTGAGGATAGCAAATCTACTTAAATTCAAGAGGTGTGTTGGAATGAAAGATGGAGGGGGGTATTTATAGGAAAAATGAGTGAGGGTATGTTTAAGAAGTGAAAAAGTGAAAAGATCAAAAGAGTAGAACTAGAAAAAAGCTGAAAAATCATATTGGAGGGTATTTTGGGGACTGTAGGCGAGCAGTGGGGCTAGCGCCACCAGAGGCCCCGACGGTGCTGCCAGACATCTGGGCAGCACGCCGCCAAAGGGGTACTGGCACCTCCAAGTGCCTCGATAGGCGTGCCATTTGGAAAACTTACTTTTTTATTGGCTAGGTTTTGAGACTTTTGGATAAGTTTTTGAGAGTTATAGGGTTCAGAAAATTAATCGGTCAGTGTCAATAGATTTTAAATTAATTTTAGAACAATTAAACAGTTAGTTTGAGAAAAGATCTAGTCAGTTTCAAAAAAATACTGTCTGATATAGAAGGTCCAATCAGGGTAGAAAAAGGTCCAATCAGGGTTGAAAATTAAGTATCTTCAAACTAATGTGACTTAAAGTCCATTTTTAGCTCCCGAGGCACTACCCCCTTGACCCCCTGCCCGTTAACTAGCTAGTGGGACTACTGTGCTGGCTCTGCATAGCGCACTATTCTTAGTAGGTGTCAAGCTGCAGCCGAATGATGCAGTGTAAAATTAAGGGTTCACAGCTGGCCCCTCATCAGAATTGGCTTTGAACAATAGGTGATTATGATGATAGTGAATGTTAGGATGAGGTATTATGTCAAACTCTAGGCTTGTGTGTCCTTGTCAATAGGCTCTCTAGGATAAATGAGATTTTATTAATGGCTATCGATTCAGCCTTGACATTGGATGCGAGAATGATGTTGGTGAATTTCAATTAAGGTTATCTGTTTGGCTCTAATATTAGAAGATAAAGAAGGTTTGGGTAAATCTCAATCAAGGTTATACGTCTAGCCTTAATATTGGAGGTAAAGATGATTTGGGGGTAAATCTCAATCAAGGCTATCTGTTTGGCCTTAATGTTGGACGTAAAGAAGATTTGGGTAAATCTCAATCAAGGCTATTTGTCTGCCCTCAATGTTGGAGGTAAAGATGATTTAGGGTAAATCTCAATCAAGGCTATCTGCCCGACCTTAATGTTGAAGGTAAAGAAGGTTTAGTGAATTTCGATCAAGACTATCTATTTGGCCTTAATGTTAGACATAAAGATGATCTGGGATAAATCTCAATCAAGGCTATCTATCTGGCCTTAATGTTAGAGGTAACGATGATCTAGAGTAAATCTCAATCAAGGCTATCTTTCCAGCCTTAATATTATAGGTAAATAAGATTTGGGTAAATATCAATCAAGGCTATCTATCCAGCCTTAATATTAGAAGTAAAGATGATCTGGGTAAAAAAGATGGAAAATGGAACCATATAGATGTCCAAGTGATCATTTTCAGACATTTATAAGTGAAATTGATAGATTTGGATAGAAGAGATGGAAAAAGAAACCACATGGATGTCTAGGTGATTAATTCTAGACATTTATGGGTGGAAGAGAATTTTGGACAAGATATTTTAGTGAAAGGAGAGCCTTGACCTACGACAAGTCAGCTTGAGAGATTCTAACAAGATTTTGGTAAAGGGAGAGCCTTAGCTTATGGCTAGTTGGCTCATGAGATTCTAAAAAGATTTTGATAGGAGGAGAGCCTTAGCTTATGGCGAGTTAGCTAGACAGATTCTAAAAATATTTTGATAAAGGAAAGAGCCTTAGCCTATGGCGAGTTAGCTCAAGAGATTCTAAAAAGATCTCAGTAAGAGGAGAGCCTTGGCCTATGGCAAGTAGGCTCAATAGATTCTGAAAAGATTTTAGTAAAGGAAGAGCTTTAGCTTATTGCGAGTCAGCTAAAGAGATTCTGACAAGATTTTGATTGCTCCAAAGAAATTTGGGCTTTTGAATGTGAGGGGTTGGGCCTTTTCAGAAGACTCAAAGAAACTTTATTAGGGGTAAAGGGACTCTAGAAGTCCCACTTTATTGATTAGATCTAGAAAGGTATCATTTAGCTTCAAAGAGGCATAGGTCAGCTTTAGGAGGTGTCGGTCAGCTTTGAGGAAGTATTGGTCAGCTTTAGGAGACGTCGATGAGGCAATTGGCTCTGCTTATACATGTTGGTGCATGATTGTTGTTTGTGGCATATTTGTATGTTTTTATTTGTGATAAATTAGGGATTTTGAGTGTAATTCATATCATATAGGTTATATTGTGTTATTTTATTCACCTTTTTAGGTTAGAGGAAGGTTAGTCTTGTTTTGCAGAAAATTGGAGCGAAAAATGAAAGTGTCGCAAGACGCGGTAGGAGGAGTGTCACCGCGGCAGCCTCAGCGTCTCGTAGGTGCAGCAGCATGTCTCAAGCACCCTGCCAGAATGTCCAGCGCCACACTGTTGTGAGGTGCTTGCTATCGTTTCTGCCCCAACGTCTCGCTAAGAGCTACAGTGCCCCATAGCAAGATGTTTACCTATTCCAGCAAAGGCCCCAGCATCTCACCAGGAATAGCAGTGTGATGCAGTGGCAAGCTGGCTTGTCCTAACGTCCGCAGAAGCTTTCCAGCACCACACAACAGAAAGTTCCTTAATTGCATGCTTGTTCCAACTCCTAACTAACCATTTCCAGTGCCCGCTACATCTTCTATGTGCAAACATTTAAGATTTTCCAAGATTCTCAAGGATTTTCATTCCTAAATTATTTTAGGAAAGTAAAAACTAAATAAGAAGTTTTGTTGTTATAAATAGGGTGGTTGGGAGGAAGAAAAGTATCTAGATTTTGGAGATTGATTTTGGGGAATTTTGGGAGAATAGTATTTCTTTTCTCTTTCAATTTTCTGTTTTCTTTAGTTTTGAGATTTCAACATTTAGATTATAATTTTGTTCTTGGGGAATTCATTTGTGAAAATTCAAGAGATTGACTTGGATAAAATAGATCAAATAACTCGGTTTAATTCTTATTATTTTAATATAATTCTTTTTAGGGATTATTGAATTGATAGAATTGATTTAATGAATTCTTTTGATTATAATAAAATGATGATGAATTCTTTATTTCCCATGAGCTAAATTCATCTTTGTCTAGGGTTTGTATGAGGTGTTCATATATGGAATTGAATATAATCTCATTTGATTATTTTTATCCCTAATTGAATTGATTAATTGTTATTGAATAATTGCTTAGCTACCAATTGTTCGACTTAGGTTTTGAATGAGGGAACGAGAGTTGAAGTTCAATTCTAGATCTCATTCCTTTAGGATCTTTAAATAAATTAGAAATGTAAGTTTTAAGATTGGGTTTTAATTTTTGATATATAATTTGATAGAATGATTTCTATGAATGCGAAATCTATTAGATTGAGTTCTATTCTTTAAATTATTATAAATTAAAACTTTAGGATAATCAATTGGATATATTTATGATCATATATGATTGATAAGCTGAATACAAATCCTAGGCATCTTTCATTCATTATTTTGAAACTTATTGCATCTTAATCTACTTTTTCTTTTGATTTCATATTTTGCAAATATTTCTTTTCAAAACATTCAACTTCTTTTCATTTAATTTGCTTAAAATTGAAATAAATATTTCCATTTGCAATTCCTTGGGAGATACGACCTTGGGTGTTTTCAATATACTTTAATTGCCCAGTATACTTGTAGGTCGCTTTTTGACAGGTTATTTTGAGGTGAACAATTGCAAATGGTTGCATATGCAGGTATGTTTGTGAATAGATGACACATGTTCATGTATGCATATTTTAGAATTTATGGACCTTTGCTTGACTTCTATACTATGGATGATTTGTGACGATGCCGATAATGGATGATTGCATGGATGCAATAGGGTGAATTTATGAGTTTATTTTGTGAATGCAATTTACATGCGATGCTGACTCCTAAAGTGGTATATAGGTTGCAAGATGATTATTTTGATTGATTTTTGTAATTGATTCCTAAGATTGCCTCAGGAAGGTCTAACAATTTTGTGATGTTTTTAAGTGATAACAATGATGGGTAATCTAGACCCTAAGCAGGAAGGCGTTCATGCAAGCAACATGCCTTGAACCAATGGCTGATTATCTGAAAAGGTGATTTTAGGAAGAAGGCAATAATTCAACTATTTTGCCATAGGTTAGGGCTTGGCATGGAAATAAGACAGTGGGGATAGTTTGTGATGGATTTAGAGGTAAGTGGCTTATTTCAGGTCTGAAAGGGAATTTATCTATTTTAGATTTCCCAAGTCTTTAGAGGAAGAATTAGTTTTAGTCAATGGTTTACCCCTTGTTTGACTTTAGAATCTTATGGCGATGAGGGGGCTTATAAGTTAGCATATATGATAAAGACTTATGGTTCGCTCTATATGGCCGACTATTTCTTTTTGTGCCCTTGGCCTGGCTGGGTCGCTTAGGCAATTAATTAGTGAGTTTAGGGTTTGGACTTCTTTCAGGGTTTGGTTTCAGTTTTGTCAAGAGGTTTGAAAAAATAGGTTGGTAGGTATTAGGATTCAGTTAATCTTAGCTCTAGTTCTAGTCTTGGTATGATAGGGTTTTGGTTACAAGGATAAATGGCTTGGTTAAATTTGGAAAGTTCACTTGGATTTTAGAGATTAGGTTTCCTTTGAGTAGATGAGAGGGGTATGCCTTGATTTTGGTTCACAGCAGGATCCCTCGAGTGGCTTGGTTTCATCAAGGAGTTAAAGCTTTGGAAATGGGAGGTAGGCTTCCTCTATTGGCATGGGATTTGAAGTTGGGGCTTTTAGAAAGTGTGCATGGCTTTCATTTTGCCAAGAAAGTAGGTTTTAGGCTCCCAATGCACGACTTAGGAGATTTAGATTTTTAAGAGTTTTGATTTCTGTAAGGGCTTTAGCTGTATGGTTATTCTTTTTTTTTTTTTTTTAATTCAATGCTTCATATAAAGGAAAGAATGTATTGCTTTGTGGGTCCAATTAGATTGGCATAGAGGTTGGGATAAACTTTTAGGAAATGATGGAGAGACACCTGATTTGGGTCTTTTGGTGACTCAAACACTTTGATAGGAAAACATGACTTAGAGAACTTGCCCTTGACAAGAGGTGGTGGATTGATTGAAGTTTTCTGAAAAGAATATAAATGTCTTTAAATGACATGCCCTTGATGATGGGTAAGGGCAGCTTTATTTATGATGACTCGATATTTGATTTAAAAACTTTCTTTACCCTTTGAATAATTAAGGGAAGAAAAAAAAGGGTGGCACAAAGATGGATGACTTTGAGGAGGATAAAATTACTTAACTACTTATAAGGATAGTTTATTTAGACCAACTCAATAGATTCAAATGGATTTTGACATGACTCAAAATAAAATCCAATTTGAATGACACGCTGTCTTTTTTTTTTCTTTTTCTTTTTTTAACAATGTGGGAAAAAGTTAGGCATGACAATCTTATTAGCCTTTTGATTTATTTTGCAGCTTCTCATCGAGCCTTTCTCCATTTTGGTAAATTGACTACTTCAAAACTTGACACTGCTTTTATTCGATCCTCTTTATGAAGTGATCTTCAGTCATTAAGATGTTCTCATACTTGATCAAGGTACTCAATTAAGGATTTAGGATTTTATTGGCCTAAATAAACAACTAGTTGGGCTTATCCTAAGGAAGGATAGCCTTGATGCGCACAATAACTTTATAGCTGAGTTCTAAAAGCTGTTCCATCTTTAGTCTTAGCATGATGTTATTGTGCAATGTAAGCAAAAATTCATTATTATTATTATTATTTATCCTTCTTCTTCTCTTTTTTTTTTTTTTTTTTAATGGTGTATCATTCATGCTAGATTCAAAAAAGAACATGAGATATAATATCAAAAATCTAAACTTTTATTAAGATAAAAAAGTCATTACAAACTTAAAAGGATATAAATACATGGCAAGCTCTGACTTTGACCTTGGACAATTTAAGGATGAAAAGAAATGAAATGAGCATAAGACTCAAATTAAGGGAAATTCAACAGATTCAAAAGACTCAAACTTGGTCCTGAGATGACTCTGACTTAGGATTGACTAGACTCAACTTGATTGTAGGACTAAAAAAAAGGGCATGTCAACTAGGCTAATGCTTTCCTCAAAGTGCTGGTCAGTGAATAGGTTAGATGAATCAGACAAGATGTGTTCCTGCTTGAGATTGATGATGTCCCTAAGGTCAATGGGTACATTGGGTACTGATTCTGGAGGGAAGATATCTCTATTATCAATAAGGTCTTGGATTCGATGCCTTAGATTTTTGCACATCTCAGTTTCATGCCCAGCTCCTTGGTGGTACTCACAGTACTGATCAGGTCTATAGTTTTTAGATGGATGGATGGAGGGTGCTTTCAGCTCTAGAGGCTTAACCAAGTTAGCTTCAAAGGCCATCTTGTAAATCGCACTTAAGGAAATTCCTAAATCAGTGAACTTTCTTCTCTCTGGTTTATGGGATTGATGGTTGGTGATGGTAGCTACCTCTTTTCCTTTTTGCTTAGATGAGATAATTAGAGTAATAGCACAAGGATTACTATTCTTGCATTTTTTCTCAACTGTGTGAGTTTGCTGCATAGTGGTGTTGCACTTTAATGGTAGTTTGATGGGTCCTTTGATGTTTGGTTAGGTAGAAGTTTCCATTCCCCAAAAAGGATTTAAGGAAGGAGGAAAGTTGAATTTGGTGTTTGGTGGCATGAGATTTTTAGTTAGATTAATAACAGGAATTGGGTTGGCAAGAGTGTTTGAGGTTAGATGTGTGGTATTTTTGCACACTTCTTTATCATGGGCAAGGCAAATGGTAGGAGTTGGTATGGTTGCAGCAATAGGACCAAAGGCAGTGTTGGTTGAAAAAAGAGAGGTGTCAGGCTAATTGACCATAAGAGGAGCTACAATGTTGGCTAAATCAAGATGGGGTGCATTAGAAATTGAGTCAATTAGATTTGACTTAGATTGATTAACAAAATAGGGAGGTATGATGTTGGACATACTAACATAAGAATCACGAGACATGATCGAAGGATTTGAATGCATAGATTACTTTTGGGAATATAGGGCTTTGGTGAGCTGAGCCAATGCTTTGTTAAAGCTGACTTATTGAAAAGTTAGGGCTTTATTAAATTTGGTTTGTTGGGTAGCTAAAGCATTATTGAAATTAGCTTGTTGAGCATCAAGAGTAGAGGTGAGTATGGCTTGGAAATTTTCCTCTTACCTTTTAAGGATGCTAGTTAAAAATGTGATCATGACATCTTAGTCGAAAGAGTGGGCCATTAGTACCTTCAAGGCAAAAAAAGAAAAAGAAGAGTAAGTGTATGAAAAAGGCATGAAAAAATGATGAAAGGATGCAAATTTTGAGGAGAAAAAAGGACTTCTTAAGGCGCTTTAGGCCAAACATTTTAGGCTTAAGGTGTTTGGGTAATGATTGTTCATTAGGTTAAAGGTATTTGGGCTTTTGAGGATCAGGTCTTAGGTTGGGAGTCAAAAGGTTTTGGGCTTAATGATTTAGGGTTTAGGTTAGGACCAAAAGGTTTTAGGCTTAGTGAGGGTTTGATATCTTGGAGTGTTTGGGCAAGGGTATTGGTGTTTGGATTTCAAGGTTTTGGGCTTAAAGTGATAGTGGTGCTAATAATCTTAGGGAGGTAATGAGCCAAAAGTCTTGGACCAAAAGTGTTTTGTGGATTGAAGGTTGATGCTCAACTTGGTTCGAGGAATAACATAGACTTAAGGTTCTTGGTCTTATAACATGTATGCATGGTCATGTCATGATGTTTACTGAAAAGATTTCATGAATATGCATGCAAGCATTATGGTTCATTAAGCCTAAGGTTAGCGCTAGGGTGACTATATACATAAGGGTGAAAGGTGGTTTGATTAAGCGTCCCCTTCCCACTAGAGCATCGATATACCTAACCACATATGAGGCAAGGAGCCTCGCATGGGTCCAATAGTACTGATTGCTTGTTACACCATTGAAATTATTGGGGATTCATTGTGAGGTGGAATGTTTTTGCTATCTCCCAACATACTTAAAGAGAGTTGCCAAGCCAATGCTACTCGTTATCCAAAAGTTTTCCTTGAGCTAAGGTTTAGGCAAGGAGCCTTTATTATGCAAAGTGATGCATGAAAGTCAAATTATACTTAATGAGCCAAATGGAGTTTATTTTGAAAAAAAATTTTCTTAATCAAATATTAATCCTCTTATTTTCCTTTTTATTGAAAAAAGGTGGCAACTAGTCCCCAGCAGAGTCGCTAGCTATGAGGCCTTGCCCAAGCACTAGCTTGGTACGCTAGAGGGAACTAGGATGCTCATTTAGGCTGACTCATGATGGAACCCTTGGGTTCAGATTTGGTTGTTGAAAATGATTTTAAGAGTCGCCTTTGAGGCCTCACCCAAGCATCAGTCTGATTCGATAAAGGGAATCAAAATGCTCATTTGGGAAAGAACTCACGAAGAAGCCCTCGAGCTTATTTTGAAAATCGTTTTAGAGTCGCCACCTTAATTTATTTTTATTTGGGAAAATATAAGGAAAAAACCCATTTGACTCCCATCATTACCCAAAGGAAAAATATCACTGGCCTCGAAACTAAAGAGGGTTCTGGGACTAGGTTTTCAGTTTAACAAAACATATTTGGCCAAGTAATATAAAAGTAACTTAAAATATATTTCATGAACAATTTAATATGCATGGTCAATTTGTAATATGTATGATCATTGATTCTAATAATAAATAAGTAATAATCCAAAATAAAATTAATATTACAAATAAAATCCCAAGCATAGGGGATACCTCCTCTAGCCCTTATGGGTACTAAGAAAGTCACACATTCCCCAAACTAATCATAATAATAAAACAAAGGAATAAACACAAAAATAAGTGAAGAAGGTGATAAGGGGAGAGTTGATTAATTTTAATTAGATTCGATGTTTGAACCAAGCATGCCTATGTATCCCTTTGAATAGGAATTAGAACCCATGCAGTTCTCCCTTCTTGTGAAGAGGTTAGTTTAGCCTAGCCACTTTATCATGTTTTGATTGATTGATTAAAAGAGGGTGGAGTTATTTAATTAATTTAATTGATTACCAAGTTGATTAGCTAGCAACCTAAGTGAATCAATTTAATCAACTAACTAAAATAGACAATAACCAAATGGAAAGGAAAAGAAGATTACCTTACACTTTTGTGGCTCGGGGATATAGGGCGGATGAAGCGGATGACCGAATCGCAATTCCACCTTCTCCATGCAAGAGACATGAGCCTTGGACCACTAGAATGCAACTTCACCTTCTCCATATGATAGACATGAGCCTTGGGTAAGAGACTTGCCCAGAATACGTGGGCGAAAAGCCTTAAACTAGTCAAGTAGGAATCAAGGAGAAACCACCCAACGTGCTTTATAAAGCAAGGAGCAGAAGCAAAGCAATTTACTTAAAGTTAGTGCTTTTTGAGCCTCCAAGTCTATGTGTCTTAAGAGTAGAGAGACCACCTATCTATATAGGAGGAAGAATGAAGTATAGAGGCTGAAATTTCCAATATGGGAGTAGAAACACACTGCTGGTGCTACATAAGCCTTTAAAGCACCACAGAGGTCTTTGCGACAATGCCGCAAAGTGCTTTATGACACCATAAGAGGCTCTGCGGCAATGCTGCAGGGTTGTGCGGCAACAGGCTGTAATTCACCCATTTTGCCCATTTTCGCTTATTCTCGCTCGTTTCTTGTCCGTTTTCCATGATTCCAATTGCGTTGCACTCGTTACTAAGCCCCATATGATTTAATAATGATTAAAGAGTCTTGATTGATTATTTTCCTTACTAAATGGTCTATAATTTTGAAGGGTGCAAAATAAAAGGTTCACAGTTGCCCCCCTCAATAGGATTGCTCTGTCTGGTAGGCAGTTCTGATGAGTGTGAACTTTAGAATGAAAAGGATGCCTATGGTATATTTGAATGTGGTAGGAAGTTCTAATGTGTATGAACTTTAGAATGAAGCAGATGCCCCTGGTATATTTGGGAGCGAAGAGGATGCTCCCAGTATATTTGGGAGTGAAGAGGATTAAAATAGTAGTTTCCATCTGGTAGGATTGATAAAGATAGTCCTCTCTAGTAGGATTTGAGAGTAATATTCCTGTATGGTAGGAATAATAAATCACTAGTCCTGTCTGGTAGGAATGATAATGATGATCTTATCTAGTAGGATCTGAGAGTAATATTTCTATCTGGTAGGAATAACAAATCACTGGTCCTGTCTGGTAGGAGTGATAATGATGATTATGTCTGGTAGGATCTGAGAGTAATATTTCTGTCTGGTGGGATTGGCAAAATTATCAGCCCTATCTAGTAGGAGCAGAATATCTGTCTGTAATTATAGAAATCTTTTGTATGTTGAATCTTGAGTAACAGTGGTCAGACGCTTAGAGGAGACTATTACAATCATATAAAAACTTGCTGTTCTGAATTCTGACTTGAAACGGGTTTACTACTGCATTCCCACGTGAAAAGTTACTATTTAAAAGGTACTATATAAAGGCGTGCCACCTCCCACTTTTTGCAACTTTTCTCATTTGTCAAATTTTGGTTCTCTCTCTAGAAATCATTCTCTTTGACTTCTTTCTAAAATGGCTTCCCCCTCTAGTAGTTGCCATACCAGGAGCTACCAAGTACCAAGGCATGATCCCAACCTGGCGGACTTGCTATAGGAATCGGAGCACCATGTGTCCAGTATCAGCATCATAAAGGTATTTATCATTTTGCCCTTCTTTCCTGTTGCAATGTTTGTTCATAGAAAATATATGCATGTAAAATAAAAGTTTTTTTTCTTTTTACAAAGGCTACAACTATTAGATTAAGAGGCGGTAGATCAAACCTATCTGCCGTCTCCACTTACCTGGAGACTCATCCCTAAGTCTGAGGGTTGATTGAGCTATCTGGATTGCTAGGATTTTTATCCCTAGATTATACCCAAGAGGGTAATACTCCTTTGCTGAGAGCATTGGCAGAGAGGTGGTGGGATACCACAGACACTTTTCACTTTCTATGTGGGGAGATGACTATGACCCCTTTGGACTTGACGATGTTAGCTGATCTGCCATTTCGACCTCTACCCTTAGAGCTTTATCCTACTTAGAGCTCTATCTCATCATAGGCTATGGTTGACTTATTGGGCACTGACCCTCCCTGAGGCTATCCATATATCCCCCGTTCTTAGCTCTGAGGACAGATTGATGTTTATACTTATGATGTGGGAGTCCTTTCAGATGAGCAGGCTACCTGCTTATTAATTCTGATGATATTAGGCTGCTCATTCTGCCACACATGGAGGGATACCATTGATCTGAATATTTTGCGCTCACTGGAGGACTTATCTGTTATTGGAGAATTTGACTATAGAGGTGTAGCTTTGTGCGTGATGTACCGAGAGATGTCTGATCTATCTCAAGGCATGTTTGCTACTTTAGGAGGGACTCATATCATCTAGGAGGTATGCTTCTATCTTTCTACTTTTGTCTTATACCCACTATCCCTGTGTCTTATGATTATTTTCCTTTGTGCAGTATTAGGCCTACGAGCACTTTTCTTTTCTTGCTTCTACTTTGAGGGATCGTACAGCGAATCATATCATGAGCAACTATCTTTGGCGGACTTAGAATCATCGTCATAAGGAGAGATACAATTTTTGCCATATTCAAGATTTCTTCTCTCATTTAGTATCATCACAGGTATGCACACATTCTTGATTTATCATCTTCATCACTCATTCTGATATTCTATTTTTCCCCATTGTTCTTTTTTTTTTTCATAGATCTAGTGGTTACCTTTTGCTAGCAAACTTCAACTTGTCACTCCATACCATGAGTCTGGTGTGGCTTTGTCTTCTCGCCGCCTTCTTTTGCATTTTCACACTAATTCCATGTTTTATCTTAGTGAGAGAGTTCGCAGCCAGATTATAGGAGAGAGGATTGTCCCAGCTGATCCCCCCGCTAAGATGCGATATGGATCACACATCCCTTATTAGGATTTATTAATAGCAAGCCTTCCAATTGAGCCTTTCTTGGATCTTGAGGGTGACTATAGGAGCTTCTGCATGCATTGCCTATTACCTTGCGTCCCGTTTCTTCCAGGACGGGCCTATTCTAGTTATTGATCTTCTGCCACAGGATCAGTTCATACTTCTGTTGCTAAGAGGAGTGGTAGTCCAAGGTCTGCTGCAGATGCCCCTTCTGATAGGGTTGGACAGAGTAAGCAAGCTAGTTTTCCTGCCTACTTATGGGCAAGAGAGGACTTGAATTATGTTTTTCTTGATCATGGCTTGGCTTGATATGAGATCTCTCATGACCTCCCCATTGATTTTATCCCACTTCCACATCATATAAGCGAGGTATGTGCTTCTAGCCCCTTTCCTGAGCTTACTCTTTATCACTTAATGCAGTTTCTTACTCATCTTTTCCTTATATAGATCCCTAAGGATTAGGCTCGCCATAACTATGAGATGGTTCATCGCCTGAGGACAGCACTGCCTGTGACTCTCACTTTGAGTGGTCATGATGAGGGAGATGATGTGATCGGAGGAGGAGACATAGGCGAGGCTGACATTAGCTTTCCTCCTGTTATCCAGATGTTATGTTGACTCTACGTATGATTATGTATGCATATATGCATATTGACATGAAACTTGACTCATGTTCTATTTTATTAGTATGACGCATGGATGTTATGACTTGATTATGCAAGGATTTAACTTATGTATGTTATGAATGCACCTATTCTATGAATGAATGTGTGATAGGGCTCCCCTATCTTTCCTTTTTGCTCTCTCCCCCATTTTTTCATCAAATTCCCCTCAAATATTGCATGATTTGTAAAAGGAAAGGGTTACAGTAGCTTGCGGCGAAGTGCGGCAGAGGTGCGGTAGCTGATGGTCTTGTGCGGTGATGTACAACCTTGCACGGCACTGCATTAATGTTTGCAGTAGTGCCGCATAAGGACTTAAGGAAACCCATGCTCGTTTACGGCAATCCTAGCGAAAATCTTTAATTTTCCCCTATATATACCCCTCTCATGGCTTAAAAATCTTCACAACTACAATTTAACTTTTACAACACTTTTTTTGCTCTCTTCTCTTTACTTTTCTCTCATTTTTCCTCTAATTTCCCTTTTTTTTTTTTTCACTCATAGAGCCCTATTTTAGCCATTTAATGCATTTATAGGCAAAAACTTTGAGTAAGTGGAGCACATTAACTTAGGGACTCTTGAGATTAGTGCCATGCTAATCTTGAGAGGGGTTCGAATGGATTAGGACTTTCTAAGGGCTTGTCTGAAATTCTAGGATCTTGAGGCATATGTTTTCAGATTTAGGGCTGGCATGGATGAAATGTGCCCTACTTTTGAAGAATTTAGTGTGTTACTGGGATCTAATCCTGAAGCTGACTTGGCTGCCCCCACACTAAGAGTGGGGTACTTCAATTCATTTCTCAGGCTCTTGGGATTGGACACTGCAACTGCTAGCCCCATGGTTGTGAATGATTGGGTGGACTTCACTACTATAATTACCAAGTTCTATGATCCTTGAGATTTTGAAGACAAGGAATGGCAGGATCATCAGATGAATGTTTAGCTTTTTGTCTGACTGCCGGGTATCTCTTCATAAGTTCAACTGGTTGGGGGAACATTAGGATAACTGAACTAATTTTTCAGATGGCCGAAGGTTGCTCTATAGCTGGGATTATTTTAGCAGAGACAATCCTTAGTTTGGATCAAGCTTACAAAATTGATGGGCCTTCGTCTATGAGTCCAATCATTCTGCAGGTATGCTTTTCCTCCTCCTTTTCCTTTCTCTTTTCCCTTTCCTTTCTTAGTTAGCTATGTTTCTGCACAGATTTGGCTAAGGGATTGTCTAAAGGTGGTTGCTCCTCCTACTAAAAAAGACTACTCTGCTTCATGGTACCGGTCTCACACTATAGTGAGGGAATTTAAATATGAAAAGGAATGGACTGAATGGCTATTTGAACTCAACCCCTAGGAATTACTGTGGCTTTGTCTTTGGTATAAGATCAAGAAGTTTATGACTAAGAGTTATGGCTATAGGATGGTTTATTTACTAGGTTTGCTTATGGCAACATTTTACCAAGGAACAAGGGTGATGTGCCAGATGGGTCATACGCAAGGAGTGCCTCTGGACGAAGCTATCTTTGAATATACTTTCATCACTCCCACTGTGGCTAGGGCTGTTATCAATGGATGGGCCCATAGTTTTCATGTTGTTCTTCCATCTTGTTGCTTTGATAAGATAAAGGCTTACACTTTATGGTAGATTGCTACATCTTGGCCATTAGAGAAGATAAGGAGGGTGACTTTACTCAAAGAGATAAAAGATGATACTTCTGTAGAGGGGACTACTAATGATTAGGAGATCTATTATTTAGGGCTTTAGGATACATTTTTTGATTTCTTGTTTTAGTGAATAAGACTCTTAGTTTCGTCTTAAATCCAATTTTCAATAAAACATCATCATTTTCCATTTTTTCATTCATTTTCATTTTTTCTTTTTTTTTTTTTGCATTGAAATAACAAAATTTGGCACAAAAGAAAAAAAAAAGAAAATTTATTATTGATTTGGATCACACCCAATGAGGGCTACCTACGTATCTCCTTACATAATTTATTTCTATTACATACTTTTCTCTATTATTTTATAGAATCAGGTCCACATAGTTCTAGTTACAATGCATCATTATATGAAGTATAGCTTTAATTAATCCAAGTTGCAAGGGTTGGAGAATTCAATTCCATCCAAATCTATGAAAATGGCACCTCCACCTAACAGGATGCGTTTAAGCACGTGAGGTCTAGTTCAGTTTGGTCTGAATTTGCCTCTAGAGTCATGCACTGGGGCTTAGATTTCCTTTAAGACCAAGTTTCCTTCTTGTAATCCCCTATCTCTTACTTTCTTATTGAAATGCCGAGATAACTTTTGTTGATAACCCTATAGTCGATACAATACATCCATTCTCTTTTCTGCAATAGCATTCAACTGATCATGATAACTTTTAATCCACTCTATCTTATCAATCTACCTTTCTCTCATGATCCTGGCTGATATGATTTCCACCTCAATTGGTAGCACAGCTACCATTCCATATACTAATGAGCAAGGAGTTGCCCCAATTGGTGTACGGATGGAAGTCCTATATCCCCACAGAGCAAATGGTAATTGTTGATGCCAGTGCTTATGATTATCAATCATCTTTTGTAGGAGGGATTCGATGGTTTTGTTTGCTGCTTACACTGCCCCATTAGTTTATGGTCGGTAAGGAGATGATTTGTGATGCTGGATCTTTTCCTTTTTCAAGAGATGAACTACTTCTTTATGGAAATAAGACCCATTATTTGTAATAATCTCAAAAGGTACTCCAAACCTACAAAGGATGTTAGTTTAGATGAAATAAGCCATTCTTTTTTAATCCAGTACATGGTAAGGTGCCACTTCTATCCACTTTGTGAAGTAATCAACCGTTACAAGGATGTATTCATGACCAACAGATGATTTGGGATTTATTCTTCCCATGACATCAATGCCCCAAGTTGCAAAATCTAAGGAATAGTTATAGGCTGCAATGGCATAGGAGGCTGCTTCTATAGTTTGGCATAAATCTAGCATTTATGACATCTTCATACAAACTTTGCACAGTCTTCATTCATAGTGAGTCAAAAATATTCCAGATTTGCAATTTTTTGAGCCAATGCGATCCTATTCATGGTGGTCCTTCTTCCCCTCTATGGACTCATTCCATGATCTGTTGAGCTTCCTCTTTAGTCACATATCTCAAGTGTATGTTATCCCATGCCCTTTTATACAAAATATCTCTGTTTGGCAGGAAATTGCTGGCTAACTATCTCAAAGTTCGACGTTCTAATTTAGAAGCCCCTTTCGGATACTTCCCATTCTTGAGGTAGTTGAAGATGTCCCAAAACCAAGGTTTCTAATCAGCTAGTTGAATATTCATGCACAAAGTATAGTACCCTGGTTCTCGCTTCACTTCAATCACTATAGGCCTAATTATTTCCCTATCTCTCATGTCTAGCATTGATGCAAATGTTGCTAGAGCATTTGCAAATTGATTCTTGGCATGAGGCAAATAATGGAAAGATAATTCACGAAAATTTTTTACGAGATCATCCAAACGTTTATGGTAAGGAACCAAATGCTCTTCTCTTATTTTCCATTTCCCAAGTGCTTGAGACACAATTAGATTTGAATCTCCATAGACCTCCAGGTAATTAATCCTTAAATTCACAGCAACCTCTAGGCTAGCTATGCAGGCTTCATACTCTGCCTCATTATTCATCACTTTAAAAGCTAGCTTGATAGCCATAGGTAGATTTTCTCTCTCAGGGGTGATTATAACAATTCCAGCACCATACCCTTTGCTATTAGCTACACCATCGAAGAACAATTTCCAGACTTCAGGCTCAATTTGCATGATCTCTTCATCGAGAAATTCTAGTTCTAACCAATTACTGTCTATTAGGGCTGCCGCTAATTGATCTGCTATCACACTCCCTTGTATAGCTTTCCTCTAAACATACTTTAAATTGAAAGCTACGAGGATCATCATCTATCTTGCCATTTTGCTATCAAGAACTAGTCTTTCCATGAGAAAATTTAAGGGACTCTTGTCAGCCATGACATAGGTAGTATATGAACTCAAATAATGCTGAATCTTATGACATACCCATACCAAAGCAAGGCATAACTTCTCAATCTGATTGTACTTGAGCTTATAAGCGAGTATGTGCTTACTTAAGTAATAAATGGCATTTTCTTTATGTGATTTAGCAGCATTTTGGGTGAGCATTGCCCTCATAGCTTCTTCTGTGATGGAAAGGTATAGAAGGAGAGGCTTTCCCAGTCTTGGTGGTTGCAATACAGGAGGACTTAGCAAGTAATCTTTGATTTTCTCAAAAGCATTTTGGTAATCACCATTCCATTGCTTAGGGGTTCCCTTTTTTAACAATTTGAAGATTGGACCACAGACGTCTGCTAGCTGAGTTATGAACCGGCTAATGTATTGTAGTCATCCAAGGAAGCCTCTAATTTCTTTTCTATCTTAGGTGTTGGCATCTCCAAAATAGCCTTCAACTTTGCTAGATCTACCTCTATTCCTCTCTTACTAACCATATACCCCAAAAACACTCCAGATGATGGCCCAAATATACACTTGGTGGGATTCAACTTGAGATTATATTAGCGGAGTCTAGAGAAAAATTGCCCTAAGGCGTGTAGGTGATCCTCTGTTGTTTTAGATTTGATTACCATGTCATCAACATATATCTCAACATCCTTATGTATCATATCATGAAAGATTGTGGCAGCCATTCTTTTGTAAATCGCCCTTGCATTTTTCAATCCAAAAGGCATAACCCGGTAGTAGTACGTACCCCACTCAGTCACAAAGGCAGTCTTTTCTTTGTCAGGAGGATGGACCTCAATTTGGTTGTACCCTGCATATAAATTAGTTAAGGAGACTACTTCATATTCGGCCATGCAGTCGGCTAACAAGTCAATATGAGGTAATGGGAAATCATCCTTGGGGCAAGCTTTGTTTAAATTTAGATAATCTATGCACATCTTGACTTTCCCATCTTTCTTCAGTACTGGAACAATGTTTACTAACTAGGAAGGATATGTGATTGGCTTAATGAACCCATTGCCTAATTGCTTGGTGACTTCTTCCTTGATCTTTAAGGATAACTCTGGCTTCAGTCATCGTAGCTTTTGTTTGATGGGCTTTACATGCTCATAAGTAGGAATTTTATGCACAACTATAGCTGGATCCAGTCTAGTCATATCCTTGGGTTCCTAAACAAAGCAATCTAAGAATTCTTGGATCATTTTACTCAAGCCGTCCCTATCATGACATGATGATGCAATGAATGTAGTTTTTGGTTTTTTATTCGTGTCCAAACTTATTGATTCTTTGCCATTTTTTATTTCATTTAATATTTCATTCAAATTGGATTCAAGATAAGGAAAAAGAAAGGAAACAAGAAGCATAGGATCATAAGAAGAAAAGTTGAACTTTTTATTATGAATAAAAGAGCTATTGTCCATTATTACATTGAAATTAAAAGAGAAACTAAAAGGTTTGACTATCGACTCAAATGAGGAATTGGAACTACAAGACTCTGACTCGTACTTAAATTCTAACTCAGACTCAGACTCTGGTTTGGACTTGGACTCAGGCTCAGACTTTGACTCGGACTTGCCACCCTCTCTTTCTTCTCATAATACCAGTTGTCAGGTCGAGTTTGAGTTGTTTGGATGAATTTGGTTAAGTTAGCCACTTCTTCATCTCTTATCATGCAAATATGCTCAAAGAGAACAGCGTCCATATTATCCTCCCAATCTTGCTCCAAAATGAAAACTGGTTCATAGTCTTCTAAGGAAAGCATTTCTTAAGGGCTGCCATTTTCTCTACCTCAACAAGATCTTCTTTTGTAGGTTTGTAACTAAGATCGAATGATGGGTTAGCCACGGGGTACTTTTTGAACTA
Organism: Reutealis trisperma; assembly: GCA_947687605.1. NCBI lineage: Eukaryota > Viridiplantae > Streptophyta > Magnoliopsida > Malpighiales > Euphorbiaceae > Reutealis > Reutealis trisperma. Next base: position 53,136 of record CANTUT010000562.1, read on the forward strand.
GCTCACTCCTTACTGCCTCTTACCCAGTCCTCCTTCTTCCTCTATGAATTATACTATCTCAAAAGCAAAACCTGATAATGGCAAATTTGGCAGCTTAGGTTGTATCTCCAAAATTGGTATAGAACTTGGTACCTCACTTTTCCCATACATATCCCCTTTAACAGTGACAATAAAAGATCCATAAGGGAATTTTAGCTTTTAATGAAGGAAAAAGGGGATAGCCTTGGCTTGATGTGTTTAGGGTTATCTAAGGAGGAGATTAAAGCATACTGCTACAACAATAACTTGAAATGGAATAGGATAAGTGATAGGTCCAATGATGACATCCAAGGTGGCTACACCTAGGACCTCCCTCTTTGTATTGTCATACGACCTTACAATCTGGTCAGAAGGTGTGAAGTCCGAAGCCTGTAATCCCAAGCAACTTGCCACTTTTAATGGATAGACATTTAAAGCAGACCCATTATCTATCAATGCCATAGGAACTATTTTCCCTTAAGTAAGGACTATTATGTATAAGGCATGGTTGTGATTTAGCTACCCCTTAGGTAGGTCATGGTCATTGAAAGAGATAGAGGTAGCTTTTATGGTGTTAGTAAGAGAAGCCACTAAAGTCTCAGGGGTGATATCTATAAGAGCTTGGCATTGATTCAATGCCTTGCAAAGAGCTTGGCAATGAGGGTAAGATGATTGGATAAGGTTTTAGATAGATATGTTAGCTTAGGTCTTTTTTAGTTACTTGCGGATAGGATCCTCATCAGGCTTAGTGCTTCCTTTTATCTTTTCAGTAGGGGATGGGATAGGTTGGATGGGTGATTGGCCATCTTGTTGAGTAGGTGCTTGGTAGATCCTACCACTCCTGGTTATAGCATTAATCTCTTCCAGAAGATTACTTAAATCCAAAACATAATAATATTCAAAAGCTAATCGAATCAAAGAGATAGGATCAACTTCGAGATTAGTGGTGGCGATGAGGTTAATTTGGTGTTTAGGGAGAGGATTGGTGGAAATGTTAGGTCTTGGTTTAGGAGGAATGATGTCCCCACTATTTATAAGATCTTGTATTTTATGTTTCAAATTCTGACACATTTCTATTTTGTGGCCAGCCCTTTGGTGATACTCGCAGTATTCATTAGGATTGTCATTTGCAGGAAGTGGGTCAGGAGGAGCTCTTGGTTCTAGGGGCTTGATCAACTTGGCTTCTAAGGCTTTCTTGTATACCATAACCAGAGGAACCCCCAATTCAGTAAAGGACCTTCTCTTTAATCTTAATGGCTAATGATTAGAAATGGCAAATATCTCCCCTTCCTTCTTATTATTTGAGGTAGTGACATTAGCTTGGTAGGGAGTACTCTTTTTATATCTGTTATAGGTGGTCTTATATTTAATGTGGCCACTTTGGATCAAATCTTCTATTTTGGAGGCAGTGGCAATAAGGCCTTTAAAGCTCAGGAGGTATTGTGTAGGGAGATGATTTTGGTATACTGGCAAAAGATTCTTCACAATTATATCAACTTGCTCTTGCTCAATTGGTCAATTCACCATTTGAGCTGCCTTTCTCTCCACCTCGTAAAGAATGAGGAGAAAGATTCCTTTGGGTTCTACTTAGTAGTCTCTAGATCTGTCCTTGTGATATCCACTTCAATGTTGTACTCATACTGCTTAACAAATGTATTGCAGATATCATCCCAAGTCCTTTTCTTACTTACATCTAGGTCTAAAAACCATTTTATAGTAGTTCTAGTAAGAGATTGTTGAAAAAATTTGGCAAGGAGCTAATTATCAAACCCTAAAGGAGCTATTGCCCCCATATACATCTTTAAGTGTGTCTTAGGGTAGGTTGTCCCATTGAATTTATCCAACATTAGCATTTTGAACTTTGGTGGAATTCTAGCATTAGGAAAAAGGGTTAAGGAATTGGCATCAATCACATCATCATGTTTCTTAATGTTTTTTAGGGCCTTTTCCATAACTTCAAAATTTTCCGTTAAGGCTTTAGTATTCATATGGGAAGAGAATTCCTCTCCTTGAAAAAGATTCAAAGGAGAAGGAGTGGTAGAATAAGTGGCATTTGGTATTTGGGAAGTGACAAGTGATGGAGTAACATTCGAAATTGGGATAGAAGGTGGAATGATATTTGGAACGCAAGGTGCATCAATTGTAGCCTTTCCTTTATCAATCAAGTCAATAGGGGCATTGGGGGAAAAAGAGGTATTTGCAGCAGCTTGGGTCATGTTTGTAATGGTTTGGATTGGTGTAGTATTTAAACTAAGGCCGGCTTGACTCATCATAGCTTAAACCTCCTCCAAAATGAACTGTCTCTGCTCTTTGAACTAGGCTTGTTGGGCCTCTAAAACAGCTTGAAAATTCCTTTCTTGCTTTAAGAGAAGATTTGTCAAGAATGAATTCAATTCGGCCTCTTCTTTCGTATTAGTTGCATTCATACCACTTTCTTTCAATCCATTTGTTCCCTCAGCCATCTTAGGTACCTTGTGATAAGGAAAAAGGTAGACAAAATGAGTATAAGGCTAAGGTAATACAACAAGATGACAGACATTTGGGCTAACATTGGTATTTTTAGGGATGGTTATTTTAGTGAACCATAGGCTTGGTAAGCTCTCCACTTGTTCAAGGTTCTTGGATGATGAATGTATGCATGAATGTATGTGTGCATGAATGAAAAGTCATTTCATGAATACAATAGGGCTTATTTTATGGTACATACAACCTAAGGTCCAAGTTCTAAGTTCATTACATGGGGACAAGGTAGCTTGGTTTGGGGTACCCGTCACACTAGAGTAGTGATATACCTAACCATATGTGAGTCAAAGAGCCTCGCGTGGGTCCAATAGTATATGCATACTCATTACACCTTTGAAAGGATCAAAGAATTCATTGCGAGGTGGATGATTTCACTATCGGTGAATAGACCTAGGGAGGGTTCCCCACTTGATGTTACTCACTATCCGTTGTTTTCCTAGAACTAGCTTGAATGTCAAAGAGCCTATGCAAGTGATGCATGCAAAGTTATAATTATATTAAAAGGCCAAACTTTTTTTTAAACCAATTAGTAGTCCTCTCATTTTTTCCTTTTAAAAAGAAAATTTGTCCCTAGTGGAGTCGCCAACTATGAGGTCTCACCTGAGCACCAGTCCGATCAGCTAAGGGGAATCAAAGTGCTCATTTGAGAAATAACTCACGAAGAAGCCCTCAAGCTTATTTTGAAAATCATTTTAGAGTTGCCACCTTAATTTGTTTTTATTTGGGAAAATATAAGGAAAAAACCCATTTGACTCCCATCATTACCCAAAGAAAAAAGATCACTAGCCTCAAAACCAAAGGGGATTTGGGGACTAGGTTTTAGTTTAACAAAACATGTTTGGCCAAGTAATATAAAAGTAACTTCAAATATATTTCATGAACAATTTAAGATGCACGGTCAATTTGTAATATATATGATCATTGATTCCAATAATAAATACAAGTAATAATCCAAAATAAAATTAACATTACAAATAAAATCCCAAGCATAGGGGATACCTCCTCTAGCCCTTATGGGTACTAGGAAAGTCACACATTCCCTAAACTAATCTTAATAATAAAACAAAGGAATAAACACAAAAATAAGTGAAAAAGGTGATGGCGGATAGCTGATTAATTTTAATTGGATTTGATGCCTGAACCAAGCATGCCTATGTATCCCTTTGAATAGGAATTAGAACCCACGTAGTTCTCCCCTCTTGCGAAGAGGTTAGTTTAGCCTAACCACTTTATCATGTTTTGATTGATTGATTAAAAGAGGGTTGAGTTATTTAATTAATTTAATTGATTATGGAGTTGATTAGTTAGCAACCTAAATTAATCAATTTAATCAACTAACTAAAATAGACAATAATCAAATAGGAAGGAAAAGAAGATTACCTTACGCTTTTGTGGCTTGGGGACATAGGGTGGATGAAATGGACGACCGGATTGCAATTCCACCTTCTCCACACAAGAGACACGAGCCTTGGACCACCAGAATGCAACTTCACCTTCTCCACATGACAGACACGAGCCTTAGGTAAGAGACTTGCCTTAAACAGGTAGGCAAAAAGCATTAAACTAGTCGAGTAGGAATCAAGGAGAAACTACCCAATGTGCTTTGCAAAGCAAGGAAAATAAGCAAAGCAATTTACTTCAAGTTAGTGCCTTTTTGAGCCTCCAAGTCTATGTGTCTTAAGAGTAGAGAGACCACCTCTATATATAGGGGGGAAGAATAAAGCATAGAGGCTGAAATTTCCAATATAGGAGCAAAAACACGTCAATGGTGCCGCATAAGCCTCTATGGCACCGCAGAGGTCTCTATAGCAGTGCTGTAGAGTGCTTTGTAGCACCACAAGAGGCTCTGCAGCAATTCCATAGGGCTGTGCAACAATGGGCTGTGATTCGTGCATTCTACTCATTTTCGCCTATTTTCGCTCGTTTCTTGTCCATTTTCCATTATTCCAATTGCGTTGCACCTGTTACTGAGCCCCGCATGATTTGATGATGATTAAAGTGTCTTGATTGATTCTTTCCTGACTGAATGGTCTATAATTCTAAGAGATGCAAAATTGAGAGTTCACATCACCACCCTAATTTATTTTTAAATGGGAAAATTAAGGAAAAACCTAATTTGACGCCAATTTATTAATTTTTTACTTTAATTTGCCCATGAATAAAATCACTAGCCTTGAACTAGGTTGAGCTCAGGAACTAGGTTTTTGGTTTTAAATAATCAAAATTTGGCTCTTAAGTTTAATTTGACTTTGAAAAATTGATTTCAAGAATGACAAATATTATAAGATGATAATTGTAAATAAGATGCATGAATATGACATGAGTGCAAGGAGAAAAATAAAATATCCACTAATTAAAAAGGGAAAAAGAGATTGATAGAGATTTGGATTTAGATTCCAAATGTGCCTACGTACCCCATTGAATAGGGATCAAAACCCACGTAGTTTATTCCACGATTAAGTGAAGGGGTTTAGGAGTTGATCAAATTGATTTTAGTTTGGGTGTTTTGAGAATAAGGGAAGAAGGCTGATACCTTTGCTTTTGACGGGCGAAGGGTTTTACCGGATCAAAGTTTCGTTTTATCAAGAACGAATAATTGAATTGATTGGGAGATTAATTAATTAATTAAAATGATTAATTAACTAATTAGTGTGATGAAATGGATGAATTGATGGATTAATTAATTAAAATCATTAATTAATTAATTTGGATGAAAGATGGATTGAGAAAAAGGATTAATTTGATTTTTGAAAAAAAAAAGTAATTAATTAATTAATTAATTAGAGAGTGATTGGAAGGAGAAGAAGAAAGAAATTTGAGGATAGCAATATAATTAAATTCAAGGGATGTGTTGGAATGAAAGATGGAGGGGGTATTATAGGAAAAGTGAGTGAGGGTATGTTTGGGAAGTGGAAAAGTGAAAAGACAAAAGGGTAGAGCTAGAAAAAAGCTGAAAAGTCATATTGAGAGGTATTTTGGGGACTACAGGCCGACAGTGGTGCCCATGCTACCGGCAGCCTCAGTGGCATCGCCAGACCTCTGGGTGTGTCATTTGGAAAACTTACTTTTCTGTCATTTAGGTTTTGAGACTTCTAGATCAGTTTTTAGGAGTTACAGAGCTTAGAAAATTAATCAGTTAGTGTCAATAGGTTCAAAATTAATTGTAGAATAATTAAATAGTCAGTTTGAGAAAAGATTCAGTTAATTTCGAAAAAATGCTGTCTAATATAGAAGGTCCGGTTAGGGTAGAAAAATTGCCAGAGTTTGAAAATTAAGTATCCTAATACTAATGTGACTGAAAGTCCATTTTTAGCTTCGGGGGTGCTACCCCCTACTCCCCCACAAGGAGCACTGCTCGCCAACTGGCTAGCAAGACTGCCATGCTGGTTATGTGTAGCATACTATTCTTAGCAAGTATCAAGTTGCGGCTGAATGATGAGATGTAAAATTAAGGGTTCTAATGCTCATAGCGCTTGTACTTCTAACAATTCCCAAGCTCTAACATAACATTACAATTCAATACTTAGCATTGGCCTAATATCATGCAATGCTATCCCCTAACTACTCCATGCACATATATCATTCATATATACTTAGAGTTGCACTTAGAAGTGCACTCATCACTTGTACATAATATATTGACTTTTAAGTCTTCCACACCTTTGCCTTCTTAGGCTCACATGACTTCACATAATAATTTATATCAAGACTTTTCTAAAGCTAAACACAATGAATCATAATCTTAATATCAATTCAATTTTACTTCCAACTTAGCACACTTAATACTTTTCATACCTATCAATTTAACAAGCAACCCTAAAATAGTCATGCTTGTCTCCTTTGCCCAAATCATACAACCAATACTATGGACAAATTAGATCATTAATTCACAATTAACACATTATAAAACCTAATTCACATGCCACTTAACCATGTACACATATTAGCCAAACATGTCAATTAGGGTTCTGAAAACCCTAGGTGTAGGCCGAACCACTCTAGGAATTTTCTAGAGTTACTCCTTCAGCCAACATGTAATTAAATCATGTATTATTCATGTACACATATCAAAAATCACAAAAATGAATTTTACAAAAATTATAGGCCTTGGGATCAAAATCACAATATTTGGCTAAAACCATATAACTATGGAAACCATGGGATTTTCTTGTTTTTCATACTTTCCGATCATTACAATAATATATAAATGCATGATTTAAACTAATATTTTTTATGTAAACATAACTAAAATTAGTTTAGGATGGTAAAACATACAATTTGCCCCCCCCCCCCTAATGCTCATATGCATGAAAATTCCAACTTTTAGGTTTTAAGTTTCAGCTTTGATAGATTTGAGAAGAAAGAGATATGTTTATGGTTGGAAATCATTTTCTTCCTCCAAGAACAAGCCTAGGCCAAATATAATAAAGAGAAAATAAAAAAATACATAGTCCCATATAGATTACTTATTATTAGTTTCATAAAATTCAAAAATTAACTTGAAGGAAAAGGAAAACTTACAAAGAAGATCACAAAATCACAAAGTTTGGAGGCACTATGTGTTTTTCGCCAAGAGAGAATTTTTGAGAGAAATATTCTATAAAAATTTGATGGGAAAACAAAATGGAGGCTGCCATATACTAGGGAGGCCGAATATTAGGTTGGTTTTAGAGTTTTGGTGCAAAATTACAAGATTGCCATTAATGAGCTAGGTTAGGAGTGCTTAGATGTCTTAGGCTTTTAGTAAGTTGGGCTTTTAATCCAATTTATGGGCTGATTATAATGTATTAAAAATAAAATATTTTGCTTCTTATTTTCATTAAAACCCCCCTAAAATATTTAATTTAAAATATTCTAGCAATGCTCATAAAAATTGTTTTATGCTTAAAAATCACTTTGTGCATGAAAATTCACTTTATATGCATTAAATTAATTAATGCATATGCACTTCACATAAATCACATATTTCATGTTTATAATTCATATTATGCATATTAGAATTAGTCTAGCATGCCACTTGTTCATAAATCACATAGCATATGAAATTTCATGAAAACACACGCTTTGTCATAATAGTACTCAAATCAAGCTATTTGTCACGAAACTCCTAGCAAGAGTATGGGTTGTTACATTCTCCCCCCTTAAAAGAAATTCATCCTTAAATTTAGATACTTACTCATACATTCTCGAAAAGCTGGGGATGCTTTTACCGCATCACTTCCTCAGCTTCCCATGTACACTCGTCCATTCCATGATTAAGCTAGTGGACCTTGATCATAGGTATCTCCTTGTTTCTTAATCTTTTCACTTGTCAATCCACTATGGTTATTGGTATCTCTTCATAAGATAGTTGCTTCTCTATTGCAATATCTAGTGGTGGTAGAATATGGGATGGATCCGACACGTACTTCCTCAACATTGAGATGTGAAATGCTAGTGTACATATGCCAGAGTTGGGGGTAAGGTAAGTTTATAAGACACTTCCCTAACCTTATCCAAGATCTCAAAAGGACCGACTGAACGAGGTGATAGCTTTCTTTTCCTACCAAACCTCATGACACCTTTCATTGGGGAAACCTTCAAGAAAATGTGATCTCCCACAGCTAAATGGACGTCCTTTCTCTTAGGATCCACATAGCTTTTTGTTGACTGAAAGCCATTTTCAGCTGGTCTCCTATTAGTGGTACCTTCTTGGTAGTCTCCTTGGTAATTCCAACATTTCCATGTATTTGTTTCCAGGCTCAACCCAACAAACTGGATAATGACATTTCCTTCCATATAAGTTTCGTATAGTGCCATGCTAATGGATGAATAGTAGCTATTATTATAGGCAAACTGAATCAAAGCTAGGTACTTATCCTAGCCATCACCAAAATCCAGGACACACATTCTTAACATGTCTTCTAGTGTTTGAATTGTCCTTTCAGACTACCCATACCTCTGAGGGTGAAACGCAGTGCTGAAGTCTAATTGTGTTCCCAGTATTTCTTACAACTTTTACCAGAACCTCAAAGTGAACTAAGTGCCTCAGTTTGAGATGATGGACATCAGTATTCTGTGCAGTCTCACAACCTCTTCTATGTATAATTGTGCATACTGGGCTATAAAGTACGTGGTTTAAAATTCAAGGAAATGAGCAGACTTTGTTAGTCAGTCTACTATGACCTATACAGAGTCATATCCTTTGGAGGTCCTAGGGAAACCAACTATAAAATCCACTATGATATGCTCCCACTTCCACTCAGGTAGCTTAATCTCCTATAGTAGTCCAGAGGGTCGTTGATGTTCATACTTGACTTGTTGGCAAGTTAGGCAAGACGCCACATCCTTCTTTAGTCCAAGCCACTAATAATTTGCTCTTACATTATGATACTGATATGCTTGTTTCAATATCTTCTCCCTTAGTCCATTCATATCAAGCACACATACTCTCTTATCACACTTTAAAACCCCATCGACTGCTTCGAACTCAGGGTTTTTTCCTTTCTCAGCCTCATCCTTTAACTTAACCCAGTGCAGGTCCTTATCTTGTGAAGTCTTAATCTCTTCCAATTTCTTTGACTTTAATTAAAAATGTGCTAATAGAGCCCGCAATTCTCTAATCTCTAGCCTCATGTCCTGGCTAAATAGTCCTCTTAACTCCTTTATGATAGGTCTATTGTGCACATCCATATGGGCTAGGCTTCCCATCGATTTCCTGCTCAAGGCATCCACCATAACATTTGCCTTTCCAAGATGGTAAAGAATTTGGCAATTGTAGTCCTTAAGTAGTTCAACCCATCTCTTCTGCCTCAGGTTAAGGTCTTTTTTGCTCAAGATGTATTGGAGACTCTTATAATCCGTATAGATCTCGCACTTTGTTCCATACAGTGTCTCTAGATCTTTAAAGTGAATACTACTATAGTTAATTCCAAATCATAAGCAGGGTAATTCACTTTATGTTTCTTGAGTTGCCACAATACATAGGCAATGACCTTAACATTTTACATTAGGATGCACCCAAGTCCTATTCTTGAGGCATCGCAGTAGACTAAGAATCCTTCTTCACCTTCTAGTAAAGCCAGAACTGGAGTTGATATCAAGCATTTTTTGAGCTTTTGGAAATTTCTTCACAGGACTCCTCCCAATTAAACTTGACATGTTTCTTGGTCAACTTGGTAAATGGTGATGCTATATTAAAGAAGTCCTATACAAATCTGCGATAATAGCTGGCCATACCTAAGAAACTCTAAACTTCAGAAATCATTGTGGGTCATGGACAATCAGCTACCACTTCAACTTTCTTAGGATCAGTTTGAATTCCTTTTTTACTTACAACACGTCTAAGAAAATTAATAGATTTCATCCAAAACTCACACTTGGATAACTTTGCATAGAGTTGGTGATCACGTAACATCTGCAACATAATCCTTAGATGCTCTTCATGCTCCTCTTTTTGTCATGACCTGATTTATAGACCGTGACTATCCTAAAATTTAGGGAGACTTGAGGTCACCTAAACCTGTAGAACACTATTTATCTTATTGACATTTTATGTACATTCTAATTTACAATCCTTCCCAAGATAAAAACCATACTCATTCTTTATCCATTCCTATTAGTTTTAAACTAGTTACTTATAGCCATTACATTTTAGTGTCATTCCATGATCAGAAATAGAACATCATTCATAAGTATTAACTAATGTTATCCATACATTCTTACTTACTAGCATAAGTATTTATGCATAACAAATATCATTAATGGTTTACATTGTTATCCAACATAACACACTTTAACACTATGCTTTAAGACACCATGGAGCTTTAGATTGTTTGTCCTCAAATGACACAAGCAATACAAAATAACACTTTAGCAAGTCCCAAGTGAAGAAGCATAGCTCAAAGTTTACCTTGCTAATGATTCACCATAACTTGGAAAATTATAAACAACTACAGGATGAGACAAGCTTAGTGAGTACAAACTAATATAACATAGCATATAGGTAATAAAGATTTTATCACTTGGGTTGATCCAAGGTGCCAAGGGAGTGATGTTAACTAAAATTGGGCATATTGAACTTTGGAATATATTTATCAGAAATGATAATGTCTTTAAATCAAAGAGCTCCCCACACATAAATATTTAAAGAGTGGTGGCCAAAGCCTTGCCCACTCACATGCATCACATTATGCAAGGCTGATAAGGTCTTGTGGTTAGGCATTCCCCCCCTAATAAAGATCGGATACTCTTGCCCTACCCATAGGCTTATACCAAGTGCATACGGTTTGATGTATTTTCCTCACATCAAAGAGGATTTTTGCTTACTCATGGGTATTCAATGAAGGACATATCAAGGTTTATAGTAAGGATCCAATGAAAGATAGTTGGCATAATAATCATTCTCATTATTGAAAATTACACAGGATCAAGGAAAAAGGGCTCATCATGGCCAATTTTCATATGAGAAGGATGTGAATTGCCAAGGTTTCAACAATCAATACACAACCATATATCAAATGTCATTTTAAGTTCGTGCCAAGGATTGATAACTCAAACAATGTTCGCAAGCAATAGCATAGTTATATCATATTATTTAGTACTCACCTTAACTCCTTTGCTCCTCAATATTGTTTGTTCTTGGTTAGTTCCACGTCCTTCACAGTCTTGAGTAATTTCTTTGCCCTTGTCTTGAAGTTCTACACCCATCCCATTTTAATTACTTCAATTAGTAACTAATAGTGTTGCTAATTATATCCTTTACTTATTTTATTTCTTCAACTTATAATAGCGACATATTAATTAGGCTATACACATACTTATTCTTACTTCTAATTATTTCCAATCTAATTTACTCATTCAATTTTATGATTTCAAGTCTAGATCACAAATGCCCAAATTGTGCCATAAACCCTAGAATTTGGGGAAAAACATTAATTTCACTTTCAAACCTCAATTCCACTATAAATTCATCAAATTAACACCTAAGCAATCAATTCCTATCAATTAATTTGAATTAGTTTACTCTTATTCATATGAACCTAATTTATCCCACTTAAGTCAAATTTGGGGAAAATTCATATTTCCACATCCAATCTTCAAATCAGTTGTAGGAGTGTGAAATTAATACAACATATAATATGTATGATCACTTAAATAGTTCAATCTAGTGTTAAAACACCAAGTTTCCTTTTAAGTTATATTTATGCCTTTAAGGTTTCTAAGTCTTGGATCAAGTTCTCAAAATTCCATTTAACAATTCTAAATCATTTTTCCTTATCTAAGATCATTCGAAATTACATCTTTTACATATTTACTCTATGTTGGCCGAATGTTCTTATGGTGTAGAAAGGACTTCATACTAACCTTAGATCATTTAATGGAGATAGTGAACATAGTTTCTCACCTTAGCTTTGATTTGCTAATATTCTTGTTGCAAGTGATGTAGAGAAAATCTCTTTTCTTAGTATGCAAATTTGGTGTAGAGATAGGCTAAACACTATTTCATAACATAAAATTTACATATATCTATGATGAGTTGAATGGCGAGGATTTAATCAAGCTTGATCCAATGGTTGGAGTTTAATCTTAATAAATGGCTAGGATTGGATCTAGTTGGATGGCTAGGATTCTCTCTACAATGGTAATGATCATCATAAGGTGTTGGAGTGCTCAAAGTGAATCTAGACTCATGTGTGGAGAAGGCGAGAGTTTAGCTTGGTTTAGGACTTTGACTTTGGTCAATCTTTATGGCTAGCTAGTCAAATTTTACAACTCTTTCTCTATAATATGTTCCATTTTATGTTGGCTAACTACTCTAATTGGGCTAAATATTCAAACATATAGACTTGAAGTTACACCAATTATAGGCCTATGGCCAGCCCACTATTGTTGGGTTTAGGTCTTGATGACCCAAGGCCCAATAACAAGCCTATAGTCTATCAACAAATCCTATGATAACTTAGAAACATCCCTTTTTGACTTTCTTTAAGTTTATGTCCTCTAACATCTTTATACCCTCATGAGCTACCACATGAACTCTATTTAATTCATTAAAGCATAATTTATCACAATCGAATCATATGCTAGGCAAACAATTCAATTGGTATCACAAGGTTGCTAATCCATTGACTTTCATGTCTATACCATGCTAACCTCCTAAGATCTAGTCTCTTCACATAATTAGCACTGGAATGAACTATAAAAGACTTGGGTATTACATTCTACCCCCCTTAAAAAAATTCATCCTTGAATTTTAAAGGAATTTACTTGTTACTAATTAAACATTTGTGGATATTTTTGGAGAATGTCATCTTCTTTTTCCCAGGTGCACTCCTCCAGATCATGATTACATGATTGAATTTTGATCATTGGTATCTCCTTGTTTCAAAGCCTTTTTACTTATCGATCCAGTACAACAATCGAAACCTCCTTATAGGTAAGGTCTTGTTCAATGTTGATCATTTGTAGTTGCAATACATGTGAAGGATCAAGAACGTATTTCCTTAACATTGATGTATGAAAAGCTGGATACACATGATCCAATGCTGGAGGCAATGTTAACTAGTATAAAACTTCTCCGACCCTATCAAGAATCTTAAAAGGTCCAATGAAATGTGGGGATAACTTTCCCTTTTTACCAAACCTCATCACTCCTTTAATAGGGGAGTGCGTAGCACTAGAATCTATTCAATATTCCTCTCATCACCGTGAAGTGAACATCCTTCCTCTTGGGATTAGCATGACTTTTCTGATGACTAAAGTAGTTTTTAGCCTTTCCTAAATAACTTTCACTTTCTCAGTGGCTTCTTTTATCATATCTGTGGCTTCAAGGTACTTTTTACCGACTTCAGTCTGATAAATCAGAGATTAATATTTTTTGCCATATAGTGCTTCATATGGTCCCATTCCTATGGAGGAATGGTAACTGTTTTTATATGCAAATTCAATAAGTGGGAGATATTTATCCTTATTTCCTCTAAAATCCATAACGCACATGCAAAACATATCTTCCAATGTTTGTATTGTTCTTTCATATTGTTCATCCATTTATGGGTGAAAGGCCATGCTAAAGTCAAGCTGCATACCCAGATCTTCTTGCAATTTTTGCCAGAACTTTGACGTAAATTGAGTTCCTCTATCCGAGATAATGGAATATGGAACCTAATGCAATCTTACAATTTCATTGACATATATTTGGGCATATTGCACTGCTAAATAGGTAGTCTTTACCTCAATGAAATGTGTAGAGTTTGTCAATCGATCCACTATAACCTATATTGATTCATATCCTTTTGGATTCTTGGGTAGACCCACTACAAAATCCATAGCGATCTGTTCCCATTTCCACGTCGATAATCTTATCTCCTAAAGTAGTCTAGATGGCCTTTGATGCTCAAATTTCACTTGCTGAAAAGTGAGACATGAAACTACAAAATTTGCCACATCTTCCTTCATTCCAGGCCATCAATAAGTGCTTCTTACATCATGATACATTTTGGCAGCACCTGGGTGTATACTATATGAGGTTTGGTGTGCCTCTTTTAAAATCTTTTCCTTCAACTCCTTTACATTAGTTACACATAATCGATCTCCACATTTTAAAACACCTCCTTCTATTTGAAACTCTGGGGCTCATCCGTTTTCCATGTCTTCAAAAATTTTCATCAATTGTGGGTCTTAGTTTTACGACATCTTTATCTCATTAAAGAGTTTAAGCCTTACTTGGAAGTAAGCTAATAATACTTGTAATTCATCTACTTCTAATCATAAATCTTTATTAAACATCTCCTTTAACTCCTTTATTATTGGCTTCTTTTGCATAGCGATATGCGAGAGACTACCCGTTGACTTCCTGCTCAATGCATCTACTACTACATTAGCTTTACTAGGATGGTAAAGTATTTGGCAATCATAATTTTTTAACAATTCTACCTACCTTCTTTGCCTCAAGTTTAAATCTCTTTGCTTTAAAATATATTAAAGACTTCTATGATCTGTATAGACCTCACATTTCTCTCCATACAAATAATGTCTTCATATCTTTAAAGCAAAGATAACTACTGCCATTTCTAGATCATGTGTGGGATAGTTTATCTCATGTTGCTTTAATTGTCTAGATGTGTAAGCAATAACTTTTCCATTTTGCATTAACACGCATCTTAAACCAATTCTAGAAGCATCACAGTATATGGTAAATCTTTCATTTCTATCAGGTAGCACTAATACAAGAGTTGTGATTAAGCAATTCTTAACTTTTTGGAAACTCTTTTCACAATTCTCATCCCACTTAAACTTAACTTGCTTTCTTGTAAGCCTTGTCAACAGTACTGCTATTCTTGAAAAATCTTTTATAAAATGGCGATAGTAACTCGCCATACCTAAAAAACTCCTCACTTCTATCATAGTTATGGGTCGAGGCTAATTTGCTATTGCTTATACTTTCTTAGGATCTACCTTAATTCCTTCTTTGTTCACTATATGTCCAAGGAACCATATTTGTTCCATCTAGAAATCACACTTAGACAATTTAGCATACAACTTATGCTCCCTCAAAGTTTGCAATACTATTATCAAGTGTTCCTCGTGTTCTTCCTTACTTTGTGAATAGACTAGAATACCATTAATAAATACAATCACCAATTTGTCTAAAAATGGCTTGAATACTCGATTCATCAAATCTATAAAAGCCACTGGTACATTCGTCAAACCAAATGGTAGTATTGTAAACTCATAATGCCCATATCTTTTTCTAAATGCAGTCTTACAAATGTCCTCTTATTGGATCTTAAGTTGATGAAAACCCGATCGCAAGTCTATTTTAGAGAAATAACTAGCTCATTGTAACTGATCAAATAAATGATCAATCCTCGGTAGAGGGTACTTATTCTTCACAATCACCTTATTCAACTATCTATAATCAATGTACTGCCTTAGGGACCCATCTTTCTTTTTTACAAATAAAACCTAACACCCCAAGGGAAACTACTTGGCCTAATAAAACCCTTATCAAGCAAATCTTGTAACTAAACTTTCAATTCTTTTAACTCTAAAGGTGTCATTCAATAAGGTGGTATTGATATTGGTTGAGTTCCAGGCAAGAGCTCAATTGAAAACTCTATCTCTCTATTTGGAAGCATCCCTGGTAAATCCTCAACACATCAAGGAATTCATCTATGACAGGTATTTTCTTAATAGATTTATCTATTTTCTCAATGTCTACAACATGCGCTAAGTACGCTTGAAAACCCATCCTTAACAATCTCTTTGGCCTAATAGTTGAAATGAAGTTCATAGTAAAGCTACTCCTATCTCCTTGAAAAGTGAATTCAGATCCATTCCCCTTTCTGAAATTATTCTTTTTCCCTTTACAATCTATATGAGCATTATGCAAAGATAGCCAATCCATTCCTAATATAACATTAAATTCCAAAACTTCTAGCTCAATGAAATTTGCAGGAAATCTGCTATTTTCAATTTTTACCATGTAATTCTTATATATTAGTTCTACCTCTACAATTTCTCCTAAGGGTGTGGTTATAATCAAAGGTTCATTCATCTTCTCCTTATTCTTATTTAATTTCTTAGCAAAACATGGTGAAATAAATGAATGCATTGCACCACAATCAAACAAACACCGAGCATTAATAGATTGGATGGAGATGGTACCTATAACTATATTATGGGATGTGCAGGCTTCTATTGGTTAAGTGCATAAAATTTTCCTCTACCTCTACTTCTACCCTCCATAGCTTGCACATTGCCTGAAGGTTGTCCAGTACCATGGCCTCGTCCTCTCAGTCCATGATTTTTTATTTGATTCAATTGTATAGTGGGCTGTGAAGCCTCTGTAGCTATCCTTGGGTTGATAATTATCAGACAATCCTTGATAAAACATCCCATTTGTCTGCAACATAGGCATGGTTCCATGGCTCTTTGATAGGCTCCATGATGTTGTTGCTCACATGTAGTGCAAGTAGGTATGGGTTAACCTTATTGTCTTATTTGGTATGTGTTAATGTTGCTTGCAGCTAAAGCAACTGAGACACTTCCAGCTCGAGTTTGACTCTGTCCTCCCATTCCTGGCTGGTATGAAGTGGATGTTATGAAAGCTTGTTCAGGACCCTTACTTTGGGTAGAGTTTCCCCATTGCTGGCTACTTTGTCCTTTATTCTTTCCCTTGTTTTTCTGCTCCCTTTCTGCTCATTCAGGTCTTCAACCTTGTGCCGTGCCTCTATAAGCTTAGCCTTATCAATAAGCTTGGCTATGATAGGGAAATCAGTAGCTACCAAAACATTACAAAGTGGAGTAATCAATCCTCTTTGGCATCAATCGACCCTACTTGCTTCAGAAGGTACTATGTGAGAGGCATATTTACTTAGACGATTAAATTCTCGGGCATACTCCAACATAGACATTTTGAGTTTTTGCTTCAGTTGCTCAAATTAAGCGCACGATTTTGTCTTTCTCCTTCAGTTAAGAACTTATCCATTATTTTTTGCTTAAATTCAGCCCATGTAGGAGGGTCATCTCTATATAGCTAATCCTTAATCTCCCTTTGGAACCATTCCTACGCATCCTTCTTGAGCTATAGCCCTACTAGTTCAATTGGCTTTTCATCAGAGCATAATAGTCTCTAAGCTATCTTATCCATTTCCTCTAAAAACTCTAAGGGATCCTCCCTTTCTTCTAGGTTTCATCATCTTAAAGTCATTCATCGAAACACCTTCTTCCAGTTACATTTGTCTTTGAACACGGTGTAGCTGCCTTGGTAGGAGAGGAGGAATATTCTCTACTCTAGGCATAGGTGGTGCCACAGTGATGTGGGTCAAATATAGTACCCTAGTCTTTAAGACTAAGTATAGAGTGAGTAGGGTGTCAAACTCTAAGGAATTTGGAGAAATTTTATATTAACCGAGTAAATGCTAAGATGGATAGGCAAACAAAACCAAAGAAGATGTTGATTTATTCTAACTAATCTAAAATACTAAGATTTATTATTACTTTAATTAATAACAACAAACAATGCATATTAGAATTACAACTCAGAATTAATCTTGAACTATAAAAATTAATATATAAACACATACAATGATTGGAGAATATGACCAATAATTCTTAAAAGCAACTCTCATTGTCAATTAAGAGTATTTTAATTTAAAGTCTATAAGCATTCTCATGTCTTTATAGAGATAAACTAAAATTATTAAGTTTTATGCCAATTTTTTAATCTCTCAAAATGGATTTCTTGTCTCCAAGTATTCTCCTAATCTTTGAGTAATTTCAATTGCATTTCCACCAAAATGTCCCAACTCTTATTGTGAACAAAATGATTAACAAGTTATATATGGTGATCAAACATACATAACACAATGTAAGACTCAATTGAATTTAAATCACTCATGCATATTAAGAATAGTTCATTAAATTAATTCATCATTGCAATTTTAATAAGTAAGAATTCAGTTAAAATACATAGTGTGAAAAACTAAATAACAACAAGAAACATTTCAAGTATCAAGTAACTAATTTTGAGAAAAGGGAGAGGAAACTTTTTGATGAATTCTTTAGTGCTTTTTAGGAAATTACTTGATATTGAGTAGCTTTATTGAATGTCTTCTTTGAACTCTTGAAAATATCTTTTAGTTGACACTTCAAAATAAAACTAAAATGACACTAAGTATTTTAAACAAAAACTAAGTGTTCTTAATACAAAATCATAGTTAAATTCAAGTATTTATGAACTCCTAAGCATCCCAAGTCATGCCTCTTCCAAAGGGATGTAATTGTGAAAAGGCATGTTGAAGAGGTGCGGTAACTACTTGTGACAAATGTGATGACTCGACACCATTCTTCTCTGTTAGGAGTCAGCACCCATGGCCCGACTCGTGACAGGCTTAGCTCTTCTTCTTTTACTTTGGGTTGCTCCTTTACTTGCTCCATGGCCCTATCTTGATTCCTTGCACCCAATTCTCTTTAAAGGCATAGTCTTAAACCTATGACAACCTGTAAAACTCAAAAACAAGATCAAACTTACCAAATTCTAGAAATAATAAGTAAAAATAGCACATGCAACATACAAACTATATAAATAAAGCCCTAAATATTTATGCTATTTTGCATCACATCAAATTTCCCCATACTTAGACCTTGCTTATGCTCAAGCAAGAAAGAAATAAAGATTTAACAGGGTAATAAGTTATTTTATTTTCTCCAAAATAGATGTAGTATTCTCACCAAGTTACTTTTAATCATGAAAGGAGTATAGGTAGAAAAGTATTAACAAATTAACCTTCAATGCTTCAATAATGATAGAGGTGACAAGTCTCATAGCATAAGCCCTAAGTTTATCTCTTTATCTCATTCTTATCAAGAACAAAGTCAAAATTATCGAGTTAATGTCCTATCCAAGCTTTTTTAGCTAAAATATTCATTCTTTAAGCTTATGATTCTAAAGATGAAAATAGCCTTTTAGTACAGACATTAAGCACACATACAAACTCATTAATCTCATGGCACTTTTAGACATTTTTTTTAAAAATTAAGATTATACTTGTGACATCACACATTCTTTCAAAATGAATGTAATTAAGGAGCATACTTACTTACACACAACTTACTTGAAATAAATGACGTTGACAAGTAAAAAACTTTTTTTTATTTTACTTCATTTTGTGTCCTCATCCATTATTGAAAAATGAGTTACTCATATTATGGCTATAATTTCCCTTAGGCAACTTAAATCCCTAAAAACCAAAACTCAAATCCTTACAATTCTAGCATTTAAGCATAGTTAGAAAGTTGACTAGATAATTTTAAACCTTGAAACTAATAAAAATGAGATATAAAGAAAAACATAAAACAAATACTATATGAAACTAAAAGATTCTACTAATTGAGCACAAAAAATTCACGCATTAATTTATTATTATAATGTAACTCCTTTCAAGTTTAAAATGAGCTTAGGCAAGATTCTACTAATGTATGAGAAGAAGACAAAGTGATAGAAAGGAAAATTTTTGATATTTTGATGCAAAAAGAAAAAACAAACACATATGCATGCAACACACTAACACAAAAAACATAAAAACAAGAGCAAAACAAAACAAATACTAACTACCCCTCCTCCACACTTAAAATTTCACATTGTCCCCAATGGGAATCCCAAATATAAAGGAAAGGAAAGAAACACTCCCTCAATTTGCCGATAGAGATGGTGGAGGAGACCGGATGGTGTAGTCGAATTGGTCAAAGAATTGTTTCATCTTATACTCCATCTTATATTGGCAGTAATCAAATTGTCAGTTCTAAGCCTCTATATCATTCAATTAGCATTGCATCACCCTTTAATTCTCTAAAAGTTGCTCCAAAAGTTGTGTCTCCTTATTTGATAAATCACTTGCACCACTTGGCTCAGTCAAAGATGGAGGAAGGACATAAGCAAGGGGCTCCTCATGGTGAGGCTCCTCTTCACTATCTTGCTCCTTCTCATCTTAAGAAGGATGTGTCAAATCTTTCCAACATGACCTAGACCCTACTAGAATCAAGCAAAAGGAGCTGTCCACTATTTCACCTCTTAAGAAAGCTTGTTTAGTGAAATAAGAGTGCTTAACAACACCAGAAAAATAGTCAAGATCAATAGTAAAAAATTTGGCAATGATAGTAATAGCATGACCATGAGTTATTGGACTGTCCTTACGTGCAGCACAAGTTAAAAGTTGATTAAAAATCCAATAGGTCCAACACCCTTGCTTTTTTTTTATGAACACACCATAGTAAAAACAACTCTTGTGGAGAAACTCTATTAAATTCAGACTTGTGGAAAACAACACAGGCAAGGACTTTATGCAATAACCAAAATTTTAAGTCTTTAATAAACATTGCCTTACCTTTCTTTGGTTTAAAAAGGGTTTGCAAATTAGTCAAAAAGTTCCAAAACTCATTGATATTAAAAGATTTAAGAGCATCACACATACCATCTTTCTTAAAACCAAACACCTTATGCATAAAACTATATGTGAGTTGGTGTTTCTTTCCTAGCATACAAAATTCTAAAATATGAGTCTTTTTCATTTACATCCAAAGATGTGTAGAATTCATTGACTAAATCACTATAAGAATGTTCTTCGATAGTCATAAATTTCGTAAGCCCATAAGTAGTTGACATTTGATGGAAATTGTCTTCCATGCCTACATCTTGAATTAAAGAAAGGGGAATATACTTATAAGAGATGATATCCCTATAATTTAAAGTTGAGAATTTAATACCTTCTTCATGTGAGAGAATGGGAACTTAGCCTCATAGATGGATGCCAAATCCTCCGTTTGATGCTCTTCTCATGGCCTTGAAGATGAAGAGCCCCTTGTCTTACCCATATCAAAATGAAAACAATGCGCAAAATAAAAGAGAAAGATGGTTATTTTAATAGAAGAAGGAGATGATGCTTAGGGAAATAGAACCCAATGAAAGAAAATTAAAATATGTGAAGGGGAGGCATGACAAACCATGTATGTTAATTGGAAGTGTTGAAAATTTTGAAAAGGGGACGGGAATTAGGTGTTTATATAGGCTAAGGTATTAGAAGGATGTGAAAGCTCATGACCTTTATTGGGAAAAGACATGACTCTTCACTTTGGATTTGAAATATTTTGAAAATTAAATAAGAAAATTTGATTAAATAAATGGAAAGTAAAAATAGATGAAAAATAAAAAGGGAATAATAATTAAAAGAAAACAAAATTAATGCAAAACATCAAAAACTTAAAATAGAAAATACTAAAAATGAGTTACAGAGGGGGCATGAGTCAGCACATAGGGCATGACTCGGCACCCATCCTCTCTGTAACTAGTTGGCACACAGAGGCATGACTCATTACTTAATAGAACAACTTTTTTTTTTTT
This sequence comes from Reutealis trisperma, assembly GCA_947687605.1. Taxonomy (NCBI): domain Eukaryota; kingdom Viridiplantae; phylum Streptophyta; class Magnoliopsida; order Malpighiales; family Euphorbiaceae; genus Reutealis; species Reutealis trisperma. The sequence goes on from CANTUT010000562.1 coordinate 74,557, forward strand.
TTTTTAAGAATGTAAAGAATTAAGAATTATAATGAAAGAAAACTTACCATGTTATATTTAAAGGTCTATATCTTGACCATACCTTTGCCAAATTAAAGTGTGGAGAGAGGTATTGACCTTGTTTGATCAATTGCTTCACCAATTAAGTATGGCTTGAGACGATGTCCATTAACCTTGAAAGTTTCTCCCTTATCATTAGCTAATTCAATGGTTCCATAGGGGTGAATTTTTATAACCTTGAAAGGACCTAACCATCTTAACTTCAACTTCCATAGAAACAATCTTAATCTTGAATTTTAAAGTAAAACAAGTTCTCCCTCACAAAATTCCTTGTTAGCCAAATGCTTGTCATGCCACAACTTAGCACGATCCTTATACAACTTTGCATTTTCATAGGCATTCATTTATAATTCCTCTAATTCATTAAGTTGTAGTAGCCTTTTTCTCCCCACTTTCTTCAAGTCAAAATTCAAAGCCCCTGTTGCCCAATATGCCTTATGTTCAAGTTCTACGGGTAAGTGACAAGACTTACCATAGACCAATGAATAAGTGGTAAGGCCAATTGGGGTTTTAAAGGTTGTCCTATATGCCTATAAGGCATCATCTAGTTTTAATGCCCAATCTTTCCTTGAAGAAGAAACCATTTTCTCAAGAATCCGTTTAATCTCTCTATTACTCACCTCAACTTGCCCACTTGTTTGTGGGTGATAAGGAGTAGTAACCTTGTGTGTTACCCTATACTTCTTCAAAAGACTCTGAATAACTTGATTAAAAAAATGTGAGCCTTCATCACTTATCAATGCCCTGGGAGTGCCAAACCTTGGAAAAATTATTTTCTTAAGCATTTTCTTAACAACCTTTGCATCATTGGTAATGATTAGTATTGCTTCCACCCATTTTGAGACATAATTAGCCATAACCAAAATATACTTGTAGCCTAAAGAATTAGGAAATGCACCTATAAAATCCATGCCCCAAACATTGAAAAGTTCAACTTCAAGAATTCCATTCAAAGGCATTTCATATGTCCTAGATATATTACCCATTCTTTGGCACTTATCACATGTGAGTACAAAATCTCTAGCATCCTTAAATAATGTAAACCATCAAAAACTGGATTGAAGTACTTTAGATGTTGTTTTTGACATACCAAAATGTCCACCCACATCCAAGAAGTGACAATGTCTCAAAACATCTTAACTTCATCTTAAGGAACACACCTTCTTATCAAACCATCTGCACATCTCTTATAAAGCAATGGTTCCTCCCAATAGTAGAACTTGCTATCATGCAAAAATTTCTTACTTTGCCTATAATCCAATCTATAAGGCAGAACACCACTCACTAGAAAATTTGCAATATCTGAAAATTATGGAAGTTCCTTTAATGCTAAACTAAGTAAATGTTCATCATGGAATGTTTCATTGATTGGCACACTAACATCATTCCTTTTTAATCCCTCTTGATCAAGTCTTGATAGATGATCCATAATGAGATTCTCATTTTCTTTTTTATCCCTCACCTCCTAATCAAACTCTTAAAGCATTAAAATCCACCTTAGGAGCCTAAGTATTACATCTTTCTTACTTAAAAGATATTTGAGAGCAGCATGGTCAGAATAAATAATTACTTTTTGCCCCACTAGATATGCTCTAAATTTTTCAAATGCATAAACAATAGCAAGTAACTCTTTCTCCATAGTGGTATAGTTGATTTGAGCATCATTAAGTAACTTGCTAGTATAGTAGATCACATAAGGCTTTCCTTCTTTTCTTTTCCCTAAAACAGCCCCCACTGCAAAGTGACTTGCATCACATATAATTTCAAATGGTTGTTCCCAATTAGGCGATTGCAAAATAAGTGCTAATATATGAGCCTTCTTCAAGGTTTTAAAGGCTTCCACACATGCATCATCAAACTAAAAAATAGCCTCCTTAGCAAGTAATTTACATAATAGCTTCGCTATCTTGGAAAAATCTTTAATAAACCTTTTATAAAAACCTGCATGACCAAGAAAGCTCCTTATATCCTTAACACACTTTCAGGGGGGGGGGGTAAATTTGCAATTACTTCTATCTTCGCCCTATCAACTTCAATGCCTCTTTTTGATACTAAATGCCCAAGAACAATTCCTTCTTATGCCATGAAGTGGCACTTCTCCCAATTAATACTAATCCATGCTCTTTGCACCTATCAAAAACTTTAGAAAGATTTTTTAGATAATTTTCAAAGTTAGATCCATAAACACTGAAATCATCCATAAAAACTTTTATACAATCATCAATCAAATCACTAAATATGGAAAACATGCATCTTTAGAAAGTTGCCGGAGCATTACATAAACCAAAAGGCATACGCCTAAAGGCAAAAGTACTATAAGGGCATATAAATATAGTTTTAGCTTGGTCTTTAGGATGAATGGGAATTTGATAAAAACTGCTAAGACCATTTAAATAACAAAAATAAGAGAAATTGGCTAATTTCTTAAGAACTTGATCAATATAAGGTAATGGAAAATGGTCTTTTCTAGTTGCCTTGTTTAACTTTCTATAATCAATACACATACGCCATCCTATGATAATTTTAGTGGGTATTAAATCCTTGGACTCATTTTTAACAACTGTTAAGCCACCCTTTTAGCGACAACTTGGATAGGACTTACCCATTTACTATCACAAAAGGAATATATAATTCCATTATCAAGCAACTTAATTACCTCTTTCCTTACTACATCCTTAAGGGTAGGGTTTAGTCTTCTTTGAGCTTCAATGGAAGGCTTAGCATTATACTCTAAAATGATTCTATGCATACACACATTTGGGCTAATGCCCTTCAATTCATTTAAAGAATAACCAATAGCATTCTTATGACAAAGTAACATATCATATAAAATAGCAACATCATTACTAGATAAAGATGAATTCACAATAAAAGGAAATTTAAAGTTAGAGTCGAGAAATGCATACCTTAGATTTGATGGTAGAGGCTTGAGCTCTATCTTTCCTTTTTCATTTGGTAAAGTAGACTTTGGATCGTCATCTCTCCTTAAAGGTTCAAACCTTAAAGTCCTAGGAGGAGGATGGTGTGAAGTAGCCTCTAAAAGATTCACATCAGTTTCTTACACCTGCGAACCCTTTAATTTGCACCCTTAGGATCCGACCACAGCTTGACACTTGCTAAGATTCTTACGCTACGCATACGATGGTCTTGCTAGCTGATTAGCAGGTAGGGGTCAAGGGGCAACACCCCGTTCAAAAAAATTCTTCAAACTTGCACCTTTAGACAATTAGCACTCGATTATGAACCCATAGAATCAAACTAGCCTCAAATCGGATAAAAAACGAATGAGAACAAGCTGAAAAATGAACTATGACAGCCTGCGGGCCCACTGCGGTAACTCACAGTTGGCTATGGTTACCACAGTCGCCTTTATGGTTACCGCAGAGTCCCTGCGGTAGCTAATTAGCTACCACAGTTGGCCCTCTGCAGTTACCGCAACCCAAAAGGAGTTATCGCAGTGCATTTTTCCTGCTTCCCATAACGAAAATTCACCTTTTTAAGCCCTTAAACTCCTCCTATAAATACCTTACACCTTATCATAGCTAAAGACACAATTACATGCTTCTATACTCTCTATAAAGCTTTCTAAACCATATTTCTAAGCTTTCCAATCATTAAAACCCTCTTTCAAAACCTCCTCCATCACATAAAACCTCATTCATAAGTTTCCTAATCATCTCAAAACCCCATTCACAAGCCTACTAATCATTTTAAGTTCTATTCTTAAGCTTTATAATCAAGAAAAGGTTTAATTCAAGCCCTTTCTTTTAAAGGGAATTCATGGTTCTCAAGCAAAGGTGTTATCTAAGTCCCTCCAAGAAGAGTTTACACTATTCAAGAGTCCTTCTTCCAAAGGGGGTGCTCATGATACCCCGAGGTTAAGGTGGAATTAAATATCTCTTTTAATCATACTCATCCTAGGATAGCCTTAAGATTCATACCTTAAATCTAAATTAGGTATCCCTTTTGATAAGATCCATCCTAAGATAGCCTTAGGATTTATACCTTAAATCCAAATTAGGTATCCCCTTTTATCAGACCCATCCTAAGATAGCCTTAGGATTCACACCTTAAATCTGAATTAGGTATCCCTTTTGATCAGACCCATCCTAAGATAGCCTTAGGATTCATACCTTAAATTCGAATTAGGTATTCCCTTTTGATCAGATCCATCCTAGGATAGCTTTAGAATTCATACCTTAAATCTAAATTAGGTATCCGTTTTGATCAGACCATCCTAGGATAGCATTAGTATTCATAACTTAAATATGAATTAGGTGTCCCTTTTAATCAAACTCATCCTAGGATAGCCTTAGGATTCATATATTAAATCTGAATTAGGCATCCCTTTTAATCATACCATACTAGGATAGGCTGAGGATACATACCTTAAATCTAAATTAGTTATCTCTTTTAATCATACCATCCTAGGATAGCCTTAGGATCCATACCTTTAATCTGAATTAGGTATCTCTTTTAATCATAACATCATAGGATAGCCTTAGGATTCATACCTTAAATCTGAATTAGGTAGGATTTATACCTTAAATCTAAATTAGCTATCTCTTTTAATCGGACTCATCCTAGGATAGCCTTGGGATTCATACCTTAAATCTGAATTAGTTAGGATTTATACTTTAAATCTGAATTAGGTATCCCTTTTGATCAGACCCATCCTAAGATAGCCTTAGGATTTATACCTTAAATTCGAATTAGGTATCCCCTTTTATTAGATCCATCCTAAGATAACCTTAGGATTCACCCCTTAAATTCGAATTAGGTATCCCTTTTGATCAGACCCATCCAAAGATAGCCTTAGGATTCATATCTTAAATTCGAATTAGGTATCCCCTTTTGATCAAAACCATCCTAGGATAGCCTTAGGATTTATACCTTAAATCTAAATTAGGTATCCCTTTTGATCAAACCATCCTAGGATAGCCTGAGGATTCATACCTTAAATCTGAATTAGGTATCCCTCTTTATCAGACCAATCTTAGGATAGCCTTAGGATTCATATCTTAAATCTAAATTAGGTATCCCTTTTGATCAGACCATCCTAAAATAGCCTTAGGATTCATAACTTAAATTTGAATTAGGTATCCCTTTTGATCAGACCATCTTAGGATATCCTTAGAATTTATACCTTAAATATGAATTAGGTATCCCTTTTGATTAGACCATCTTAGGATAGCCTTAGGATCATTTCACCCATAAATATTTAGATCATCTAGGCATCCCTGTGGTTCCTTTTTTTTCACTACTTTTTTAAAAGTCAACCATTTTCACTCAAACATGTCTAGACGTTGACTTAGGCATCCATTTGGTTCATCTTACCATCCCTCATTCCAGGGTTCATTATCATCAGAATCGCCTTTTGCTTAAAGCTAATTCTTATGAGGGGGCAGCTGTGAACCCTTAAATTTGCACCCTTAGGATCTGACCATAACTTGATACTTGCTAAGATTCGTGTGCTATGCATACAGCGATCCTGCTAGCCGGATAGCGAGCAAGCGTTAAGAGAGCAGCGCCCCTTACACGGTGCAGGGCAGCACCCCGTTGAAAATTTTTTTTTTGAAACTTGCACCTTTAGATGATTAGCACTCGATTATAAACCCATAGAATCAAACTGGGCTTAAGTTGGATAAAAAACATATGAGAATGGGTTGAAAAATGAACTGCCGCTGCCCACGGGCCCCCTGCAGTAACTCGTTACCGGCTGCATTTACCGCAGCCGCCTCTGCGGTTACCTTAGAGGTCCCTGTGGTAGCCAATTGGGTACCACGGCTGGCGCTATGGTAACCACAAAGGGATCTGCAGTTACCGCATCCCAAAAGGAGTTACCACAGTGCATTTTTCCTGCTTTCCACACCAAAAATTCACCTTTTTAAGCCCCCAAACTCCTCCTATAAATACCTTGCACCTCATAAAAACTAAAGACACATAATTATATACTTCTATACTCTCCATAAAGCTTTCTAAATCCTATTTCTATACTTTCCAATCATCAAAACCCTCTTTCAAAACCTCCTCCATCACATAAAACCTCATTCATAAGTTTCCTAATCATCTCAAAACCCCATTCACAAGCCTCTTAATCATCTCAAATTCTATTCATAAGCTTTCTAATCAAGAAAAGGTTCAATTCAAGCCCTTCCTTTCAAAAGGAATTCGTGGTTCTTAAGCAAAGGTGTTATCCAAGTCCCTCCAAGAAGAGTTTACACTATTCAAGAGTCCTTTTTCCAAAAGGAGTGCTCGTGATATCCCGAGGTTAAGGTGGAACTTAGATCCGGCACCAAACTCGCTTCCTACGTTCCTTGTTGATGGAAGCCAAAGGTAAAATTCCTTTCCTTTTCCTTTTTTCAAATTTCAATTTCAAGATCTAAATCTGAAAAGATCTAATTTTTGCTAATTAAAATCTGACCTAATTAACAAATCCCTTAGCCCTTTAAAATCAATCAATACATGATAACAGAGACAATGACTTAAAAACCCCTCCTTTGCAAGAAGAAAGAACTGCGTGGGGTTTGATTCCCATTCAAAGGAATATGCAGGCTTGCCATCTCTAGGGCATTCAACTCCGCTAAAACTAACAACTTCTCCTCTCTATCACCTTCTTCACATAGTTTAGGATCGAAATTACTTTTCTTAAATAAAAATTGAAATTTTAACTTTTTTTATTATAATTGTTTTAATATTCTCTTTTTAATTTTAGTTGTCAAGATTATATTTGTAAAATGTGTGCTTTTCTTAGAACCTATAAGGGCTAGAGGAAAGATCCCCTGTTTTAGCATTTTGACTTGTAATAGTTTTATGTAGTTTTTCCTTTACTTTTTACAACTTATGATTATCATTATCTCATATTTGTCATGCATTGCATGAGTAATATTGTTTCATACATCATATTATATATATTCATGCATACATAAAAACTTCTTTCTATAAAAGCTATTTTGTATTTAAGCCAAACTAATTTTTTGTATTGTTTTAACTAAAACCTAGTCCCCGAGCCCTCTTTGGTGATTCGAGGACTAGTGCTTTTCCTTGGGATAAATGGTATAATTTTGAAGTCAATCAAATTGGGTTTTTCCTTTAATTTTCCCAACTAAAATAAACAAAATTAAAGTGACGACTCCTTTTTCAAATTACAACTTGCAAAATACAATTTTTTGAACTCATAGGAGGTTCCAATCGTGATGTTTCTCCCAAATGGACATTTTTTATTCCCTCTAGTGGATCGGATCGGGTGCTCAGGCGAGGCCTCATAGCCGGCAAATCTACTGGGGACTTTCAAAATCTTATTCAAATAAAGGATAAAGTAGACTACTCTTGGTAAGACAAAAAGTTTGGCTTTTATTACAAAATGGCTTTTTCATGCATCACTACATTGGACTCCTTGTCCAAAACATTAGTTTCTCAGGAAAACAAAGTATAGAAAGTAACATTAAGTGGGCAACCTTCCTTAGCTTTGCTTGCCGATAGTGAAATCATCCAGCCCACGACATATCCTCTAATCCTTTTAGAGGTGTAACGAGTATATACATACCGTTGGACCCATGTAAGGCTTTTTGACTCACATGTGGTTAGGTATATCGCATCTCTAATATGATGGGTTCATTTCAAACCACCCTTACCCTTTTATGTAATGACTTATAGAACCTTCCTTTAGGATTGCATGAACCATAATACTAAACTTGGTATTTCATGAAACCTTTTTCAATCATTCATTTATACATGAATGCATAGATTAAACCTTGTGAAGATTCTAAAAACCTATCCAAACACCTTCACACCTAAAACCCATGGTCAAAACCCAAAATCCATGGTCCACCTAAACTCATGGTCAAAACCCAAAACTCATGGTTCACCTAAATCCATAGTCCAGTCCTACCAAACCCATGTTAAACTCATGGTAAAAATAAACCCATATATGGTACCCCCATCCAAATCCATAATCCTTGTCTAAAGCTAAACACTAACCTAGCTCTATTCTAGCTTCATCCTTCATAATTCTTATCCAAGCTAAACATTGATATAGCTTTTATCTGTCACAATTCTTACCCAAGCTAAACACTAACCTAGCTTTCATCTTTCACAATTCTTACCCATGCTAAACACTGATCTAGCTTTATCCTCAACAATCTTTACCAAAGCTAAACACTAACCTAGCTTCACTCTTATCCTTAATCATTACCCATACTAAATGCTAACTTGGTTTCATCTTTTACATTACTATCCAAACCCATGCTTTTGTCTAAGCCCATGGTCCAGTCTACCATTGTCCAACTATCACTAAACCCATATTCCACCCAACCTCCAAATCCATTGTACATCCATAACCCAATCGCAAAACTTATGGTCCCTCCGTCCTTAAAGCCCATATTAAACCATCCATAAATTGCAAATCTAATTACTTGAGGCTAAACTCTAACCTAGCCTTCCTAACTAAACTTTGGTTCCTCAAAAACTAAAATTCGACCTAGCTACTCAAAGCTAAAGCTAAAATCCGACCTAGCTACTCAAAAGCTAAAATCCGACCTAGCCACTCAAAGCTAAAATCTGACCTAGCCACCTAAAGCTAAAATCTGACCAAGCTCCCCTAGCTAAATGCCTACCTAGCTAACATCACATACCTTTATCCTTCTTTTTTCCATACCCTATAAACCTAGCCATAAGACACCATCATCCATTACTCATAAGCCCAACATCCTTAATGTAATACCCTAAACCCAATTCCTTTGGCCAACACACTACCTTAAACACAATACCTTTGGCCCCAGCATAATACCTTAAGCCCAATACCTTTGGCCCAATATACTATCTTAAGTCCAATAGCTTTGGTTCAACCCGATACCTTCAGCTTGAGATCTTGACCTATGCAACATTAGGAAATCATCAAAAGCCCAATTGTAGTCAGCTTACAACATCAATGGGAGACTTTTTCCTTAAAGTGTGCATGCCCATCTCATTGCTTCTTTTCCAAACACTTATCTTATTCTTTGACTTGGTTTTAAAGGTATTAATAGTAAGCCTGACTAATATGGAAGCTCTAACTAACCTACTCAAGAGGCAAAAAGAGAACCTTCAAGCTATTCTCATCTCCGCCCTAAACGCTCAATAAGCCAATTTCAATCCGTCTTTAGCTAGCCAATAATCCAGTTTTAATAATGCCCTAATCCATCTTACTTATGCTTCACTAATGCTTTGAGTTTCCAATGCTAACTCACCATTGATGAAGTGAGAGGAATGTTGAACCAAGCTAAGCCCATCAATGCTGCACCTACCGTTGACATGACCTATAATCTTACATCTTCAATCCCAAATAGCAATGCCATCCTAGCCTCAGCCATGCCATCAGTCTTAGATACTAACCTTGCCTCTTCTTTGAATCCTTTTCAAAGCAAGGAAAACCCCACATCTTCTGATATCAAAAGACTTTTAAACCTCAACATTGATGCACTAGAGCAAACCCTCATAATGGAAAAAGTGTACAAGAAGAGCAATACCTCCACTCCCTTTGCCTCTACTAAATGGAAGGATATAAACACCTACACTCCCCTTGTTGATGTCGAGCAAAAGAGTATAGAGGTAGCTTGCATGACTAGTAGGCGACCTTTGAAATCTCAGCGAGGGGCTTTCATAGATTTGGGAGTTCCATTATCAGCAGTTTATAAGAAGGCTTTAAAGGCAAGAATCATAAAACCCTTGGAACCAAGAGTCCCCCCTAATCCCTTACCAAAGAGCTACCACCCCAATGATTATTATGAATATCATCAAGGAGCAGGGCACCAAACCAATGCATGTAAAGCTTTGAAACATAGAATCCAGGATTTGATTGATAGTGGAGATATCATCCCCGTAAAGCAAGACCCAAGACCTTAATTCAACCCTGAGTAGCATAACATGGAGGAGTTCAAGCTTAGCTAATTTGACTTGTCTGAGGTTGAAAATCCAAATCTAAGTATGAGTTTAAGTCTAAGCCTAAAAGTCTGAGTCTAAGTTTGAGTCTGAGTCTGTCATTTCATTTTATTTTGTCAACCATATCAGTCCCTTTTTTTTTGTTATTTTATAATAAAGTCTCTTTGTAATAATGCATCTATGTTTTCTTTTCATTATTTATGCATTAACTTTCTTATCTTCGTTGATTGAGTCTCACACGGATGAGCTTAAAAAAGAAGAAGAAGAAGAAGAAGAAGAAGAAGAAAAATAAAAGAAAGGAAAAGAAAGTGAAGAAAAAAGGGGGTAAAGATCAAATCCATCACAATTAGCATATATCAAAATGTAAGGTGTCCTCATTCTCTCAAATCAATAAACACTTCACAAGCTCCTAACCAAAGAAGGACCTTTCATCAAATAGTTGAAGCACAAAGAGCAAGTAAATGTAATTACCTATTGCGCAATTGGGTAATCAAATGATGCACCTCAACAAGAGGTGACAAGTTCAAAGAAGACCTCTATCAAACCCAGAATTCAAAGATCATAGCCTCTCAACGTAGCATATCATGGTGGAATGCTTTCTCCCAAATTTCATTAATCTAAGCTCACTAAGTTGAAAAATTTGAAAGGGTAGCTTAGACAAAAGTTAGAGCTAAAAAAAAAAAGAGGAGAGAGAGAGAGAGAAAGAGAGAAAGCTCATCCAAGTCACCTTCTCTCATGTCCAAGGTTGTTAAATTATCAATCTATCTAGTCTTATGACTCCAAAGTCATCCTTCCTCATTAAAGGCTCATTCTTTAAAGTTATGTTGTCTTGTATGCCCTTATCTTACAATAGGGCCAAGTCTTCCTAGAATGTCATCATTTGTTGTCAGTCCTTCCCATCACTTAGTTCAAAAAGTTAATACATATCTTTGGTTCATCACATCCCTATCTCTCATTTGGGACTATGATCCCCAAGCTATCTTCCTCCATTAGCTCTTTAGCCATTCCTAAAGGCTCTTTGTTTTATCTAGTGTAGTCAGTATGTCATCAAGTCAAACCAATTGAGTGTCACTCCAAGAGTCTCTTCAATCTTGAACAACTAGAAAAGCTTGACTCACTCTTTTCCATGATTTATGCTAAAAAAAAAAAAGGCAAAAACTATACAACCTCCATGATTCTTTTCAGAAGTTTCAGCCTAGCTTCAATCCATTCCCAAACTTTTCTATCTTAAGCCTCATTTGCAAATCATACCACCATTTCAAGCTCAAGTCATGTATCACCCTTTTTTTTTGCCAAAATCTCATTATGGGTAGAACCAAAAAATCCTAAGTCTTTCAAGACTCATCATCTTTGAATTCAGTTTCATCTCCCAAAGCCTATCATCCTTAAGTTAATTAAGATGGACTCAAACTAGTTAAGGCCCATCTCATGCCTCTTTGGCAAATATCTCATGATCTATGAAAGATTAAATTGGCAAAACACATAATCCTTGAGAATCAAAGCTTTTTAAAGCATGCAAACCATTATGATAAAACCACGTCAAAGGGCAAACCATTATCTATGAGCCTATGGTATCCTTGTGACCAAAACTTGTAGCACCATACCTGAGCCAAAGCCAGCCATCCAAAGCACCTTCGTAGAAAACTATCCTCAACACGTAGAAGCCTTCACCTTGAAGCCTAAATTCAAAAGCCTTCACCATGAAGCAAAAGCCTTTCCCATGAAGCCCAAATCTAGAAGCCTTCACCCTGAAGCCCAAACTAAGAAGCCTTCACCATGAAATCCAAACCAAGAAGCCTTCACCATAAAGCTCACTCCCAAAATTCCTTCACCATGAAGCTCACTCCTAAAAGGCCTTCATTTATGAAACCGATGATCTCCTTTAAGGTAAAATCTGACTGAGCCTTCTAAATTGATTGCCTAGCCTGACCTTTTCCTCTAAAGCCAAGATTAGCCTCCTAAGTTTAGCATCCTAACCTAATCTCTCTAACCAAGCCTTCCGAATGAACTCACCAAAAGGCTATAACTTGATCGAGTATCTAATATGATCTCTCACGAAGCAAACTAGACTGAGCTTCCAAATGAACCTAGCTGAACCTTACTCAACCTTTTAAGATAATGCATACATTTTAAACAAATCTCCCCTAAAGCCAAAACTAAAGGCCATAACTGACCAAGCCAATTGCCAGACCTAACCTTCCCCAAAACTAGACCTGATCTAAACCTTATCATCTTAAAGAACTTGACCACCCTATTCAAGCTTTCCAATTCAGCCTTAAGCTAAACATTATTGTAAACCGGACACACCTAAACCCTACCTGACCTCTTTTAGCTATACTTGGTTTGACTTCCCAAAGTGACTTTAATAATAGCCATTTACCAACTAGCCTCATACCTAACATGCCCATTTCACCTCTAAGCTAGCCGATCAGCCAAAAAAAAAAAAAAACTAAACCGCTTTCCTTTATCACCCTAAAGTGGGGGCACCTCCCTTCTAAATATTCACCTTTCCAAAGGGGGGCATCTTTCTCCAAGAATCTCAGCACTCTCCTACCAAACTAACCCTTTACAGGTTCAAGGTACCTAATCATTGCATAGTCAGATGCATTTCATAATAGAACAAGTTATAAGTTAGACTTTCAAATCAAAATGGATCATTTTAGACTTCTGAATAAAAATGGATCATCTCTTTCCTACTAGACAGGGTCGTCATTATTCCTACTAGACAAGAACATTATTTTTTTTAGCACCTACCAGAAAGGACAACCTTAGGATTCATACCTTAAACCTAAATTAGGTATATCTTCTAATCAGACTCATCCAAGGATAGCCTTAGGATCCATACCTTAAATCTGAATTAGGTATCTCTTTTAATCAGACTCATCTTACAATAGCCTTAGGATCCATACCTTAAATCTGAATTAGGTATCCCTTTTAATCATACCATCCTAGGATAGCCTTAGGATTCATGCCTTAAATCTAAATTAGGTATCCCTTTTAATCATACCATCCTAGGATAGCCTTAGGATCCATACCTTAAATCTGAATTAGGTATCTCTTTTAATCATGCCATCCCAGGATAGCCTTAGGATCCATACCGTAAATTTGAATTAGGTAGGATTTATACCTTAAATCTGAATTAGGTATCTCTTTTAATCGGACTCATCCTAGGATAGCCTTAGGATTCATACCTTAAATCTGATTTAAGTAGGATTTATACCTTAAATCTGAATTAGGCACTACTCCTTATAGGTTAGTGTATGGAAAAGCTTGTCATTTACTTGTTGAGATTGAACACCATGCTTATTAGGCTATAAGACAGGTTAACCTTAATCTACCTAATGCAAGTGAGAAGAGGCAATTGCAGGTGAATGAACTAGATGAATGGAGGTTGCAAGCTTATGATAATACTTGGATGTACAAGGAGTGAACCAATAGATGGCATGATGCTCGGATTAAGCAGTGGAGAGAGTTTCGAGTTGGGGATCAGGTATTACTTTACAATTCTAGACTTTGACTCTTTCCAGGTAAGTTAAAATCTCGTTGGTCTGGTCCTTTTGCTGTTAAGCTAGTCTTTCCCTATGGAACAATTGAATTAACTCATCCTAAGAAGGGTGATTTTAAAGTTAATGGGCATAGGCTCAAGATATACTTCGGGGGAGAATTGAATGAGGTAGTGGAGGTTACATATCTCCAGGATTCGGGGTGAGTAATCACCCTAAACGTCCAGCTAAGAAGATGTTAAAGAAGCGCTTGGTGGGAGGCAACCCACTGTTTAATTAAGATTTATTATTTTTGTCTTAAGTTGTTTCAAAGAGAAAATAAAAAAAAAAAAAAAAAGAAAAAATATATATACATTTATATGTTATTTTAAGTGTTGCAGTTTTATTTTATTTTATTTTTATTTTTATTTTTATTTTCTTTGTTTAGTTGTTGCTGTCCATCAGTTGTGTTAGATTTGTCATGCATTATTTGAGTTGTTTTGTTTAAAAAAAAAAAAAAATGTTTAGTTGAGACATGCAGACCCTACCTACCCCTCATGAATTTGTCATTTATTGTGGATTCTTAATATGGGAATTACACAGATTGCCTATGTTCTAAACTGCCCTTTTTTTTTTTTTTTTTTTTTTGCTCTCCCCTAGTTGAAAGTAGAATTACAAACATGAGTTCTAAGAATCCTAAGGGCCAAACCTCCAAAACCAAGAGGGATTCCTCTCCTCCACCCATGACCCTTGAACAAGTTACAGCCTTTTATGCTTATAAGAGAGCATTTCCAGCTAAGAATGAGTACACTTTCTCCCTAGAGGAGATTGTGGCAATGGAAAAAGAGGAGAAACAAGCTGATGATGCACCAACTGTTGCTGCAGAAAGCAATTTCATGTAGCCAGAACCACTAAAAGGGGAGAGTAGTGAACCTTCCAAGGTGAAAAGGGGAAGAGGGAGGCCTAGGAAGGAGAAGTGAGGAGTTGTCTTGACCTAGCTTAGATTACACTAGAATCATCTCTACTAAATAATTGTAATTCTAGGTTAGGCATTTTATCTATCTTTCTTATATGAGCCATTGGCTATCTGTCCTATTTCTTGTTTTCTTTTAACTATGTTTTATCTTAATGAAGTTCTTATGTTTATGCATAATTTCCATGGCTTTATTTTTGTCTATCAGTTCTTTACTTTATCTTTATCTTACTAGAAATATAATATCTATAAAAAAAAAAAGGGAAAAAATTGGAGGGCAAGGCTGAGCCTCCAGCCGTGTGATAAGAAAACTTAAAATCTTTTTGGCAATAGTATGGCATGGCTGAAACCTCAGCCGTGCCTCCAGCCATGTGATAAGGAAATTAATTTGTTTCTTTGGCAGAAGTATCACATAGCTGGGATTACGGCTGAGTCTCCAGCCATGTGATAAGGTGATTTCAAGCTCATTTTGGCAAAAGCATCACACGGTTGGGATCACGGGTGATCCTCCAACCATGTGATGCATTAAAAAGTTTTTTATTATCACCACGGGTGGATCCCTAGCCGTAGGGTCACCCATGGGCATGGCAAATAAAAGAAAAAAAAACAAAAATAGTCAATTCACGCAGCCCTCCAACATTCAAAATTTCATTTTCTCTCTTTTCTCTCTTCTTTCCCTCACTTCTTCCACAATCGAATCACACACACCACCCTTTTTCCCATCCATTTTTGCACTCAAGGTGGCATTCCTCAAGTAATTTCACCCTCACACACTCTCTCTCTTTGGATTTTCTACCAAAGGTATGGATTGTTTTACTTGTTCTTGAATTTTTGACTAATTTTCTTGTTTTAAATCCATTTTCTTTTTGTGTTTTGTTGAGATTCGTGTTTGTGGGTAGAAATTTTAATTCTAGGGATTTGGGTTATGCTAAAATACATTGCATTTGATTTTTACTGAGAGAAAGATGTGGATTTGGGCAATGAGGGTGTTTTGGGTACTCATTGCTGGCTATTCCTAATTCCCTAACTCTTAATTGCTTAAATTGACTGGGTTTTTATCGCCTGCATTGGTCGAATTATAGTTTGCTTGGCTCTTGGCCACAACTGGTTAATTTTTGTTTTTGGGAATTTATTGTTTTTGTTGTTATAATGTCAAAATTCTGATGATATTATTTCCCTGTTATTTCTTTTGCTGTTTTTGGTTAGCTTGCATTGTTTTACAGATTTGGGGCCTAAGAAATCATCTACCAAAGCACCCAAATTGCCCACTAAACGGGCTAGAGAGCAAAGCAGTTCCCACAATTCCCCAGCAGCAATAGCCCCTACAGTTTCCTTTATTTGAAACTATGTATGTGTCCAATTTGCCTACTCGAAAGTTCATGCTCGCTTTGAGTAATTGGCCAATAAGGACTTCAAGCCTACTTGCCAGATTGACAAGGTTTTATGCAGTAAATTGGCATAGACGAGGAGCTTTGGAGATGGACATCACAGCCAGGCTAGAAGGGCTTTTTTGCAATAGCTGAACCAGCTTATCAGGAGTTGATGCTGGAGTTTTATTGTACCCTTCAAGTTGATTTGAAGGTGTCATCAGTTCGGAAGAAGATGATGCAGTTTAGGTTAGGTACCAAGCATTTTGAGATGAGCATTAATGATTTCATAGTAGTAATGGGGTTGTATATAGAGGTGGAGCTACGTACTAACATTTATCATGAGACTCCTGTGGGTTTCCCGGATGATAATGTCCCTAATCAAGTGTGGGACAAATTTTCTCCAACGGGTAAGAGATTTGATGCCTCGGTCTCTAAGGCATCTCAGCTCACCTCTTTCAATCTGCGAGTCCTTCATTTTCTTCTGACAAAGACCATTTCCAGTAGATGAGATAGTGGCAGGGCTGTGACTAGACAGGAGCTCTTTTATTTGATGTGCATGCATGAGGATAAGCAGTGCAATGTGGCATATTCTCTCATGCAATTTTTTGATGATCAGTGCAAGAGGGACAAGTCTAGTGCATTGATTGGAGGGATGTATATCACCAAAATCACTTGGGGTTTGGGTGTCTTTGATGGCTTGCCTTAGGTGACACTTGATGGCATGCCTAAGCTGATTGGGTACGCCACATTGCTGTAGATGGACAAGACAAAGAGCTTTATGCCAGCTTTTGCCCCTCCACTAGATCCTATAGCTCCTGAGGCAACCTCCATTCTTGCTACTAATCCTACTACTCAGCCTTTTGCTAATGCGGGTACTTTTGCTACTGCTGCTGGTCCTTCAGCTGTCGCCGGTCGGCTGTACCCCTTTTCTCTGGTCTAACCCTATTTCGAGATTGGATGTCATATATGGGGGAGGATGATGCGGATGATAGGAATGCCACTAAGTTTGAGAGACAGATCTGTCGGTTGGAGAGGACCATAGCCAGTCTTCAAGTTTAGCAGAATTGACTCATCACCAACCAACATCAGATCCTGACAATGTTGCAACACTAGCAGCAGGCCCTTGAGTTTGAGGTGCAAAGCCGAGCATGGCTTCAGTAGTCCATGCTAGATTATTGGGGCACTTAGGGGTATGTGCCTCTTATCCCTGCACCATAGCCACAGCCAACACAACCTCTAGTTTAGGTCAAGCCCGATGATGGTGAGGGGAGTGACGACTCTGATGCCGCCATGGATGACTGACCATTTCATTTTCATTTTTCTCTTTCTTTTATTTCTTTTATTATTTCTTTATATATTTTCCACTTTAGATTACTGTACTTATGCTGATTAGGCTTATTTTCTTTTATTTTATTTCTCTTTTTATGTTTTATTTTTCTTTTCTTTTTCTTTTGTCTCTCTTAGCTTAGTGTGGGTCTATAGAACGAAGAATGACATGGCATGGCCTTTGGAACAAACTGATCTGGATATTCAATGATAAGGCAGTTTTCTATTTCTTTCTTCTTCCTTTTACGTGCTTTTCTTTATCTTCATTTTCAAACACATTTGAGACAATGCGTTATTTAAGTGTGAGGGAGGGATATGTATGTGCTTATTTGGTTTATTCATTTATTCTTTCTGTCTTGTTTTGGCTTAAGCGAGCTAAATTGTAATAATGGTATGAATTGGAATGATTCCCTTTTTAGCTTATAATTTTTAATTATTTTTCTTTATATACAACAATCTCTCATTGATGTTTGGCTCAGTTGAATTGATCATTGGCTAAGGATTAAGTGTCGTAGTCATAATTAGGGAATTAAACTGATGAAATATGCACTACTGGAGTTTGAAACTTTAGTTACATTTTTTAGCATATGTTGATTCCTTTGTGACTTGAGTTAAGATTAGTGAGATACACTTAATATCTTAGGCTCTTTGGCTATTTTTCTCAAAAAAAAAAAAAAAAAAAAAAAAAAGAAGGTGCAATACATAGTGCACTATTTGGAGCTTTGAAAAATTTTCTCTATTCCGCCAATTTTGACTCTTCTAACCTTGGGAAAGTCAAAATTATGAATAGTGCTAGTAGCCATTTGGATTCGTGATTCTAGTTGAGTAACTGAGGGTCGGCATCACAAATGTTTACCTTCGCGTCAAAAGGCTAGTATGACAATTCAAGCAAGTCAGGCTCCTTGAAAAAAAAAAAGTGTGCAATAAAGTTACATTTGATTGTTAAGTCAATAGAAAATTGAGAGAGTAGTCAGGTGCCTAAGAGAAAATCCTTCATCTCTCACTTTTGTTTGGCTTTTGTTTCTTTGGAATTGTATGCTCAATTTTTTTTAACTCTGGAATTTAGACTTCAGGATTGTGAGTTTTATCTTTGCATCTGAGATTCTTTGATTTGTAGATCCTTTAATTTGACTGCTGCATTTGAGAATTAGTTGTTGATTATGAGATTCGAGCCTTACTGATTTGGGTATTGTCAGCCTTGATGTTTTCTTTTGGCTTTAAAGGGGTTGTCCATGTTCTAAACTATTATTGTAATTTAGTTTGCTTGAGGACAAGCAAAAACTCAAGTGTGGGGGAATTTGATAAGTGATTTACACTCTATTTTGTCCCTTGTTCTTAATGTATTTTATGCCTCCAATTGAGTTTAATCTATTTGTTTTAGTGCTTTCATAGTTCTTTTAGTTAATCTAGTGTCAAAAGATGCCATGATCTGAATATGATCCAGGACGGTGAATGATCCACACCAAAACATTGATTTTTTGGAGAAATATGGATTGCCACGGGTTGAGCCACGGCTGGTATTCCAGCCGTGTGATAAGAGCAAAGAGAAAAATCATCTAGTAACCTCCCACGGGTGGAGGCACGGCTAGGGTTTCACCCGTGGAAGGATACGTTTTCTCAGATTCACGTTGCCATAGCTGGAACTCCAGCCGTGGGTCTAGTGGTACGTGTCAGAAAATTTAGAATTATAAAATGAGATCTGACAACGTTTCGAGAGGGGGGAGAAAAAAGAAAGGACGGAGCAAATTAGCAAAAGAATAAGAAGAGGAAGAAGACATCGAAGATCAGAGATCAAAGAACAGGATTTCTTGGCATTTAATTCATGAATTGTTTGAGAATTCTTATTTCTTTAATTTTGTCTTTGGTTTCAATGTGTGATATGAACTAAATCTTTCTAATTTGGGTATTGATGAACCCTAGAACCTTTTGTATAGATTGAATTACTTATCATTCAATTAAATCATTCTTGAGATTGTTTTATCTTTATGAATATTATTGTTTAATTCCAATTAATAATTGCATGTTTATTAGTTAGGGATTGTTTTCATATAATTGATTAGAGATAACTTTATATGAATGGATCACTCATAAAGATTGAGGATTGATTGGGGCACTGGAGATAGGCTTACAAGACTCCTTTGTTAGATAGTTTCTTGAATTTAAAGCATGACCTAATTGAGTTTTCTTGAGAAGAGATTCCTTGCATTCCTTTGGGAAAAAGGGATTTAATTGCTTGAGAGATATTTTTATCTAATTTAGTGAAATGGCAATTCAATTTATGGAATGAATTTAATTGATATGTAGTTCATGATATACAATTAGGGGCTAGGGGGATTCAATACCTGAATGGGCTTTTATTTTTGATTTCATCTCCTTTTTCCTTCTTGTTATTTTACTTAATTTATATTTTAATTTAGTTGAATACAATTATAATCATTTTCATCGACACCAATTTGATTCACTAAACATTAGCAACATTTTGAACTAGTACTTACCTAAGGTCACCAGTGGAATGATAACTCATTCACTACTATATTACTTGTGCGATCTGTACACTTATAGAGTAGGCATCACTTCTCCATATAAATTCAACTAATCTTATGTAAAGAAAGGGCTAATGCTAGTTTAGCAAAATCCAATCTTTTTATATTTCATTTAACATTAGTACATCATATGTACACAAAAAGGATTTATATACATTCCATTTAGTTATCTACCATATTAAACTATCCACTATATATATATATATATATATATATATATATATATATATATATATATATATATATATATATATATATATATATATATATATATATCAATTGTTTCTCCAAAATCTCAACAAAAATACATCTGTTCTTCTCCTTATTTTCTTAATTCCTCAAACCCCTTTCTCTATTCTTTACTTCACTTTCCCCAGGGCCTTCTTGTCTATAACCTATCAATAATAATGAAGGAGATACCATTAACCTCCTAATAGGACACCTTTCCTCTGAATGATCAAATCTTCCACAAGCTACACATAAATGCTCTGGGAATCTAAGCATAACATAACGAAGTGGTGGAAGTAACTCTGCTTCTAGATTTTGATACATCTGCCTAACTCGATCTAACTCCTATTTCACATTTTTCATCATTCTTTTCAAACTCCATAGTTCCTCCCTTAACGTATGAAGTTCCCTTGATGCTTCCTTATATTGTGCTTTCATTCTTACAACCCAAATAGGATCAAGATCCTCTTTAGGTCTGTTTCATCAAGCTCAGGCGGAGTAGCTGAAGCAGCATCTGATACTTCCCTTTCTCTAATAAGGTTACAAATTTATGGCATCTACATCGACAATCGAGCAATATAAATAACAATAATACAATAATACCATAATGCACACATATAGATCACAAAAATGAGAGAGTAACTTAACATATATCATTAACGTAGATCTAACTTAACAACATAATTAGACAACAACAAGAATTCTTATGCTCTATGGTTTAACCTATAGTTCATATAACTATTAAGCCTAAGTAATGCTTAAACCTTTGTCTCTAATACCAACTTTATCATGACCCAATTTTGGCTCCATGACTATCCTATAGTTTAGGGAGACTTAAGATCACCTAAACCCATACAACACCATTGATCTTATTAGCATTTTATATACATTCCAATTTACAATCCTTTCCAAGATTAAAACCATGCTCATTCTTTATCCATTCCCATTAGTTTTAAACTAGTCACTTATAGCCATTACGTTTGAGTGTCATTCCATGATTAGAAATAGAACATCATTAATTGTTTACATTGTTCTCTAATATAACATACTTTAACACTATGCCTTAAGACACCATTAAGCTCTAGATTGTTTGTCCTCAAATGACATAAGCAATACAAAATAACACTTTAGCAAGTCCTAAGTGAAGAAGCGTAGCTAGGAGTTTACCTTGCTAATGATTCACCATAACCTGGAAAATTATAAACAACTATAGGATGAGAAAAGCTCAGTGAGTACAAAATAATATAGCATAGCATACAAGCAATAAAGATTTTATCACTTAGGTTGATTCAAGGTGCCAAAGGAGTGATGTTAACCAAAATTAGGCATATTGAACTTTAGAATATATTTAGCAAAAATGATAATGTCTTGGAAGCGAAGAGCTTCCCACACATAAATATTTAAAAAGTGGTAGCCAAAGCCTTACTCACTTACATGCATCACATTACGCAAGACTGATCAAGCCTTGTGGTTAGGCATTCCCCCCTAACAAAGGTCAGGTACTCTCACCCTACCCACAGGCTTATACCAAGTGCATATGGTCTAATGTATTTTCCTCACATTAAAGAGGATTTCTGCTTATTCATGGGTATTCGATAAAGAACATATCAAGGTCTATAGTAAGGATTCTATGAAAGATAATTGGCATAATAATCATTCTCATTATTGAACATAACATAGGATTAAGGAAAAATGACTCATCATGGTAAATTTTCATATGAGAAGGATGTGAATTGCCAAGGTTTCAACAATCAATACACAACCATATATCAAATGTCATTTCAAGTTCAGGCCAAGGATCGATAACTCAAACAATGGTCGCAAGCAGGAGCATAGTTACATCATATTATTTAGTACTCACCTTAACTCCTTTGCTCCTAATGATTGTTCGTTCTTGGTTAGTTCAATGTCCTTCACGGTCTTGAGCAATTTCTTTGCCCTTGTCTTGAAGTTCTACACCTATCACATTTCAATTACTTCAATTAGTAACTAATAGTGTTACTAATTATATCCTCTACTTATTTTATTTCTTCAACTTATTATAGAGACATATCAATTAGGCTATACACATACTTATTCTTACTTCTAATCATTTCCAATCTAATTTACTCATTCAATTTCATGATTTCAAGTCTAGATCACAAAATACCCAAAGTGTGCCATAAACCCTAGAATTTGGGGAAAAACATTAATTTGACTTTCAAATCATAATTCAACTATAAATTCATAAAATTAACACTTAATTAATCAATTCCTATCAATTAATTTGAATTAATTTACTCTTATTCATATGAACCTAGTTTATCCCACTTAAGTCAAATTTGGGGAAAATTCATATTTCCACATCCAATCTTCAAATTAGTTGTAGGAGTGTGAAATTAACACAACATATAATATGTCTGATCACTTAAATAGCTCAATCTAGTGTTAAAACACCAAGTTTCCCTTTAAGTTATATTTATGCCTCTAAGGTTTCTAAGTCTTGGATTAAGTTCTCAAAATTCCATTTAACACTTCTAAATCATTTTTCCTTATCTAAGATCATTCGAAATTACATCTTATACATATTTACTCTAGGTTGGCCAAATGTTCTTATAGTGTAAAAAGGACTTCATACAACTAAAATACTAAAGTTAACCTCAGATCATATAATGGAGAGAGTGAACATAGTTTCTAACCTTAGCTTTGATTTGCTAATATTCTTATTGCAAATGATGTAGAGAAAATCTCCTTTCTTAAGGTGAAAATTTGGTGTGGAGATAGGCTAAACACTATTTCATAACATAAAATCTACATAGATATATGATGAGTTGAATGGTGAGGATTTAATCAAGCTAGATCTAATGGTTAGAGTTTAATCTTAATGAAAGGCTATGATTCGATCTAGTTGGATGGCTAGGATTCTCTCTACAATGGTGATGATCATCATAAGGTGTTAAAGTGCTCAAAGTGAAGCTAGACTTATGAGTAGAGAAGGTGAGAGATGGTGAGAATTTAGCTTGGTTTGGGACTTTGACTTTGGTCAATCTTTGTGGCTAACTAGTCAAATTTTACAACTCTTTCTCTACAACATGTTCCATTTGATCTTGGCTAACTACCCTAATTGGGCTAACTATTCTAACATGTCGACTTGAAGTTACACCAATTATGGGTCCATGGCCGGCCCACTATTATTGGTTTTGCGCCTTGATGACCCAAGTCCCAATAATAAGCCCATAGTCCATTAATAAATCCCATAATTGCTTAGAAACTTCCCTTTTTGACTTTCTTTTAGTTTATGTCCTCTAACATCTTTACACCCTTATGAGCTACCACATGAAATCTATTCATTTCATTAAAAGCATAATTTATCACAGTAGAATAATGTGCTAGGTAAATAATTTAATTAGTATCATAAGGTTACTAACCGATTGACTTTCATGTCTATAGCATGCTAAACTTCAAGGATCTAATCTCTTCACATAATTAGCACTAGAATGAACTATAAAAGACTTGGGTATTACATCTTTACTCTTAGAGTAAAACAGGATCTCGTCGATGAAAATGATCATGAACTTGTCGAGAAATGGCTTGAACACTCGGTCATCAAGTCCATGAAAGTAGCTAGAGTATTCATTAGATTGAATGGTAGGACTGTGAATTCATAGTGATCGTATCTTATACAAAAAGTAGTCTTATAGATGTCTTCTCTATGGATCCTTAGCTGATGATAACCAGACCTCAAGTCGATCTTAGAGAAGTAACCAGCTCCTTGTAATTGATTAAATAGATCATCTATCCTTGACAAAGGATACTTGTTCTTTATGGTGACCTTATTTAGTTGATAGTAATTGATATATATATGGAACAAGCTATCTTTGTTTTTCACAAATAGCATTGGACGCCCTATGGCAAAGTACTTTGTAGAATAAAAACCTTATCGAGTAGATCGTGAATTTGTGTTTTTAACTTTTTCAACTTTGCCGGTGCCATACAATATAGTAGTATCGATATGGGTTGCATGCCCAGTAGTAGTTTGATGCTGAACTTGATTTCACGATCTGGTTGTATTCCAGGTAGATCTTTTGGGAAGATGTCCATGAACTCATCGATCACTGGTATGCTCTTGCCATGAATAGCAGCTTCTTTATTGGTATCGACTACATGAGCTAAATATGCTTAACACCCTTTCCTTAACATCCTTTTAGCTCCCAAAGCTGATGTCAAACTCAAAGAGTTCTCATTCCTATCTCCTTAATATACAAACTTTCACTCATCGTTGGTTCAAAATTCTAATTGCTTCTTTCTATAGTCAATATGAGCTTCATGTTCATATAGCCAATCCATTCCTAAGATCACATTGAATTCTAGTACATCAAGTTCTAACAACTTTACTAGAAGTTTTCATCTGTCAGTGTCTACCTCATAGTCCCTAAGTATAGATTTTACTTCCATCATCTCTCCCAAAGGAGTTGACACTACTAGGAGTTCATTCATTAATTCCTTATCTTTACCCAAACTCTTAGCAAAACATGGAGACACAAATGAGTGCATAGCACTAGAATCTATTCAATATTCCTCTCATACCAGTACCACACCTCTTTCTTGAGTTGTAATCCTACCATCTCAATCACCCAAACATTAGAGCAAGATAGTCAATGGACTAGCATCTCGTCCAAAAATTCATGAGGGTAATCATCTTCCTCACCACAGAAGGTAGGTGGTTATAACTTTTTAAATTCCAGAATGGTCATTCCCTCATCAGGTGGTTACTTCTTTCCTTTCTATGCAGGTGCCACTACAATGGGAGGTGAAACTCCATTCTCCTCTTACGTCGGTGGCACTTGTCGCCTTTGAGCTCGCATCTCATCCAATTCCTTGTACAAGTCCCTCATCTCCTCACATATAGCTTGAACCTCTTGTGAAGAGGCTTGCTCACTAGAGCCCTTAGTCTGTACTCTCAAGTCATACCTCTCTCTCGACCTCACAGCTGTAGAGGTAGCATTTGAAGTAGTGTTTGATACCGCATTCTTGTTAGCCCTAACAGGTGAAGCAGCTATACGAACCTTATTCTTAGGAGGCATTCTACTATAACGGATAAGGATATTCGGTGCTAACTCCCTTTAACCCATTTAACCCCATTATTAAAATTATCATACTTACCATGCATTTAATATGAGCACACATCATATAGTATCACATCACAAGGCATATATTATATAGTGTATAGCGCATATCATAGCATGTATCATATATCATTATTATATGACATATAACTTATATTGTAATGAACTCTCCTATCATATAAAAGTCAACCATTTCTTAGGCAATAGTTAAAAAATCAAATCCAAGACAAATATTTAAGTAGTCATATAATGTCTTTCATATCATATAAGTCCTATGCCACTAAGCTAATACTTATCAACTACTAACTCAAGTCTTAGTTGTGTCCTTCATCAAGTGAATGACCAGTAGCTTCTAGGGTCGAGTAAGCGAATAATCATTAAGAGGCAATCGAGAGCAATGTGACCAATGCCACCACATCAATAGTAAAGCAGGTCTCTATGCAGCTTACGACTAGTAGAAGACAAGGATCTAGATGGTGAGTAGCAGTTAAGAGAGAATGCAGAGCTAGTATGCCCATCCCTTCCACAAATCTTGTAGGAATCTCTAGATGCATAGTCTCCCATCTGTCTAACATCTCTGGCCTTAATCTATTCCACGTCCTCTCCCAAAGCATGTACTAGGGACCTCAGATGTCGATTTTCTTTCATCAAGTCCAAGCAGTCTCTTCCAACCTCTAAATCTTACTCTAAATCCAGTTATAATCTAGACACTCTATAGGGTCCTCCTCATCAAGAGTCTTCTCCCTCTTAAGGTGGATCACAAGTATGGCCTTCTTAAACTTCTCTGGCTAGGTCCTCTTGCATGACATGCAGGGTGCTCTAGGTCGAGCTCCTTTAGCAAGGGTACTCTTCTTGGTCATCTGATAAAAGAATCATAAGGCACACAGAACAGTAATAAGGAGTACTATAGCTTATTAAGATTTTGCGAAACTATGCTAATGATGGACTATAATTAACATGAAAGGAAAATTCCTATGCTCTAGAATTATACTTAATCAACCCAATAAATAGACAAGTCTAAACTAGACTTAAAACTACAGCTCTGATACCAACTTTATCACATCCCAATTTTTGAGATATGACAGTTCTAGAACATGAGGAGACATAAAGTCGCCTATGCCTATAAAACCCTCACATGCATGATCAAACACTGCCTAGGATCATACTAAAATCTCATGCATTAACCTGAATGACCAATAATAAAGGAAATCTTTAACTAGTGGAAGAATATTTTAAAAAGTACTTTCAATACAATCCATAAGAAAAGAATAATTAAGACTCCAAATGAATCATTAAATGAGTAATGTTCCAAAATAAAACTCCCAGAGCATCTAAGAGTGAGTTTGCATATCATAGTATATAAATAGACTTGGATAAGGAAATCTCCTAAGGGAAGTATATTGCTTCAGCTATCACCTTGCCTCCTCATAATGCTCACCTAGAACCACACAAGAAAATGGGTGAGATAGATGATCTCAATGAGTAAACAATACAACTTGTTCTAACACATATCCCTTTATAAGGGTTCATAATTTAGTTCATAGTTCATGGATTATATTTTATAGTTCATGGTTCATGGTTCATAATTCATAGTTCATAATTCATAGTTTGCAATTTAGCAAGGTTCGCAGAAATCAAACTTGTAACTTGTAGAGTGATGGCTTTTGCCTTGTTCACTCAATCATGAAAGGGAGAGGTGGCATCATACCAAATTCCACACTCAATCATGAAAGGGAGAGGTGGCATTATACCAAATTCCAACTCCCAACTTGTAAAGAAGTGTAAAGCTGATCAGGCTCTATGGCTAGAACTACCCTTTTTAGCTGAGGTGGATACACTACCCCTATCCTTCAGGTTAAGGACATGTGCACAGGTTCTAATGATTTCCCACATCAGCACAAGGATTTATGCATATAAGGGTTTATAGGTACCATAGCTAGAACTAATGGCAATCACTTGAAATAATAGCATTTATGAATGCAATCACATGTATAATAGTAGCTATAGAAGTTTAGCTTATCAAACAAAGGATAAACAATAGTGTGATTCTAGAAAGAACCTAAGGTAAAGCAATAATTACAAAGGCTCTTTTCTTATCATTGAATGGTTAATAATAGTTTTTGAACCAATTGTCCTTTGGTAACCTAAGCTTAACAAAGAAATCATATAATTATAATTTATTATAGAAAGGAACTCGAGTTTTAAGAATCTCAAAAGTTCACATATTATGATAACTTGTACTTGTAACATGAACATAATGTTTACTCACCTTGTGGTTCTTTAGCTCCTACTACTCGTAACACTTGCACTTCTAATCATTTCCAAGCTCTAACATAATATTATAATTCAATACTTAGGATTTTCTTAACATCATGCTATACTATCTCCTAACTACCCTATGCATATTTATATCATTCACATATACTTGGAGTTGCACTTAGAAATGCACTTGTACATAACATATTGACTTTTAAGTCTTGCACACCTTTGCCTTCTTAGGCTCATATGAATTTACATAATTGCTCGTATGAAGACTTTTCCAAAGCCAAACACAATGGATCATAATCTTAATATCAATTCAATTTAACTTTCAACATAGTACATTTAATACTTTCTATACATATCAACTTAACAAGCAAGCTTAAAAGAGTCATGCTTGTCTCCTTTGGCCTAATCATACAACCAGTCCTATAGGCAAATTAGGATCATTAATTCACAATTAACACATCATAAAACCTAATCCACATGCCGCTTAACCATATACACATATTAGCCAAACATGTCAATTAGGGTTTTGAAAACCCTAAGTGTAGGCCGAACCACTCTAGGAATTTTCTAAAGTTACTATCACATCCCAACTTTGGAGATATGACAATCTTAGAACATGGGAAGACATAAGGTCACCCATGCCTATAGAACCCACTCATGCACATATAAACACTGCCTAAGATCATACCAAAATCTCATACATTAACTTAATTTGACCATTAATAAAGGGAAACCTTAATATGCCAAGAATAGTTTAAAAATACTTTAAATATAATCCATAAGAAAAGAATATTCAGGACTCCACATAAATCATCAAAGGAATAATGTTCCAAAAAGACACTCTCCAAACAAGAACTTTTGGAGCATCTAAGAACAACTCTTGCATATTATAATATGTAAATAGACTTGGATAAAGAAATCCCCTAGGCATAGTAGATTGCTTAAGCTATCACCTTGTGCCCTTATAATGCTCACCTTGAAACCACACAAGAAAAAAGGAGAGATAGATGATCTTAATGAGTAAACAGTATGGCTTATACAATAACACGTATCACTTAAGAAAGGCTCAGAGCTCATAACTCATAGTTCATGATTCATAATTTATGATTCATAGTTCATGGTTCATAGTTTGCAATTTAGCAAGGTTTGTAGAAATCACACTTATCACTTATCACATAGAGAGTGAAGGTTACTGTTGTATTCACTCGAACACTTAGAGGAGAGGTGGCATCAAACAAAATTCCAACTCATATCACTTAATAACCATGAAGCTGATTAGGCCCTACGGCTAGATCTGCCTCTTTTAACTGAGGTGGATATTCTGCCCCTATCCATCAAGTTAAGACCATGTGCACAAGTTTCGATGATTTCTCGTAATCGATATGAGGATTTCTGCATAAAAGGTTTCACAGGTACCATAACTAGAGCTAATGGCAATCACTTATAACAATAGCATTGAAGAATGCAATCACACGTAACAAAATAGCAATAGCCATTTAACTTATTGAATAGAGGATAAACAATAGTGTGGTTCAAGAAAAAATATTAGGTAAGGCAATAATCATAAAGGTTCTTTCTTATCATCGAATAAATAATAATAGTTTCAGACCAATTGTCCTTTTGCATCCCAAGCTTAACAAAGAAATCATACAATTTGAATTGACAATAGAAAGGAACTTGGGTTTTGAGAATTTCAAAGGTTTAATATCATGATAACTTGAAACATGAACATAATTTTTACTCACCTAGTGGTTCCTTAGCTCTTAATGCCTGTAACCGTTGCACTTCTGACAATCCTTAAGCTCCAATATAACATTATAATTCAATACTTAGTAATTGCTTAACATCATGTTATCCTATCACATAACTACCTCATACACATACAACATTCACATATACTTGGAGTTGCACTTAGAAATGCACTCATCACTTGCACATAACATGTTGACTTTAAGTCTTGCATACTTTGCCTTCTTAGGCTCATATGAAATCGTATAATAACTCATAACAAGACTTTTCTAAAGCCAAACATAATAAATAATAATCTTAATATCAATTTAATTTAACTTCCAGCTTGGTACGCTTAATACTTTTCATATGTATCAACTTTATCAAGCAAACCATAAAAGAGTCTTACTTATCTCCTTTGGCCAAAACATACAGTCAATCTCATAATCAATTTAAGGTCATGATAAGTGCATAATTAGCTATATTTTATCTCCTGTGTTTAGAGCATTTTATTATTAAATTGAGTTTAATTTGTTTGTTTAAGTGCCTTTTAAAGTATTTCTAGAAGTCTTTTATGTTTTACAATGCCTTAGTCAATTGAACCAGAAGTGCAGATAAAAACCAAGGAACTATGCATTTTTTGGACAAATTTTCAAAGGACATGCCTATGGACACGGGCGTGTCATTGCCTGTGTCATTCCTAGATTTAGACAGAATGGTTCCTCACGTTCAGAGCATCAGCACGCCTAGCAACATAGGTGTGTCACTGGCCGTGTCAGGCTAAATTCCAGGGTATAAAAGCTGATTTTAGATAGAATTTGGGGGATGTGTAATTTTATTTTGAATAGCAGTTTTCCTAAGGCCAATAAGAGAGTTTTGTAGCAAAAATTGAAGGAGAAGATCGAAGTTCTTCACATTTCAAATCAAGGATTGAAGATTCAAGTTTGGATTATCATTCATCCACTATGGATTTATTTCTCTTTCTTTTATCTTTTATTCTTGTCACATTTTCATTATGAACTAAAATTTTCATACCTAGGTGTGAGGTCTCGCCCGAGCACCGGCCCGGTCCGCTAGAGGGAACCAGGATGCTCATTCAGGTTTAGACTCATGATGGAACCCTCGAGTTCAAATTTGGTTGATTTTGAAAAATGATTTTGGAAGTCGCCACCCTAATTTATTTTTAAATGGGAAAACTAAGGAAAAACCCATTTGACTCCAATTCATCAGTTTTTAATTTAATTTGCCCATGGATAAAATCACTAGCCTCGAACCAAGTTGAGCTCAGGGACTAGGTTTTTGATTTTAAATAATCAAAATTTAGCTCTTAAGTTTAATTTGACTTGAAAATTGGATTTCATGAATGATATTTATAAGATGATTTTAAAGAAAATGCATGAATATGGCAAAATATGAATGAATGGTGAAAATAAAACATTCACAAATTAATTAAAAAAAGAAAAAAGAGGGAAAAGAGATTGATTGCGATTTGGATTTGAGGTTTGGATTTAGATTCCAAACATGCCTACATACCCCATTGAATGGGGATCAAAACCCACGTAGTTCGTTCCACTGTTAAGTGGAGGGGTTTAAGAGTTTATCAGATTGATTTTAGTTTGGGTGTGTTGAAAGTGAGGAAAAAGGCTGATATCTTGACTTTTGGTGGGCGAAGGGTTTTACCGGATCAAAGTTCCGTTTTATCAGGACCGGATGATTGGATGGATTGAAAGATTAATTAATTAATGATTAATTAATTAATATGATGAAAAGTATGGATGGAATAATTAATTAAAAAGATTAATTAATTAATTTAGATGAAAGGTGGATTGAGAAAAATGATTAATTTGATTTTTGGAAAAAAGTGATTAATTAATTAAAATGATTAATTAATTAATTTGGATGAAAGGTGGATTGAGAAGAATGATTAATTTGATTTTTGGAAAAAAGTGATTAATTAATTAATTTTAATTTAAAAAGAAAAGAGTATTAGTTAATTAAAAAGATTAAGTAACTTGGTTAGGGTGAGATAATTAATTAATTAAAAAGATTAATTAATTAATTAGAGAGTGATTGGTGGGAGAAGAAGAGAGGAATTTGAGGATAGCAATATACTCAAATTCAAGAGGTGTGTTGAAATGAGAAGGGAAGGCAGGTATTTATAGGAAAAGTGGGTGAGGGTAGTTTAGGTAATGAAAATGTGAAAAGACCATGAGGGGTAGGGCTAGAATTGGTTGAAAATTAAACTGAAAAGGGCAAAAAAGTCATTTTCTACACAGGTGGGGCCCACAGGGAGGTAAAAAATGTAGATCCTGGCGCGGCGCCGCACCAGGCTTGTGCAGCACTACATCAGACATTTGCAGTGCGTCACACAAAGGGCGTGCGTGCCGCACAGCTCTGACACGACGCCGCACACCACGTGGGGTTGGCACATTTTTCGAGGTAATTTTTTTTTTTTTAGAGATTGGTTGTTGGTATGGAGTTTGAGAAATTTGGATGCCTGGTGGCAATGTAAATGAAGTCTAAAAAATTTTCTTTCAGGGGCGCTGCCCCCGAACCCCTACCCACTAACCGGTTAGCAAAACCACCGTAATAGTTCTGCGTAATGAGTTAAATTTAGCAAGTGCTAAGGCTGCAATTGAATGCTGAAGGTGTAAAATTAAGGGTTCACAGTTGCCCCCTCATGAGAATTGGCTTTGAATAACAGGTGATTCTAATGATAGTGAACGTTGGGAAGAGGTACCATGTTAGACTCTAGGCTTGTGTATTCTTGTCATGTCCTTTGGGAGGAGGACCTCTAGCATAAATGAAACTTTATCAATGGCTATTTGTTCGACCTTGATGTTGGTTGCGAAAATGGTCTTGGTGAATTTTAATTAAGGCTATCTATTCGGCCCTAACGTTCGAGATGAAAAATGTTTGGGGCGAATCTCAATCAAGGCTATCTGTCCAGCCTTAATATTGGAAATAGAGAAAGTTTGGTGAATTTCAGTCAAGGCTATCTGTTTGGCCTTAATATTAGAGATAGAGAAGGTTTGGTGAATTTCAATTAAGGCTATCTATTCGGCCTTAATGTTGAAGATAGAGAAGGTCTGAAGTGAATTAAGGCTATCTGTCCGGCCTTAATGTTGGAGGTAAAGATGATCTGGAGTGAATTTCAATCAAGGCCATCTGTCCAGCCTTAATGTTGGCAGTAAAAAAGATTTAGGGTAAATCTCAATCAAGGCTATCTGTTTTGCCTTAATGTTAAAGGTAAAGAAGATTTTGGACAAGATCTCAATCAAGGCTATCTGTCTGGCCTTAATGTTGGAGGTAAAGATTTGGGTAAATATCAATTAAGGCTATCTGTTTGGCCTTAATGTTAGAGATAAAGAATAATCAAGACTATCTGTCCAGCCTTAATGTTGGAGGTAAAGATGATCTAGGGCAAATCTCAATCAAGGCTATTTGTTCAGCCTTAATGTAAAGAAGATTTGGGTAAATCTCAATCAAGGCTATCTGTTTGGCCTTAATGCTAGAGGTAAAGATGATTTTGGATAAGATAATTTAGTGAAAGAGAGCCTCGACCTATGGCGAGTCGACTTGTGAGATTCTGAGTAAGAGCCTTAGCTTATGGCTGATTGGCTCAAGATTTTGGTTGTGCCAAAGAAACTTGGGCTTCTGAATGTGAAGGGTTGGGCCTTTTGAAAGGCTCAAAGGGACTTCATCAGGAGTGGAGGGACTCTAGAAGTCATACTTTGTTGATTAGATTTGGGAAGGTATCATTTAGCTTCAAAGAGGCACAGGTCAGCTTTAAAAGGTATCGGTCAGCTTTGAGGGAGAACTAGTTAGCTTTTAGGAGAGGCTAGTGAGGCTATGAGCTCAGTTTATGCATGATGATGTATGATTATAGATGATTGCATAGATACTGGTGCACAAATGATGCATGCATGTTTCAGAATTCATGGACCTTTTGCTTAACTTCTATGCCATGCATGATTTGTGGTGATGCTTGTAATGAATGGTTGTATGAATGTATGAGGATGGATTCACACATTTGCTTTGTGAATGCAATTTCTCATGTGACTTTTGTGTTTTGCGAAGTCATGCATTTTTGGATTGAAAAACTCGACAAGGTTGAGAAACTCAACTTGGGTTGGTATGGAAAAATTGCTATGGTGGCATTATGAGGAGTTTGAGGTGTTGCTTCAGATTTCAAAATCTGGTGGCCCACAATTTTTGTTTTGGTGTTGGCGAGGAGGAGTTGTGCCTACTCCAGATAGATAGGGAATATGGCTTGGTTGTGACTCAAAGGCAACTCTGGTGGTGCTAGAGTTCAATGTCTGGCATTTTTTGAATTTTTCAAAATTTTTGATTTGCCTCAGGATGTTGCAAGCTAGATGATGGCTGGTGATGGTTAATTTGACCACTGTGATTGAGAAGTTCTATGATTCCGGTGACCAGGGAGATATGAGGGGTGCAAACACTCAACATGAGGGCCTTGATTTTCTGTTTGAGTATCAGTTATGGGTCTATTGATTGGGGTGATGCCACAGTGGCAAATGGAACAGAGGCATTTTGTGGTTAGGGCTATGCTAGCAATGACACTAATGAGCCTCAATTACTTTGTTAAGGATTTAGAGAGATGAATTGTCTCGCCAGTTACTCTCCGATGAGAAAAATTTGTCTATTTTTCCCCTTTCTGCTTTGGGTGCTGTGTGGATGTCTATTTCAAGTTTTGGGTTATCTCAAAAGTGTGGCTGATGGATCATTTTCAGGCGGTGGCCCATACTTTTCAATCTGTAATGCCTTACTAAGACTCAATAAGAGGTCGAATAAGATGGTTGCTTGCAGCTTACCCCTAAAGGACATTTTTAGCACTACCAATAGTAAAGGATTAAATCTTTCATGACTGGAGGCTATGGGTGTCGAGTGGTTTGCCTATTGGGCTTAGTTGAATGCTTTCCATTAGGGATGAATGTCTTGAGACAAGTGAGGTAGACTCAGGGTATGCCCCCAATTTTTCTTTCTTAGAGTCTGTGCATATCACAGCTCTCATTGCTAGAGCTATAAAGTGATGGCTGGCTGAGGGGTTATCATACTGTTTATTTTGAGATTTCACTTAGGACCACAAATAGGTATACTAGGTAGTTGATAAATGTGGTTTGGCCAATTGAGAAAGAGTACCAAGTTACCCTGCGGAGGGTGACATAACTGAGGAAGGATGGGCTGCAAGAGAAGCCATTCGTAGAGCGAGGACTGCAACATAGACAGAGGGGTGACTCAATCTTTGAAAGAGACTCGAGGATCTACTGGAAGTGCGACACCATGGCTTACAGTAGTGACTCAAAGAAGGATATTGTGACAGACTTTGACTTTGATGAGGACACAAGAGATTTGCATCTCAGGAGGTAGAGGAGGACTGGCTAGGCTATGACTTCAGACGTGACCTTTTTTTTTGTAGTAATTATAGGTTGACAGGACTACACAAAATAGGATAAGCTATGGACAATAATGAAAGGGCTATCCTTTATGATGGGTTTGTATTTTGCAAGATTTGATCATCACTGAATGAGACATCTTTTATTTTTGCTCTAATTCCTGCCTAAGCCGCCATTTCAGGTTTTCAGCTTAGCGAGCATTGTCTTCTCTTTTTTTTTTTTTTTGGCAAAAGAATCAAGCGAATGATGTACTAGGCACAAAGAAAATGAGAATGCCATACAAACAAAATATTTTGTATTATGATTTGGACTGCACCCGAATCGGGCTGCCTATGTATCCCTTACATCACTTTTCTATCAGTTATTTCTTTTAGGGAGAATCAGATCCATGTAGTTCTAATTACATATGCATGAGAAATAAGAATGAAATGCAGATGTCATCTTTAGATGATGTATCGTTTCAACTTATCTAAGTTGGCAGAATGGGAGAATTCATTTCAGTCCACATCCGTAAAGATGGTGCCTCTGTCAGATAAGATCTTCTTGAGCTTGCACTGACCAGCCCAGTTTAGCTTGAACTTCCTCTTGGATTATGGATAAGGGCTTGTATTTCTCCTAGAATTGGATTTCCTTCTTATGAACCCATGTCTTTCATCTTGTAGTTGAAGTGGTCAGCTAATCTGCATCGATAATCATGGTCTTCATTCTCCATAGCTTCTTCTTGACAGGTTTCTTGTGTAGGTCGGGATCTCATGAACTGCAAAGTTCGGATCATCCCCATCTTGTCTTGTATAGAACAATCTATGAGCTTTTTCACTGTTGCCATGCAAGTGCAATGTATGGGATTTTTTATTTTTTCCTTTATGCGATAATTAATCCTTTTGCCTTTTTCATCATTTTTTGTATTTTTCATTTTTTTGTTCTTTTTTTTTTTTCAAGATGTCCCATTTAAAGATCAATTAGAAAGAAATTAAAGCAAATTAGAAAGTTTAAACTTTTTATTACTGATAATAGTCCCATCATGAGTACATTAAAGGATAAGCCTAAAAGACACATACTAAAAAGGACAAGACCTAACAGACTCAAATTCAAAAAAAGATTTAATAGAAACAAACTCAAAAGACTCTGACATAGACTCTGACTTAAGTGACTTTCACACTAACTCAAACGACTCAGATATGGATCCGGAGGACTTAGATAAGGGCACAACAGTATTGGCACTCTTCTTAAAATACTGGTTATTGGATGAAGCTTGAGATGGTCGGGTGAGCTCAGTGGTTTAGAAAAGGGTTGGTGGTGGTGCTAGACTTTGGGTTTAGGAGCAATGATGTCTCCACTGTCAATGAGGTCTTAGATTTTATGCTTCAGAACTTGGCATGCATCAGTTTTATGCCTCGACCCTTGATGAAAGTTGCAGTGCTCATTAGCATTATAACCCTTGGGCAAGGGGTTTGGAGGAGGTCGTGGGTCTAAGGGCTTAATCAGATTAGCCTCTAGGGCTTTCTTGTAAATGACGCTAAGGGGCATGCCCAGCTCAGAGAAAGTCCTCCTTGTTTCTAACTTCATCGGCTGGTGACAGGACACAACATTTACCTCTCCTTCTTTTTAGGTGGTGTTGGTGGGGTTCTTGTGAGACCTAGAGGATTCATCCTTGATTTGTCCTAATTGAATCAAATGCTCGATCTTAGTGGCGGTGGCAATGAGAGCTTTAATGTTAGGGAGGTACTCTATTTGCAAATGCATCTAGTATTGGGGGAGGAGGTTCTTGACAATGATGTCAATTTGCTCTACTTCAGATGGATGGTTCACAATTTGAGCTGCTTTTGTCCTCCACCTTGTAAGGAATGCAGTGAAGGATTCTCTTAACCCTTGTTTGGTGGTTTCCAAATCTCGACGGGTGACATCCACCTCGATGTTGTAGTGGTATTGTTTGACAAATGCATTAAATATGTCATCCCAAGTCTTTTTGTGATTTTTGTTGAGATCTAGTAACCACTTAATAGCAGCTCTAGTTAATGACTGTTTGAATAATTGAGCAAGGATCTCATCGTCCACACCGAAAGGTCTCATGGCACCCACATACATCTTGAGATGAGTTTTGGGACATGTGGTGCCATTAAACTTATCCATGATTGGCATTTTGAATTTTAGTGGAACTTGTGCATTTGGGAAGAGAGCTAAGGAGTCGACATCTATCATGTCTTCGTGCTTTTTGATGTTGTTGAGCATTTTTTCCATGACCATAACTTTCTCCAATAATTTCTTAGTTTTGGGAAAGCTAAAGAAATCTCCACTTCGAAAATGATACATAGTGTGAGAGGGAGTGGTTGTGTTTAAGTTCATGGTCAGAGAGGTTAGAGTCTCAGGTGCTTGCCCTTTATCGGTGAGATTGATCATTAGAGTAAAAGTAGGGGCATGGCTAGTCCCAGCTTGGGCAGATGCAGGCTCAACACTAGCAGGAGAGGGAGTGACAGTGGCATTGGTCATTTCCTTGATCATTGATGATAGACTGGCGTTAGGAGTTGAGGGCATCAGTAAAGGTGGCAGACTGGGCATTGGTGAAAGTTTCAGCTTAGGTTTGAAGAACGGTGGTGAGTACATCTTGAAAAGTTTCCTCTTGTTTCTTGAGGAGGCTGGTGAAGAAAGTACTCATGGTGTCTTGATCAAAGTTGAAGGTATTGGCCATTGGTACCTTGAAACAGAAAACGGACAGAAAAAAAATGGCTAAGAAAACATATTTGTGAAGGAAAAATGGCATGAATGTGAAGGTGTGTCGGGAAAAGGATTCCCTCCACATGATTGGTCACTGGGTTTATATGTTGACAGGGTGAGTGTGTGAGGTGTTTTTAGGGTAACGGACCACCAGTTTGGGTCTTTTAAGTGTTTGACCTTGTTGAGCTTCTTATGCTGTGTATGCATGATCATGGCATGATGCATGCTGAAAAAGGTTTCGTGAACATGCAAAAGTATCGATTATTGCGGTACATAAAACCTAAGGTCAAAGGCTAAGGTGACTATATGCACAAGGGTAAAGGGTGGTTTGATTTAAGGGTCCCTGTCCCACTAGAGCATCGATATACCTAACCACACGTGAGGCAAGGAGCCTCGTGTGGGTCCAACAGTACTGACTGCTCATTACACCACCGAAATGATCGGGGATTCGTCACGGGGTGGAATGCTTTTGCTATCTCCCAACATACTCAAAGAGAGTTGTCGAGCCAATGCTACTTTCCATCTAAAAAGTTTCCCTAAAGCTAAGGTTTAGGCAATGAGCCTTTATTATGCAAAGTGATGCATGAAAGTCAAATTATACTTAATGAGCCAAAAGGAGATTATTTTGGAAAAATTTTCCTTAACCAAATAGTAATCGTCTTATCTTCATTTTTATTAAAAAAGGGTGGCAAC
This sequence comes from Reutealis trisperma, assembly GCA_947687605.1. Classification (NCBI taxonomy): domain Eukaryota; kingdom Viridiplantae; phylum Streptophyta; class Magnoliopsida; order Malpighiales; family Euphorbiaceae; genus Reutealis; species Reutealis trisperma. The sequence goes on from CANTUT010000562.1 coordinate 112,380, forward strand.
CAGTCCCCAGTGGAGTCGCCAGCTGTGAGGTCTAGCCTGAGCACTGGCCCAGTCCACTAGAGGGAACCGGGATGCTCATTTGGGTTTAGACTCACGATGGAACCCTCGGGTTCAGATTTGGTTGATTTTGAAAATTGATTTTTGGGAGTCGCCACTCTAATTTATTTTTAAATGGGAAAATTAAGGAAAAACCCATTTAACTCCAATTCATCAATTTTTAATTTAATTTGCCCATGGATAAAATCACTAGCCTCAAACCAGGTTGAGCTCGGGGACTAGGTTTTTGGTTTTAAATAATCAAAATTTAGCTCTTAAGTTTAATTTGACTTAAAAATTAGATTTCATGAATGATATTTATAAGATGATTTTAAAGAAAATGCATGAATATGGCAAAATATGAATGAATGGTGAAAATAAAACATTCACAAATTAATTAAAAAAAGAAAAAAGAGGGAAAAGAGATTAATTGGGATTTGGATTTGAGGTTTAGATTTAGATTCCAAACATGCCTACGTACCCCATTGAATGGGGATCAAAACCCACGTAGTTCATTCCACTGTTAAGTGGAGGGGTTTAAGAGTTGATCAGATTGATTTTGGTTTGGGTGTGTTGAAAGTGAAGAAAAAGGTTGATACCTTAACTTTTGGTGGGCGAAGGGTTTTACTAGACTGAAGTTCCATTTTATCAAGTGATTGGATGGATTGAAAGATTAATTAATTAATGATTAATTAATTAATATGATGAAAATGATGGATAGAATAATTAATTAAAAAGATTAATTAATTAATTTAGATGAAAGGTGGATTGAGAAAAATGATTAATTTGATTTTTGGAAAAAAGTGATTAATTAATTAAAAAGATTAATTAATTAATTTGGATGAAAAGTGGATTAAGAAAAATGATTAATTTAATTTTGGAAAAAAGTGATTAATTAATTAATTAAAAAGATTAATTAATTAATTAATTTTAATTAAAAAAAGAGTTTTAGTTAATTAAAAAGATTAATTGACTTGGTTAGGGTGAGATAATTAATTAATTAAAAAGATTAATTAATTAATTGGAGAGTGATTGGTGGGAGAAGAAGAGAGGAATTTGAGGATAGTAATCAACTCAAATTCAAGAGGTGTGTTGGAATGAGAAGGGAAGGGGGGTATTTATAGAAAAAGTAGGTAAGGGTAATTTAGGTAATGAAAATGTGAAAAGACCATGAGGGGTAGGGCTAGAATTAGCTGAAAATTGGACTGAAAGGGGCAAAAAGGTCATTTTCTGTTCAGGTGGGGCCCATAGGGAGGCAGAAAATGCAGAGCCTGGCGCAGTGCTGCACCAGGCCTGTGCGGTGCCGCATCAGACATTTGTAGTGCACCGCACAAAGGGCATGCGGTGCCGCACAGCTCTAACACCGCGCCGCACGCCACGTGGCGCTAGCACGTTTTTTGAGGCATTTTTTTTTAGAGATTGGTTGTCGATATGGAGTTTGAGAAATTTGGATGCCTAGTGGCAATGTAAATAAAGTCTAAAAAATTTTCTTTCGAGGGCGCTGCCCCCGAACCCCTACCCACTAATTGGTTGGCGGGACCACCATAATAGCTCTGCGCAATGAGTTAAATTCAGCACGTGCTAAGGCTGCGATTAGATGCTGAGGGTGTAAAATTAAGGGTTCACACTAGGTATTTGATGAATCTTAGATTACTTTGTATGGATTGAATGGATTTTTAATCAACTAAATCATTCATTGGGATTGATTTATCTTTATGATTTATATTTGTTATTTCTAAATGTCAATTGCATGCTTGATAATTGGAATTAGTTTTCTTGCTAATTGTCTTGAGAAAGCTTAGCTAGAATTGATCACTCATAAAGGTTGAGAATTGATTGGAGTGCTAGAGATAGACCTACAAGATTCTTTAGTTTATGATTCATTTATTTTAATGTTGTTTCTATTTAATTATAAATTGAGATGAGATTCCTTTCATAATACTTAGTGATTAGGAATTGAATCGCTCAAGAGAGTTTTCAATCTAATGTAGTGGTATGCCAATTCAATATGATGTTTGGTTTAGTTGAGTTTTCATTCATGAAATACATATAGGGTCTAGGAAGATTCAAATATCTAGGTAGCTTTTATCATCAATTTTTCTCTTGCAATTCACTTATGTTATTTTAGTTAAGTTTAATTTAGTTTAGTTATTTCAATTTAAATATTACTCAAATGATTAACTAGACAACAATCAATGTTTGAGCTAGTACTTAAACCTTGTCTCTAGTGGAATGATAACTCTACTCATCATTATATTACTTGTGCAATCTGTACACTTGCAAAACATGCTTCAAGTCATTAATTCACAATTAACACATCATAAAACCTAATTCACTTGTCACTTAATCATGTACAAATATTAATCAAACTAGGCTGAAACACTTTAGGTGTTTCCTTGAGCTACTCCTTCAACCAATATGCAATTAAATAATGTATCATTCATATACACATGTCAACAATTATTAAAATGTATCATACAAAATTATAAGCCTTGGGATCAAAATCCCAATGTAGGCCGAAACCACATAGCCACGAAAAACCATGGATTTTCTTGCTTTTCATCATTTATGATCATTACAGTAATATGTAAACACATGATTTAAACTAATATTTTTCATGTAAACATAACAAAAATCAATTTAGAATATAAAAATGCAGAAATTGGCCCCCCTCCCTACCCCCCCCCCCCCTCTCCTTATGTTCATATGTATGAAAATTTCAACTTTTAGGTTTTAAAGTTCACCTTTGATGGATTTGAGAAGAAAGTGGTATGTTCACTATTTGAAATCAGTTTCTCCTTAAAAAAATATAACCTAGGCCAATTTTAATATGAATAAAATTTGTAAATAAACATTCTAATATGGATTATCCATGATTAGTTTCATAAAAATCAAATAGTAGCTTGAAAGAAGAGAAAAACTTACAAAAAATATCACAAAATCGCAAGGTTTAAAGGCACCTTGTGAAATTTGGTTAAGAGAGAATTTTTGAGAGAAAATTCTGTAAAAATCTGATGGGAAAATAGAATGTAAGCTGCCACATTATGGGTGGCCAAATTTAGCTTAAGTTTAGGGTTTTTGGTGCAAAATTACAAGTTTGCCATTAATGAGCCAGGTTAGGAGAATTTTGGTGTGTTGGGCTTTTGGTGAGTTAGGTTTTTAATCTAATTTATGGGTTGATTATAAATAATTAAAAATAAAATATTTTGCTTTTTATTTTCTTTAAAATTTCCCCAAAAATATTAATTTAAAATATTTTTAAAATGCTTATAAAAATTATTTTATGCTTAAATCGCTTTGTGCATGAAAATTCACTTTGTATGCAACAAATCATTTTATATTTTTGCACTTCACATAAATCACCTATTTCATATCCAAAATTCATATTATACATATTAGAACTAATCTAGCATGCCACTTACTGATCAATCACATAGGACATAAATTTTCATGAAAGTACATAATTTGTCATAGTAGTACGTAATCAAGCAATTTACCACGAAACTCCTAGCTCGAGTATGGGTTGTTACATTCTACCCCCCTTAAAAGAAATTCATCCTTAAATTTAAATACTTATATGTTCTTGAAAACATGGGGATGCTTCTACCGTATCCCTTCATTGGCTTCCCAAGTACACTTATCCATTCATGATTACGCCAGTGGTCCTTAATCATAGGTATCTCCTTGATATATAAAATTTCCCTCATCCTTGGTTTGAAATTCTACTTACTTCTATCTATAATCAATATAAGCTTCATGCTCATATAGCCAATCCATCTCTAAGATCACATTGATCTAGTACATCCAGGTCTAACAACTCTACTAGAAGTTTCCATCCATTAATGTCTATCCACAGTCCTTAAATGCATACTTCACTTCCATCATCCCTCCCAAAAGAGTCAACACTACTAGGAGTTCATTCATTAATTCATTATCTCTACCTAAACTCTTAGCAAAACATGGAGACACAAATGAGTGCATAGCACCAGAATCTATTAAGCATCTTATACTAGAAATTTAAATGGGATTTAGCCCTAACAGGTTGAGCAGCTGTGCGGACCTTCTTCTTAGGAGGCATTCTGCTATAACGGGTAAGGGTATTCAGCGCTAACTCCCTTCTAACCCCCTTAATCCCACTATCATGTCATATTTACCATGTATTTAACATGAGTACGCATCATGTCATATCACATCACAAGGCATATACCACATAGCGTATATCACATATCATGGCATATATCATGTATCATTATCATGCAACACATAACTTATAGCACAATGGACTCTCTTATCATATAAAAGTCAATCATTTTATAGGTAATAAAGAATCAAACACAAGCCAAGTAACTAGGTAGTCATATAATGCCATTTGTATCATATAAGTTCTATGCCACTAAACTATTAGTTACCAACTTCTAGCTCGAGTCTCAGCTGTGCTCCTCATCAAGGAGAACATTAGGTATCTTTTAGGGTCAAGTAGGCGAATAATCAATAAAAAGGCAATTGAGAGCAATGTGACCAATGCCACCACATCGACAGCAAAGGAAGTCTCTATTTAGCATGCAACCCATTGAAGATAAGGATCTAGATGGCAAGTAGCAAGAATCTCTAGGTGCATAGTCTCCCATTTGTTTAACACTTCTGGTCTTAATCTAGTCCACGTCCTCTCTTAATGCATGTACTAAGGACCTAATATGTCGATTTTCTTTTACCAGGTCTAAGCAATCTCCTTCTAACTTTTGAATCTTACTATAAACCCAATCGTAATCCAAACACTCCATAGGGTCCTCTTTATTAGGAATCTTCTCTTTCTTAAGGTGGATCATAGGCAGGACCTTCTTGAACATCTCTCTCTAGGTCCTCTTACATGACACATGAGGTGCTCTAGGTCGGGGTCCTCTAACAGGGGTACTCTTATTAGTCATCTAATAAAAGAATCATAAGGCACACAGAATAGCAACAAGGAGTACTATAGCTTATTAGAATTCTACAAAACTATACTAGCGATAGATTACAATTGACATGAAAGGAAAATTCCTATGCTCTAGGATTATACTTAATCAACCCAATAAACAGACAAGTCTAAACTAGAATTAAAATTATAGCTCTAATACCAACTTTTTCACTAGTCAAATGGTGACAAAGGATACCTATCAAAGTAGTTATGAGCAAGACTATACCTCTATCCTTACGTAGGACTATACCACTATCCCCATAAACCGCTAGGTGGAGAGTAACGCTTCACCAGTATTCACGCGCGAGAGTTCCCAGAGATCATAATACATGAGCGAGACTTAGGCCCAACCTCATAATTCCTCTGCTTTGATACCAACTTTGTCACATCCCAACTTTTGAGATATGACAGTTCTAGAATATGGGGAGACATAAGGTCACTCACGCTCATAGAACCCACTCATGCATATATAAACACTGCCTAGTGTGAGGCCTCGCCCAAGCACCGGTCCGATATGCTAAATGGGATTAAAATGATCATCTGGGTTTGAACTCACAATGGCACCCTAGGGTTCAAATAGATTGATTTTGAAAAGAGTTGCCACCTTAGTTTTATTTTATTTAAAAAAAGATTAAGGGAAAACCCAAATTGACTCTAATTAATATCTCAAAGGAAAAGATCACTAGCCTTGAAACTAAAGAGGATTCAGGGGCTAGGTTTTTAGTTTATTTAGAAAAATGATTAGTTTGGCAAATTTAATATAAAATGACTTAAAATAAATTTCATGAACAATTATATAATGTATGAATAAACAAATAGATAAACATTTATTCTAAGCGGAAAAGTAAAGAAATAAAGTAGAGGAATTAACTTACAATTCAAAGCCAAAATAGGGGATACTTCCTCTAGCCCTTATGGGTTCTAGGGAAGTCACACATTCCCCAAAATAATTCTAAAACAATAATTAAAGGAAAATAAAGAACAAGTGGAACAAAACCAACATCATAATAAAGAAAACAAACTAAAAGAAAATAGCACAAAGAAAAAAGAACTAATTCATAAAAGAATATATAAGAAAAGGATTATTTCTTATTTAAATTGGATTTGATGCTTTAAACAAGCAAGCCTACGTATCCCTTCAAATGGAAATCAAAATCCACATAGTTCGCCCTTCTTATAAAGAGGTTAGTTTAGCCTAGCCATTTTATCATATTTCAGTTCATTGATTGAAATGTGAGTTAATTAATTAAATCAGATTGATTACCAAGTTGTTAATTAGGTCAGGTTTTAATTAACAAATCGATACAACAATTCAAATCGCTTACCTAATTAACTAGATCATATTCTAATCAACATGCCACAAAATAATGATAAAAATAAAGATAAACATGCCAAGCAAAGAAATGATAAACAAAAAGAATAAACTAAGCAATCATAAGAAAATGAAACAAAACAAAAAAAAATAACAAAAGAAGAAAATAAATACCTTACAAGGATGAGGCTTGGGGACGTAGGGTGGATGAAGCGAATGACTGGATTATAAATCATGAACTTTTGATGTGGGATTCGCTTCCTAAGACACAAAACCATATAGGACGCTTCAAGAACTACATACGACAACTTTGAGACTGCACGAAATGCACAGAGCAAAGCATTGCAACACAGGACCTTTGCAGTTTTGTACAGGACCTTTGAGGTTCAACAAAGGTCTTGTGTGGTTCTGTATAGGGTCTATGAAATCACAGGTGCCCTATACGGTCCTTATGAGACTACTCGCCATTTTTTACTTCGTTCTCATCTGTTTCAACTCTGATTTAAGCCTAATTTGATTCCATGGATTCTTAATCGAGTACCAATTGTCTGGAGGTGCAAATTTAAGAGTTCACACCTAGGATCATACCAAAATCTCATACATTAACTTAATTTGACCATTAATAAAAGGAATCCTTAATTTGCAAAAGAATATTTTAAAAATACTTTAAATACAATCCATAAGAAAATAATATTCAGGACTCCAAATAAATCATCAAAGGAATAATGTTCCAAAAAGAAACTCTCCAAACAAGAACTCCCGAAGCATCTAAGAATGACTCTTGCATATCATAATATGTAAATAAACTTAGACAAGGAAATCCCCTAAGCATACTAGATTGCTTAAACTATCACCTTACCTCCTCATAATGCTCACCTGAAAACCACAAAAGAAAAGGGGTGAGATAGATTATCTTAATGAGTAAACAATATGGCTTATATTATAACACATATCCCTTAGAAAGAGCTCATAGCTCATAACCCATAGTTCATGATTTATAATTCATGATTCATAGTTTATGGTTTATAGTTTGCAATTTAGCAAGGTTCGCAGAAATCACACTTATCACTTATCACATAAAGAGTGAAGGCTATTGTCGTATTCACTTAAACACTTAGAGGAGAGGTGATATCAAACAAAATTCCAACTCCTATCACTTAATAAGCATGAATCTAATCAAGCCTTACAGCTAGAACAATCCTTTCTAACTGAGGTGGATACTCTGCCTCTATCCATTGGTTAAGACCATATGTACAGATTCTGATGATTTTCAACATCGACATGAGGATTTCTACATAAAAGGGTTCATAGGCACCATAGTTAGAGCTAATGGCAATCACTTATAATAATAGCCTTGAAGAATGCAATCAAATGTAACAAAATAGATATAGATGTTTAACTTATTGAACAGAGGATAAATAATAGTGTGGTTTTAGAAAGAATATTAGGTAAAGCAATAATCACAAAGGTTCTTTCTTATCATTTAATAAACAATAATAGTTTCGGACCAATTGTCCTTTGGCAACCCAAGCTTAACAAAGATATCATACAATTCAAATTGATAATAGAAAGGAACTTGGGTTTCAAGAATTTCAAAGGTTCAATATCATGATAACTTATACTTGAAATATGAACATAATGTTTACTCACCTTGTGGTTCCTTAGCTCCTAATGCCTATAGCGCTTGCACTTTTAACAATCCTCAAGCTCTAACATAACATTATAATTGAATACTTAGAATATGCTTAACATCATGCTATCCTATCCCATAACTACCCATGCATATGCATCATTCACATATACTTGGAGTTGCACTTAGAAATGTACTCATCACTTGCACAAAACATCTTGACTTTAAGTCTTGCACACTTTGCCTTCTTAGGCTCACATAAAATCATATAATAACTCATATCAAGACTTTTCTAAACCAAACACAATAAATCATAATCTTAATATCAATTTAATTTAACTTCCAACTTGATACACTTAATAATTTTCATATGTATTATAATAACCCATACCCACCCTAGGAGTTTCGTGACAATTTACTTGAATTTAGAACTATTAGGACTAAGTGTGCTTTTATGAAAATTCATGTGTTATGTGATTGATAAGTATATGGCATGTTAGATTAGCTCTAATATACATAATATGAATTATTATAATGAAATAAGTGATTTATATGAAGTGCATAAGTATAAAATAATTTATTGCACATAAATTGAATTTTCATGCACAAAGCGATTTTTAAGCATAAAATAACTTTTATAAGCATTTTTAAAATAATTTTAAATAAATATTATTGCAGAAATTTTAATGAAAATAATAAGAAAAATATTTTATTTTTAATTACCTATAATCAGCCCATAAATTAAATAAAAGGCCTAATTTTCCAAAAACCCACTACACTAAAACACTCCTAACCTAGCTCATTAATGGTAAACTTGTAATTTTGCTGAAACCTACATATTTAAAGCTAAAATTTGGCCAGCCCCTTGGTGACAACCACCATTCTGTTATTCTTCATAATTTTTATAGAAAAACTCTCAAAAATATTCTCTCAACCGAAATTCACAAGGTGCTTTCAAACCTTGTGATTTTGTGACCATTTTCGTAAGTTTTTCTATCCTTTCAATTTACTATTTGATTTCTATGGAACTAATCATGAGAAAACTATTTTGTGCTATCAATTTACCATTTTTATTATGATTAAATTTGGCCTAGGTGATATTTTGAAGGATAAGTCAATTTTTCCACCAAAAGCACAACTCTTTCTTCACAAATCCTCTAAAGGTGAACCCTAAAACTCAAAATTGAAATTTTCATGCAATTATTCAAGGGGGGCTACTGAGTTGTGTTTGAATGTGTTCTAAACTGATTTTTGTTGTGTTTAGATGAAGAATATTGATTTAAATCATATTTCTATATATTACTATAATGACCAAAAAGTACGAAAAATAATAAAATTCATGGTTTTCATCCTAAAACACAAGAGTTAGAATTTTCATTTATAAAAACTATAAGGAGGTGCTGATTGGTATATTAAAAAATTCTAAAATATTTTTGACATATTTATATGAAAAATATTGGTATAAATCATGTTTTTGCATATTACTATAATGAACGAAAAGTGCGAAAAGTAGGAAAAATCCATTTTTACCTTGATTGTATGATTTGGCCTATGGAGGAATTTTGATTCCAATGTCTATAATTTTTGTGTGACATATTTCAATGATTATTGGCATGAAAACATGAATGATAAATGATTTAATTGCATGTTGGTTGAAGGATTAACTCTAGACAAGCCTAAAGACAATTCGACCTACCTACAGTTTACTAACCCTATTACTATGTTATGATTAATATATGCATATGATTAAGTGACCAATGAAATAGGTCTTATGATGCGTTAATAGTGAACTAATAATCTTAAATTGACTATGATAAGGATGGAATGATTTGGTCAAAAGAGATAAGCATGACTCTTCAAGGTTACTTGTTAAGTTGATATATATATATATATATATATATATATATATATATATATATATATATATAAAGTGTTAAGTGTACTAAGTTGAATGTTAAATGGAATTGATGCTAAGATCATAATATATTGTATTTGACATTAGAAAATTCATAGTATGAATTATAATATGATTTCATGCAAGCCAATGAAGGCAAAGTATGCAAGACTTTAAATGTCAACATGTTATGTGCAAATGATGAGCGCACTTCTAAGTGCAACTCTAAGTATATGTGAATGTTCTAAGTGCATGGTGTAGATATGGGATAGGATAGCATGATGATTAAGCAAACACTAAGTATTAAATTATAATGTATGATAGAGCTTGAGGATTATTAGAAGTTCAAGGGCTACAAGTACTAGCAGCAAAGGAACCACAATGTGAGTAAACATTATGTTCATATTACAAGTACAAGTTATCAAGATATGTGAACCTTTGAGAATCTTGAAACCCAAGTTCTTTTCCATTTTCAGTTATGGCGGTATGATTTCCTTATTAAGCTTGGGTTGCCAAAGGACAATTTGTCCAAAAATATTTTTTATTATTCAATGATAATAAAGAACCTTTGTGAATTATTGCCTTTCCTTACTTTGTTTCTAGAACCATACTGTTATTTATCTTTTGTTCAGTAAGTTAAATTGCTATTGCTATTATGTTAGATGTGATTGCATTCTTCAATGCTATTATTATAAGTGATTACCATTAGCTCTAGCTATGGTATCTATGAACCCTTTATGGAAAAATCCTCATGCCAATGCAGGTAATCATTGATATCTGTGCACATAGTCTTAACCTAATAGATAGGGGTAGTGTATCCACCTCAACTAGAAGGGGTAGTTTTAGCCGTGGAGTGTAACCAATTTCACAACTTCTTACAAGTTATAAGTTGGGAGTTGGAATTTGGTATGATGCCACCACTCTCTTGAGTGAATAAGCCAATGGCTGTCAACTCTATAAGTTATAAATTTATAAGTTGATTTTTGGGAACCTTGCTAAATTACAAACCATGAATTTATGAATTATGAACCCTTAAAGGGATATGTGTTATTGTTCAAGTTGTATTGTTTACTCATTGAGATTATCTATCTCACCCCGTTTCCTTGTGTGGTTCCAAGTGAACAATTTGAGGAGGCAAGATGTTAGCTCAAGCAACCTACTCTGCTTAGGAGATTTCCTTGTTTGAGTCTTTTATTTATGATTATGTTTAAAGTATATTTTGACTATTCATCCACAACTTAAGATATTTCTTATAAATGGTTCAGTTAAGTTAATATATGAGGTTTGGTATGATTCTAGGCAATATTATTATATGTATGAGTGGGTTCTACGAGTGTTGGTGATCTTATGTCTCCCCATGTTCTAGGACTATCATATCTCTAAAATTGGGATGTAACACGTATCAACTTTATCAAGCAAACCATAAAAGAGTTTTACTTATCTTTTTTAACCATATAGTCAATTTCATAGTTAATTTAAGGTCATTAATTCACAATTAGGGTTTGCTTAATCATGTACACATATTAGTCAAATATGATAATTAGGGTTTTGGAAACCCTAAGTAGGCCAAAACACTCTAGGTGTTTCCTTGAGCTACTTCTTCAACCAACATGCAATTAAATCATGTTTCATATACACATGTCAATGATCATTAAAATTTATCTTATAAAAATTCTAAGCCTTGGGATCAAAATCCCAATATAGGCCGAAACCACATAGCCATGGAAAACCATGGATTTTCTTACGTTTCATCCTTTCTTATTATTACAGTAATATGTAAATGTATGATTTAAATCAATATTTTTCATGTAAACATAACAAAAATCAATTTAAAACATAAAATGTAGATATCTCCCCCCCCCCCCCCCCCTTTCATGTTCATATGCATGAAAATTTTAACTTTTAGGTTTTAGGGTTCACCCTTGATGGATTTGAGAAGAGAGAGGTATGTTCACAGTTAGAAATAAGTTTCTCCTTCAAAAACACAACCTAGGCTAATTTTAATATGAAGAAAATTAGTAAATAAACATTCTCATATGGATTATCCATGATTAGTTTCATAAAAATCAAATAATAGCTTAAAAGAAGAGAAAAACTTATGAAGAAGATCACAAAATCGTAAGGTTTGGAGGCACCTTATAAATTTCGGTTGAGAGAGAATTTTTAAGAGAAAATTCTATAAAAATCTGATAAGATAATGGAGGCTACCACATAAAGGGAGGCTTAAATTTAGCTTAGGTTTAGGGTTTTTGGTGCAAAATTACAAGTTTGCTATTAATGTGCTAGGTTAGGAGTGTTTTAGTGTGTTGGGCTTTTAGTGAGTTGGGCATTTAATCTAATTTATGGGCTGATTATAAATAATTAAAATAAAATATTTTGCTTCTTATTTTCATTAAAATTCCACCAAAAATATTTAATTTAAAATATTTTAAAAATGCTCATAAAAATTATTTTATGCTTAAAAATCGTTTTATGCATTAAAATTCATTTTTTATACAACAAATCATTTTATACTTTTGCACTTCACATAAATCATCTATTTCATATCCAAAATTCATATTATATATATTAGAACTAATCTAGTATGCCACTTACTCATCAATCACATAGCACATGAATTTTTATGAAAGCACATTCTTTGTCATAGTAGTTCGCAATCAAGCAATTTGCCACAAAACTCATCGCTAGGGTATGTGTTGTTATAGTTACTCCTTCAACCAACATACAATTAAATTAAGTATTATTCATATACACATATCAATAATCACAAAAATGAATTTTACAAAAATTATAGGCCTTGGGATCAAAATCCCAATTTTTGGCCAAAACCATATAACCATGGAAACTATGGGTTTTTCTTATTTTTCATACTTTCTGATCATTATAGTAATATGTAAATGTATGATTTAAATCAATATTTTTAATGTAAACATAACTAATGTTAGTTTATAATGGTAAAACATACAATTTTCCCCCTAATGTTCTTATGCATGAAAATTCTAACTTTAAGGTTTTATGATTCACCTTTGATAGATTTAAGAAGAAAGATATATGTTTATAGTTGGAAATCAGTTTCTTCCTCCAAGAACAAGCCTAGGCTAAATATAACAAAGAGAAAATTAGAAAACATATAGCCCCATATAGATTACTCATGATTAGTTTTATAAAATTTAAAAATTAACTTAAAGGAAAAGGAAAACTTACAAAGAAGATCACAAAATCATAAAGTTTGGAGGCACCTTATGTTTTTCGTCCAAGAGAGAATTTTTAAGAGAAAAATTCTATCAAAATTTGATTGGAAAACAAAATGGAGGCTACCATATACTAGGAAGGCTAAATATTAGGTTGGTTTTTAGGTTTTGGTGCAAAATTACAAGATTGTCATTAATGAGCTAGATTATGAGTGCTTTGGTATCCTGGGCTTTTAGTAAGTTGGGCTTTTAATCCAATTTATGAGCTAATTATAATATATTAAAAATAAAATATTTTGCTTTTTATTTTCATTAAAATCTCTCTAAAAATATTTAATTTAAAATATTCTAGAAATGCTCATAAAAAATTTTTTATACTTAAAAATCGCTTTATGCATGAAAATTCACTTTATATGCATTAAATTAATTAATGCATATACACTTCACATAAATCACATATTATGTGTTCATAATTTATATTATGCATATTAGAACTAGTCTAGCTTGCCACTTGCTCATAAATCACATAGCATATGAAATTTTATGAAAACACACACCTTGTCATAATAGTTCTAAAATCAAGCCATTTGTCACAAAACTCATAGCAAGGGTATGGGTTGTTACACATAATAAGTGATCAAACTATCATTAGTCACTCATTGCCTCATAGGCATTATGGTTCATCTTCTCAATAGCATAATCTTCCTAATTAATGCATCCTTTATAAACAAACCCTTGAATCATGAAATTCCCATTGAACCCATTAGTAGCTTCTCTCAATTCCTTTCTTATTCCTTTAATTACTATATAGTTAAATGAGTGAATGTCATGCATTAATTAAATTGTTCATACATTATATAAATTGTTCATGAAATCAATTCTAGTCATTTTGTATTAAATTTATCAAACTAATCTTTTTCTAAATAAACTGAAAACCTAGTCCCTAAATCCTCTTTGTTAATCAAGGACTAGTGTACTTTTTCTATTAGAATAATATTTGAATCATTTAATTGGGTTTTTTTTCTTAACTTTTCATAAATTAAAAAATAAAATTAAGGTGTTGAATTTTTCAAAATCAACCAATATGAACCCGAAGGTTCCATCATAAGTTCAAACCTAAATAAGCATTTCAATCCCTTTTAGCATATTGGACCGGTGTTTAAGCGAGGCCTCACAACTGGCGACTCTAATGTGAACCACCTGCTTTTTAATAAAATAAATAAGAGGACTAACAATTAGTTTGAAATCAAAGTTTGGCATTTTTAATACACAAATGGCTTTTGTGCATCATTTGCATAGGCTCTTTGCCTAGAAACCTAGTTTTAGGAAGATAATAGATAGTGAGTAGCATCAAGTGGGTAACCCTCCTTAGGTCTATTTGCCAATAGCAAAATTCCACCACACAATGAATCCTTTGATCCTTTCAAAGGTGTAACAAGCATGCAGGTACTGTTGGACCCATATGAGACTCATTAACTCATATGTGGTTAGGTATATTACCGCTTCAGTGTGATTGGTACCCTATACAAGCCACTCCAACCCTCTCATGTAATGAACCTATATCCTAACCTTAGGTTGTATGTACCATAATCAAAGCCTTGTATAATTGCATCTTCATGAATATTTTTTTCTATGCATATCATGCATCCATTATGTACAACAAAACATGCATCATCTCAAATCTAGGTCGAACCTTGAACCGAAGAAGGGAACACCCTTTTCCTACATCCCAATCATTTTCGCCTCCATAATCTTAAAAGGCCATCCATACAACCTTCATCCAAATACCAATAGTTGAACCTCAACTTTTAACCTAAATACTTTAACAACACATCTCAAAGCACCTCAGCCTAACCTTTAACCTTACATGCCATTAACCCTAGCCTTTAACTTGAAAGCACCTCACCCTAATCTTTAACTCTAAATACCATGACCCTAGCCTTTAAACACCTCACCCTAGCCTTATTCTAAACACCAAACACTCAAAACCCATGGTCCACCTTAACCCATGGTCAAAAACTTAAACTTATGTCAAACTCATGGTAAAAGTAAACCTATCCATGGTACCTCTATTTGCATCTAAAATTTGACCTAGCTTTACTCCCCACAATACTTGTCCAAGCTAAATAATTACTTAGCTTCATCTTAATCCTTAATTCCTTCCCAAGCTAAACACTAACCTAGCTTCATCGCCACTCATAAACCTTTCCCAAGCTAGACACTGACTTAGCTTCATCCTTACTTATAACCTTTTCCTAAGCTAAATACTAACCTAGCTTTCATCCTTCACAATTGTCACCCAAACTAAATGTTGACCTAACTTTCATCCTTCACAATTCTTATCTAAGCTAAACATTGACCTAGCTTTCATCCCACAATCCTTACCCAAGCTAAACATTGATTGAGCTTCATCCTTATCCATAGTCCTTACCTAAGTTAAATGTTGACTTGGCTTCATCTTTTATAGTACTATCAAGCCTATGGCCTATCTGCCCATGGTCCAGTCCAATCAAACCCATTATCCAACTATCACCAAACCCATGGTTCACTCAATATCTAAATCCATGGTACATCTATAACATAATAATAAAACCCATGGTCCCACCTATTGAACTAAGTTATTTCAAAACTTAGTCAATATCTATTTTGATCTTGTCAATCAAATTAAAGCTATCTAATATGTGTATTAAGTGTTTATTTTGTAGACTAAACATATTTGGTAGGTTTAAATTTCAAAGATTCAAAAGTTCTCTCAACTTATGAATTTGGCCTCTAATTTAGGACGAAGATAAATGTTGGGCAATTTCTGCAAGTGCGCAGGTCGTGAACAAGTAATATAGTAGTAAAATAAAGTGTCGATCCCATGAGGAAGGTTTTGACAAGTACCAAAATTTGAGTTGCTCTGTTACTTAGAAGATTAATTATAAGAATTTATATTTTAAGCTAAATTGAAATTCAAGTAATTAAATGATGATGATTAATATGAAATAAGATTAAAAGCCTAGGATTTAGAATTCATCAAGTGATTACATACGATTATTTTATATTCTCTAGATTGTATTATTGTTGCTGGAATTAATGATTAGATCTCCCTAAATTATATGATGTTCTCTCTTAAGATACAACATGTACATTTATATTAACCTTATATCTACTCTCGTGATCATAAGCAATCAACACAAACCCATTAAGTTTTATGGAAATCCTTTTAAAAATCACAAAGGAGTATTCTTATCTCTAAGCAACACATTCCGTAGATCAATTATCCTAATGAATTAATATTGTGTTTCCACTCTTGCTACTTCACACAATATCTTAAATCATGCAATTAATGGCTAGTTAATTAAAAGCATTAAGTTTTAAGATAAAAGATTAATTCCAACAATCAAACCCAATCAATGAAATATAAATAATCACATGCAAATCAAAAGATTACATCTAAATACTAGAAGATAGACTTAGCTATTCATAATTTAAAAGGAAGAAACAATTAAATTAACAATCAGTATAATAACAAACATAATAACAACTTATAATTAAATTCAAGAGTAAAGTTTAGAAAGAACTCTTTTTTTGGATACAATCTTTAATGAACATGAGCTCCAAAAAATCCTCTTATTGATCAAAATAACAATAAAAAAAATTCCATACTAAGAAAGTACACGTAAATCTCTCTACATATATTTTTTATTCTATTTGAATTGTGTTTTTAAAGAAGGAAGGTAATGTCTATTTATAAGGAAATTCCACCTTCATTTTCAACTATACTGCATCATTGATTGCATCATTATTTTCATGACATCATCGCTATATCATTTATTTCATGACATCATCACCTACATTATTTATAAAATGACATCATCATCTGCATCATTTATAAAATGACATCATCGTCTGCATCATTTATAAAATGACATCATTACCTGAGTCATGATATTATCTATTCCATCATTGTGATATCATTTTGATCTGCAAAAATAAAATAAAAATACTAAAAATATGTTATAATTTATTTATAAATTGTAGAACTATTTATTTCTCAAAATAAGTAATAATATTATTGCATTCTTGAGAATTGAGCTAAAATTTAAGTTTAAGCAAATAAAATAACTCTAAAAAAGTAGAGTTATCAATAAAAGAATCATGACCGCAACCCATAAATCATGATCACGACTCGCTCCATCTTGACCAAGACATTCAAGTTATCGTGATTACGACCCACTCCATAATGACCAAGACATTCAAGTTATCGCAACCTTAGTTGTGACTACAACCAATGGCGCAATCCAGGATTCACGACTGTTATTAGGGAGTCGCGATTGCTACTTTCATATAGCAACCCACAACTTTAATAAGTAGTTGAACCATCAATGAGAAGATGCCACGTGCCAACTAGTCATTAAGGTCCTTAATCATTGTGATAGCAAAAATCCCATCTCAAGCACAAAAATGATGTCACGACCGTGAATAAGGCATAGCAATCATGACATTGCTCTGATAGAGCATTTAATGTAAGATTTTATGACTATTATGGAGGATCTCTTACCCATACTCTTTTTAAAAGGAATTTGGAAGGAGAAAGCTATAAATACCCCCATCTAAAGACTAATAAAATCTAACAACCTTCACTTAAGCTAAACTCGTGCAAATTTATTTCTCAAAGCCTTAACCTTTTAATTGAATTTATTTAGTTATTGTAACAGCATTAATTGCTCAAAGGGTTAAGTGTTAGCCTTCAAAACACATTGAATTGGGTTAAGAGTTATCCTTAGAAAACTCTTGTTTAGGTTTGAGTGTAAGCCTTTACAAAACACTTGGTTGGGTTTTACAGTTAGCCTTCTAAAAACTCTTATTTAGTTTTTAAGACTAAGCCTTAGGAAAACTCTTATAAAGTTTGGTGTGAGTCTAAACATCAAGTTGGGAGTAAACTTCATAAAACTCCATAGATAGTGAAAATACCCAATAGTGTGATTAGGGAATGGATGTAGGATCAATTGGATCCAAACTGCTATAAATATTATGTCTTTATCTTTCTTTCCCTATCTCTTTTCATCTAAATTTTAATTTCCCACCAATTCAACCCCTTTCTTGGTGCATAAGGACAAACGAGTGGTGTCAAAGCTTTAATCTCATTCTTCAAACTTAATTATATGAGAAAAGATCAAAATGGCCAATGAAGGGATGCATCACCTTAAGCCACACTTTGATCATACCGATTATGCATATTAAAAGTTTAGAATCGAGGTATGTCTTGATAGTGACCTCATTGATTAATGGGATTGCATAATTAAAGAATGGAATCCTTAATCAAAAATGGTAGATTGTGTTGAAGAACTAATTCCTAGAGAGGAATGGGTTGATGCTCAGAGAAAAGCTAATGGCAAAAGTAAAAAAGCCATGGCAATTCTCCTTAGTTCTCTTTTAAGAGAAGAATTTGGTAGAGTTCAACATTGCTTAAGTGTTTTTAGTATTTGGAAAGCTCTAAAGATCTACCACAAAGGAACCAAGCAAGTTAAAGCTAAGAATAATCAATTGCTCACAATCGAGCATGAGCTTTTCAAGATGAAGCCCAATGAAAGCATCATCGATATGATAAATAGGCTCCTAACCATTGTCATAAACATGAAGAAATTGGGCAAAGCGTACAACGTGATTGATGTTAATCATAAAATTCTCAAAGCACTTCCAAAGAAAGATTATGGAGCTAGAGTGGCTATCACTAAAGAAGCTAATAAGGATCTTAGGAAGGTTCCTACTGATGTTCTAATTGGTAAACTTCTCACTAAAGAGATGTCTCTAATGATAGAGAAATAAGAACAATAAGACAAAGAGAAAAAGAAGTCACTAGCTCTCAAGTCCTCAAAAGATCAAATTGATAGTGAGAGTAAATCAAGTGACTCTTTAAATGATGAAGAAGATGAATAGCTAACAAGAATCACTAGAAGAATGAAAGAGATCATCAAATGCAAGAAGAAAAAGAAAAATGAACTTGCTTTAGATGTAGGAAGCAAGGCCATCTAAAGCCCGATTATCCCAAAAACAAGAAAAAAAAGAAAGGGGATAAGAAGAAGAAGAAAGAATTCAAGGCTATTTGGGATGATAGCTCTTCAAGTGAAGAGGAGAATAAGGATGTAGTCAACCATTGCTTCATGGCTTTGGAGGAACCTATAAATGAGGTATGTTGCACTTCTCATTCTAACATTAATGATATTGTTTGCTCCACATCTCACTCTTATGATGATGATTGTGATAATTTGCATGATGTGGAAGATAATGAGGATGAACTCATGAAAGCTGTCACCTTGAAGTGCCAAAACTATCTTTCATAAATGAAATTTTATAAAGAAAAATGTTCATAACTTAAAAGGAATTTCAAAGAATTGGAAAAACCTGTTTTAAGTTTGAAAACATCTAATGTTACTCTTAAAGACTCACTAGAAGAAATTTCCACAAAAACCTCCTCGTTTGAAGCTTTAAATAAAGAAAATGATTCCTTAAAATTAAAGATTGAAGAATTAAGAGCCTCAATTTCTAAATTTCATAAAGTGAAGGAAGCTTTGGATGCACTACTTGTATCTCAAAAACCATCCTTAGTGTGGCATGGTCTTGGGTTTGATAGTTCATCAAATTTTAAATCCTCTCCTCCATCATTTGTCAAAGCCATAACTCCTCAAACTTCTAGCATTGAGGTTGCTAAACAAAGTAAAATCATACACTAAACCCTCCAATCCTAGGAGAATTCATAAGGGTTCACAAATCTTAATAGCCAAGTCTCCCAAAGCAAATCATGCATTCATATACAAGAGGCATGCTCTTAAACACCCATATTCACAACATAATATATGTTCTTACTCTTATATGCATTCTTGTACTAATGTTGTAAAGAGAACAAAATTTCATAACAAAATGGCTACACCTAAGAAGACTTTCAAGCCAAACTTATATGCCATTATTGTGTGAAAAATGGTCATATTGATGTGGTTTGTTATATAAGGAAAGCCTAATTAAAGCTTGAAGATCCTTCCATTTCTAACCCCCAAAGACTTAGATATACTTGGTTACCAAAGCAAAGATGAAATGATTTTCTTGTAGGTGTGTCTCCACTAACGATGATGAGTCAATGGTATGAAGATAGTGGATGCACAAGACACATAATTGGGAATGAAAGTTCAAGGAAAACTTTGATGGGGTACCATACTGGCAAACAATGCCAAGGGTAAGGCAAAAACATCCTCTTTTCCAAAATTCCTAGCCTAGTATTTTTAAAACCTTAGGCATTAAGGATAGTATAGTTGTGATAAGTGTTTAATTAACTACATTTTACCCCTTGTTCATAATGTACTTTATCCTTAAATTGAGTTTGATTTGTTTGTTTAGTGTCTTTCTAGAGTTCTTTTATGTTCTTGGGAGCCATGGATTAATTTATCAAGAAACTATGGAGCCAAGGAGCAAAAATGGAAGAAAACAAACAAAGGATTGAAGCTCATCTTTGTGACACAATCATCGACACGGCAGTGTCACTGACTGTGTAATTAGATTTTAGAGGCAGTAGCTATGACATGTCCAGAGACACAACCATGTCTCTGACTGTGTAATTATAATTAAGGTCTAGTAGCTATGACATGCCCAATGACATGGGCGTGTCAGTGACCGTGTTCATGGCAAGGCATGCAGCAACAATGTCGACACACCTAACAACACGACCGTGTCATGAACCTAGAAATGCGCCTATATAAAGAAGCTGATGCAAAAAACTAGAGGGGAGCTGCCACATAGAGCAAAAATGGACATCTAAGGGTTGGCTAAGCCATAGAGTCACGGGAGAGGCTTGAAGGCTAGAGATATTAAGGGCTTAATTGAATGAACGACCAAGATCCAAGTGGATGTGGAAGACTGAAGAGAAGATTTCAAAGAACATCTTCAAGATCTATTTGAGATTTCTTCTTCTTTTATTTTCTGCATCTTTGTTCTTCAATTTTAGCATGAACTAATTCTATTTGTAATGAGCCTTAGTTTTGATTGTATAGATTTAAGGATTTAAACTTTAATCAATTCATCTTTAGTTGTTTTATTTTCATGATAAATCTTATTATTCTAATTAGCAATTGCTAGCTTGTTGATTAGATATTGTTTCTATATTAGACAAGTAGAGATACCCTGATATAGATATATCACCCATGGGAATAAAGAGTTAATTAGGATGCTAGAGATAGATCTACAAGACTCTTTAGACTTTAACTCCTTGATGTTAATGTTATTCCTATTTGATTTTGGATGAGAAGAGATTCCTTCCAATTTACCTAGGAATTAGGGACTAGATCCCTTTAGAGAGGTTCTAGACTAATCTCGTGGGGGTCCAACTCAATCCATTATTTGATGTGCATGAGAAACTAGGGGAATTTATATCTAGATTAGCTTTGCCTAGATTATTTCCATCAATATCATTTACTTACTTTCTTGGGTTAGCTTAGTTAATTGAACTTAGTTTAATTAATCTTCATTTTGATCAACTAGACAATAGTTAAAGTTTGCATTAGTACTTATAAATTATCCTTGTGGATATGATACTCATATTCACCACTTTATTACTTGATAACAACCTATGCACTTGCAGTTGTTAGTATGCATTTTGACACATCAAGTTGCATATCTCAACAACCTTCAATGGGGGAAGTTTGTTTTTATTAATGAAGATGGCTCTAAGATTATAAAAGAATTTCCTGCCACCCTTGTAGTCCATAAAAAGTTTCACCTATCTCGTGGACATTATGACATCGATTTTTGATTTTTTGATAAGCTCTATGAACTTTCTTTCAAAGATCTTGCCAATATCTTTGGCCTTTAAACTAAAGGAGCCTACACCTCAAATGACTTTTCCATTGAATTAAACCTATTTTGGACTAAAATTTCCATTGAACCCAAATTCGATCTAAAATCTTCCTTAGCCAAACACATCAAAACCCTTTCCATTTGGGTGCTTCATCGAATTGTCACCCTTTTTATCAATGCTAGAGGGGATAGCAGTGAAAAGTCTCCCAAAAAGACCTTTTCTTTCTATATGGCCTTGTGAAAGGAAAGAGCATTCAAACTGCTTGTTTCCTTATAGATCAATTTCTTCACCTCTCATCCACTAAAAAGGGTGCAATTCTTCTCTCCTCTCACATCACTATCATTACTAAGCATGTTAGGGCTCTTACTCCACCCAATAAAGCCGTTCTCCAAAATCACATCAAAAAATCCCTTATTGATTTTCAATATATGATCAATGCCAAGGCATTAAGGGAGAAAAAAGGGAAATATGAATATATTTTTTGAGATATAACAGTTTAAGAAAAGGCAAGAAAAAGGCCGAAGGTGGTGATTAGGGAAGGTAGCCAAGCAAGAGAAGAGGAAAACCAAGAAGAACACATAAAAGCTCCATCTCAAACTCAAAATGAAACCAATATACTCCTTCACAAAATATTAAGGAGACTCAATATCTTAGATCACTTTGACCATGACATTTTTGACATTCAAGGTCACATGGGTCTTCCTCAATGTAATTTACAAGAATGAGAGTTTAGTGGAGATGAAGAAGAGCAACAAGATGAGGAACACCATGAAGAAGATGCTTCTTAGATCTTCCTTTAGGATTTCTTCCTTCTAACGTTTTTTTATTAATTTTTTTCATGCATTCATTTTTTTGACACTTTAGAGTATTCATCTTCATAAAATTAATGGAATATTTTGGTTGTTCATTATGTCTCTTAATTTTTATTTCTCTCTATGCTTACTTGCTTTTTGATCTTGCTAAAGGGGGAGAAATAGCTTAAATATAAAATTCCACTGGATAATTGACAAAAGGGTAAGATTTGTTTTAATTGATTAAGGGGAACTTAATATATTGATTTGATATAACTTAATCTATTGATTACTTAATGTGTTGATTTTAATATAAAGAATGCTTTGTGATATATTCTTTGAATCTTGAAAATTTAATTGCTATAATACTTTTTACTTGTTATGAATTGCATAAATTGAGGGGAAGCAACCTCAACTATAATGAATTGAAACTAATTTTATATTTAAGTTCAATTTGATTATCAAAATTGAAAAGGGGAGATTAATGACTCAAGTTATTTTAAAACTTAGTCAATCTTTATTTTGATCTTGTCAATCAAAGTAAAGTTGTCTAATATGTGTGTTAAATGTTTATTTTATAGATTAAACATATTTGATAGGTTGGAATTTCAAAGATTCAAAAATTCCCTCAAGTTATGAAATTGGCCTCTGATTCGCGACCAAGATACAAGAATCATGACCGCAAACCACTCCATCATGACCAAGACATTAAAAGCCAAATCTTCAATTTTCTGCCTCAAGTGACAGTGAGGTTGCAACTATGACCAACGGTGCAGTCTAGGATTCGTGATCGGGATTAGGGAGTCACGACTACAACTTTCATACAAAAGCCCATAACTTTAATGGATAAGTGAACCACCAATAAGAAGATGCCACTATCAACTAGCCATTGAGGTCCTTGAAGATTGTGACAGCAAAAATCCCATCTCAAGTGCGAAAATGATCTCGCGATCATGAATAAGGCATAGCAATAGTGACATTGCTCTTACAAAGCATTTAATGCAAGATTTCATGGCTATTATATAGAATCTCTTACCCATACTCTTTCTAACGGGAATTCGGAGGGAGAAAGCTATAAATACCCCCTCTAAAGACCCTCCTAGCAATGGAACAACCTTCATTTAAGCCAAACTCTTGCAAATTTATTTCTCAAAGCCTTAACCTTTTAATTGTATCTATTTGGCTATTATAAAAGCATTCATTACTCAAAGGTTTTATTGTTAGCCTTCAAAACACATTGAATTGAGTTGAGAGTGAGCCTTAGAAAACTCTTATTTAGGTTTAAGTGTAAGCCTTTGCAAAACACTTGGTTGGATTTTAGAGTTAGCCTTCTCAAAACTGTTGTTTAGGTTTTAAGAGTGAGTCTTAGGAAAACTCTTATAAGGTACAGTGTGAGCCTAAACACTAAGTTGGGAATGAATTTGGTAAAACTCCATAGATAGTAGAAATACCTAATAATGTGATTAGAGAGTGGATGGAGGATCGGTTGGATCTGAACCATTATAAATCCTATGTCTCTATCTTTCTTTCCCTATCTCTTTTCATTTAAATTTTAATTTCCTACTAATTCAACCCCCTTCTTGGTGCACAAGGACAAACACCTCCATCCTTAAGCATAAATGAACCATCCATAAATTGCAATTTGAATTACTCGAGGGTAAACTCTGACCTAGCCTTCCTAACTAAACTTAGGTTCCTCAAAGCTAAAATTTGACCTAGCTACTCAAAGCTAAAATCTAACCTAGTGTTAGGCTTACTATGGGTGACCCAAATCCAAAAGGATTAGTATAGGATAAGTAGGGTGTCGAACTATGGGGAACTTGGGAATTTTGTATTAATTGGATAGTTACTAGGATGGGTAGGCAAAGATATTAAATAAGAGATTTAAAACTAACTATATGCTACTATACTAATATTATGATTAAGGATGTTAATTAGATTGAATTACAAGTCAGAATTGATTTTAATAAGATGTGTTACATGCATAAAATGATTGAGAGTATGGTCTATAATTCCTAAAAGCAACTCTCATTGTCAATTAGAAGTGTTTGATCTAAAGTCTATGAGCATTCTCATGTCATCATAAAGATAGAACAAAACCATAAATATTCATGCCAATACTATAATTCCCCTTAGAGTGGATTTTCTTGTCTCCAAGTGTTTATCCTATTCTCTAAGTAATTTTAATTGTTTTTCCATCAATTTATCCCAACTCTCGTTGTGAATAATTTGACTAACATGTTATACATGGTGATCAACAACATTAATTAGGCACACAATTAAAACTAAATCATGCAAAGCATATAAGAAATAGAATGATTAAAACTAATACTTTATTGCAATTCAAAAAAACCAAACTAGTGTATATTCATAGTGTAACTGACAAAGTTTAGACAAGAAGACAAGATGAACATCAAGGAATAAAGATAAAAAAAAAAAAAAAAAAAAACCAAGGGAAAGGAAACTTTGATGATGTTTTCTTCAATCCTTGCTCCAAAAATTTACTTTGAAGAAGTGTCCTTGAATGCTTGCTTGAATGCCTTGGTGACTCTTCAATCTTGTTCTAACTTTGAACACTTGAATTACACTCTCAATTACTAACTTAATATATGAATAATACTAACATCACATCCCTAAAATTCTATAAAACATTCTTATTTATAGGTTTCTAGGTGTCCCAAGTCATGTCCATTACAAAAAGAAGCCTTTGTGAAGTATTTTGATGAAAAGGCACCATAACTACTCGAGACAAGCTCGGATGAGTCGGCACCATGTGGTTCCAGCATGACTCGGCACCATAAGGCATGAGTTAGCACAATGTTATTCTATCATGACTCAGCACCTATGGGGCACGAGTCGGCACAGGCTTGTCTTGGCCAATCCTTACAAAACTTCTTCCTTTTCAAGCATAGAACCCTTGATCCTTTGATAGTTACTTGGATTACTTAAAGAACACTTAAAAACAAGATTAAAAGCACCACTTTAAAGATAAAATTCATGCATACAAACACAAAATTAACTATTAATTGATTAGTTTAGGTATACATATTTGCATCATATCAAATTCCCATATACTTAAATCTTGCTTGCCCTCAAGCAAGAACAAAGAGGGAAGAGACAAAGAAATTACTTAGTTTCTCTAAGACAACTATGAAACAATCTTGGTTAAGCAATCTTTGATTTTATTTAAGGAGTATATGGCCAATATATTGATGATATAGTTCCTAATGCCCAACAATGGTAAAGGATAACAAGTTTTATAGCATCAATTTTTAAGCTTTGTCTAATTATCTCATCCCTATTGGTAACAAAGTTATTTAATTATTTAGTCAAGGACCTAATCATGCTTTTTTAGTCAAAATGTCCATTCATTAAGTCAAGAATTCAATAAATTCAAGTAGCCTTCTTTGGGACAAGAGAAAGCACATGTAAGAATGCAATAAGTCTCATGGCATTTTTAGACACATAGTTTGCTTATTCTTTTCTCTCTTTTTTTTTCAATTAAATAAGGTACATCTTTTGAATCGAATGTGTCTAAGGAGCAAACTCATTCACGCATGACTTACTCAATATACATATTTAATAGGCATACCATACATATCTTTCGAATTGAATGTAACTAAGGAGTAAACTCATTTGCACACAACTTACTCAATATGCATTTTTTTTTATTAGCAAACAAATATAGTTCTTTTAGTATCCTCATCCATTATTGACTAATGCATAACTCATATTATGGCTATAGTTTCCTTTAGGCAACTTAAATCATGCGAATTTAAAGACTTAACTTATATCAATTTCGACAATTAAGCAAAACTAGAAAATTGACTAGATAATTAGAAACCTTTAGAAGCAATAAGAGTGAGATAAAAAGACAAAATCTTAACAAACACTAAAAAAAAAAAACTTAAGAATTTTACCAATTGGGCATTTATCAAAAACGATCATCAAATTAATTAGAAAATAGAATGAGAAAGCCTAATCAAGATATAATAACATGGAGAAACTCAAGTAAAAGGACAAAAATTATTGATGCAAATTGTAAAATACTAAACTAAACAAAACAACAAACATGCAAAATATATTAAAATACAGAAAATGAAAAACAAAATAAAAACATCAAAACAAAAATAAATAGAAAGCTTCAAACTTCAACATTCGATCCCTCCCCCATACTTGAAATTCACATTGTCCCCAATGTGAAAAAAAGTAAAGATGATGGAGAAGGAAAGAAAAACATACCTCATTGAGCATCGGGTGGTGGTGGTGAAGGAATGTCATACCCAGAGTAGCTAAAGAACTTATGCAATTTATAGTCCACACTATATTACATGCGCTCCATCCTTTGGTTCCTAGCCTCCAAGGCAGTAAGTTGACGTTGCATGCTCCTTTGGTTTACCAAGATCTCCTCCAAAAGTTGGTGGTCACTAAGAATGGAGCCACTTGCTTCTCCTTGAGTAGAGGATGATGGTGGCAATGCAAGTTGAACTGTTGATTGGGCTCTTGGTGCTGGTGGGTCTCTAGGTGATGGAACATCATCATTAGAGTCTTCATCCAAATTATAAATAAGGTGACATAACCCCTTCCAACAAGATCGTGTGTAAGCTGCAACATGGTTAAAATCTACATCCACAACCTCGCCTCTTATGAAGGCTTGCTTTGTGAAATATGAGTATTTGACAATATAAGGAAAGTTTGACAATTAATATGAAACCCCTTAGCTATGCTTGTAACAATATGACTATGTGTTAATGGATGCTCCTTACGTGCAACACATAAAAGGAGTTGATTAAATATCTAATATGTCCAACACACTTGCTTTGATTTATAAACACACCACATCAAAAAGAGCTCTTGAACAGTTACTCTATTAGATTCGATTTTACCAAAAATAACACATGCAATGACTTTATGCAACATCCAGAATTTCAAATCCTTAATGAACATCACTTTCCCCTTTTTAGGTTCAAAAGGGGTTTCTATATCAATTAAGAATGTCCAAATGTCATTAACATTAAAATCATTAGTGATATCATAAACACCACTTCTTTTAAAACCAAAAACTTTTTGAATAAAATTATAAGTTAATTGGTAAGGTTGGCTAAGCAATCTAAATTCCAGAATTTGAGAATTTGTAGCATTGATATCAAGTGTACTAAAAAACTCATAGACAAGATTGCCATAG
Source organism: Reutealis trisperma (assembly GCA_947687605.1). Taxonomy (NCBI): domain Eukaryota; kingdom Viridiplantae; phylum Streptophyta; class Magnoliopsida; order Malpighiales; family Euphorbiaceae; genus Reutealis; species Reutealis trisperma. Next base: position 140,203 of record CANTUT010000562.1, read on the forward strand.
GAATGCTCTTGCATACTTGCAAGCTTTTTCAAACCATAAGCAGTAAGAACTTGATTAAATACTTCCTCCATGCCAACATCACGAATTAAAGAGGGGGGAAAATACTCACAAGATACAATTTTTCTATGTTTGATTTTAGAGAATTTGGCTCCTTCTTCATATGAGTGAATGGGGAAGGAGGACTCATACATCAATGCAAGTCTTCCACTTGGTGCTCTTCTTGGGGCCTTGAAGAAGTTGATCCTTTGGTCTTGCCCATACTTGCTTGCAGTTAGAGAATAAAGAAGAAAAATAGAAAAATTCTGCAACTTATGAGTGAATATAGTGTAGTGTGTGAATGATGAATGAAGAAGATGATGTTTAAATAAAAGAAAGAATTATTAAATATTAGGATTTGTGTTTTCAAAATCTGAAAAGAAAGAGTAGGGGAGTGGTGTTGTAAGGCTTAGGGTTATATAGATGTGTAAGAGTGTGATGTGAAAAGTCATATATTTTAGGAAGAGGTGTGATTCTTTTTGGAAAAGAAATAACTTTTCATTAATTTGTTTTGGGAAAAGAATGTTGAATAAGTTAGTTTTTGACCAAAAATAAGAATAAAATAAATTACAATTGAATTAGGAATGAAAAGAAAATAAATATTGGTGTAAAAACTCAAAATTTTGAGTATTTCAAAATCTGTTAATTGTACCGAGTCGACACCATAGGGCACGACTTGACACGGATGCATTCTGTCATGAGTCGTGCCTCATGGGCATGACTTAGCACGAATTCAGTCTTAAATTTTTTTTTTTTTTTGAAACCATGTGTATGCGTTATAAAATCAAAAATAAAATTATTAAACATCAAACTTAAACATTATTTTAAATAAACATGAAATTCAAAATAAACAAACATAAAACTTTAAAATAATTAAACATACTATGTAGTAGATGAACATACTATTAAGTAGAGAGGGTTATCAACCTTGATTGTTCTAATGGTGCACCAACAAAGTAAGGTTTAAGACAATGGCCATTTACCTTGAAAGATTTGCCTTTATCATTAGCAATCTCAATAGTTCCATATGGATGGACTTTAATAATTTTAAAAGGTCCAAACCATCTTGATTTTAGTTTTCTAAGAAATAGTCTTAACCTTGAATTATAAAGTAAAACAAGCTCACCTTCTTGGAAATCCCTATTAAGAATGTTCTTATCATGCCACAACTTAGTATGATCTTTATATAACTTTGCATTCTCATATGCATTTAACCTTAGTTCTTCTAGTTCATTGAGTTGCAAAAGTCTTTTCTTACATACTTTATCCATATCAAAGTTCAAAGCCCTAGTTGCCTAATACGCTTTATGTTCAAGTTCAATGGGCAAATGACAAGATTTACCATAGACGAATTGATATGGGGTAAGGCCAATGGGAGTTTTAAAAGCAGTTCTATATGCCCATAAGGCATCATTTATCTTTAATGCCCAATCTTTCCTAGAAGAAGAAACATTCTTCTCTAGAATCCATTTAATTTCCTTATTGCTTACCTCAACTTGTCCACTTGTTTGTGAATGGTAAGGAATAGCTATTTTATGAGTAACTCCATACTTTTTAAGTAGACTTTCTATGATATTATTACAGAAATGGGAACCTCCATCACTTATCAAAGCTCTTGGAGTGCCAAACCTAAGAAAGATTACTTTTTTAAGTATTTTCTTGACTACCTTAACATCATTAGTAATAGTAGGTATTGCTTTAACACATTTAGACACATAGTCTACCATTAACTAAGATGTATTTATAGCTTAAAGAACTAGGGAAAGGACCCATAAAGTCCATACCCTATAAATCAAAAAGTTCTACCTCAAGAATGCCATTTAAAGGCATCTCGTTTCTCCTAGATATATTACCCATTCTTTGACATCTATCACATGTAAGGACAAATTCTCTAGCATCTTTGAATGAAATAGGCCACCAAAAACCACATTGTAATACCTTAGAAGCCATTTTTGCTACACCAAAGTGTCCACCCACATCTAAGGAATGACAATGTTTCAAAACATCTTGAATCTCACCTTGAGGAATGCATCTCCTTATTAGCCCATCTGCACATCTTTTATAAAGCAAAGGTTCTTCCCAATAATAAAATTTAGTATCATGTAAAAATTTCTTTCTTTGCCTATAATCTAAACCATAAGGAAGAATACCACTTATAATAAAGTTAGCAATGTTAGCATACCATGAAATTTCTTGTGATACAATATTAAACAAATGCTCTCCTTGGAAGGTCTCATGTATTAGTACTCCATCATCAAGCTTCCTCAAACCTTCTTGATCAAGTCTAGAGAGATCGTCCACCACAAGGTTTTCACTCTTTTTCTTATCCCTTACTTCCCAATCAGACTTTCAGAGCATAAGAATCCACCTTACTAGCCTAGGTTTAGCATTCTTTTTACTTAAGAGGTACTTTAGAGCAGTATGGTTAGAATATACAATTACCTTTTGACCTACCAAGTATGCTCTAAATTTATGAAATGCATAAACTATGGCTAGTAGTTCCTTCTCCATAGTTGTATAGTTGATTTGGGCATCATCAAGTAGCTAACTTGCGTAGTAAATTACATAAGACTCACCTTTCTTCCTTTGCCCAAGGACTGCTCCAACTGCGAAATGACTAGCATCGCACATAATTTCAAAAGGTTGCTCCTATGTAGGTGGTTGCAGAATCAATACAGATGTAAGAGCTTTCTTTAAGGTCTCAAAAGCTTCATGACATGCTTCATGGGACTCAAAGATAGCTTCCTTCGCACGCAATTTGCACAATGGCTTGGCAATTTTGGAAAAATCCTTGATAAATCGTCTATAGAATCCGGCATGTCCTAAGAAACTTTTAATGTCCTTAACACATTTGGGCTATGGAAAATTTGTGATCACTTCAACCTTGGCTCTATCCACTTTAATACCCTTTTTGGATACCATATGCCCTAAATTATTCCTTTTTGTGTCATAAAATGACACTTTTCCCAATTAAGTACTAGTCCATGCTCCTTACACCTGTCAAGAACTTTAGAGAGATTTTCTAAACAATTTTTAAAGTTAGTTCCATAAACATTAAAATCGTCCATAAAAACTTCAACGTAGTCATCTATCAAGTCACTAAAGATAGAAAACATGCATCTTTGAAATGTTGCAGGTGCATTGCATAAACCAAATGGCATGCGTCTAAATGCAAAAGTACCATAGAGACATGTAAAAGTGGTTTTTGATTGGTCTTTGGAATATATTGGGATTTGATAAAAACCACTAAGACCATCCAAATAACAAAAATAAGAATAATTTGCCAATTTTTCTAACACTTGGTCAAGAAATGGTAGTGGAAAATGATCTTTTTTAGTTGCTTTATTCAACTTTCTATAGTCTATACACATACTCCATCCAGTGACAATCCTAGTAGGGATTAAATCATTTGATTCATTCTTAATAATAGTCAAGCCACCCTTTTTAGGGACAACTTGGACAGGACTTACCCACTTACTATCACTAATTGAGTATATGATGCCATTATCAAGTAATTTTGTGACCTCTTTTCTTACCACTTCTTTAAGAGATTAAGTCTCCTTTGACCTTCAATGAAAGGCTTGGCATTATCTTCTAAGATTATCCTTTGCATGCAAATATTAGGGCCAATACCTTTTAGGTCAGTCGAAGAGTAACCAATGGAACCTCTTTGTTTAAGCAATACATTGCATAAAAATTGATATTTTCTAAAGATAAGGATGAATTCACAATAAAAGGGAATTTGGATTCAGAATCAAGGAATACATATTTCAAATTAGATGGTAAAGGCTTGAGTTCTAGATTCATTTCTTTAGAAGAAGAAGACCTTCCATTATCATCTCTCTTTAAAGGTTCAAACCTAAAAGGTCTAAGAGAGTTATGATATGATATTTGATTTATTTCTTCTTCTTCTTGCCTTTGGTAAAGGTGAATAGGATCTTGGCTCATACAATCATATTTAACTTCATCTATACACTCATCAATCAAATCAATAGAATCAATTCTACATGCTCCTTCCATAAGAGAGGATTTTATCATTTTAAACACGTCAAACTCAATGAATTCATCATTTACCTCAAATGTGATTTTACCTTTCTTCATGTCAATGATAGCACCTACTATTACCAAGAATGGTCTTCTAAACAAGATAGGAATCTCAAGGTCTTCTTCCATGCCCAAGATAACAAAATTTGCCTACTTTTGTTGGCACATTCTCAAGAATGCCAATTGGATAGGTAATAATCTTGTTAGCCATCAAGAGACATATGTTTAATAGGCTTAAGTTCACCCAAATTAAGTCTTAAATAGATAGAATAAGGCATTAAACTGACACTAACACCAATATCACATAAAGCTTTATCAAAATACTTTCCTTCAATCATGAATGGGACGGTGAAACATCCAGGATCTTTTCGCTTAGGAGGGGACTTAGAAAACATGGCTTTAGACTCTTCTACTAAAGATACTAAACCATAGTCTTCTAGTTTGCTTTTATGGGAGACCACGTCTTTCAAAAATTTACCCTAAGCTGGCATATCCCTTATAGCATCTAAGAATGGAATAGTAATAGTAGTATCTTTAAGATATTTTAGGAATTTGCCAAATTGCTTATCTAGGTTCCTTCTTATGAACCTTTGAGGAAAGGACAAGGTCTTAAGGTCTACTTTAGGATCATTGACTTTAGGTGGTATAACACTTTCATTTTTATAATTACCTTTAACCCTACTCCCTTGATTACTTTCTAAGTTTACTTCCTCATCACCTACTATATCATTTTTATTCTCATTAGGAGTATTTTCAACCATCTTACCACTTTTTAGAGTAATTGCTTAGCAAGTTTCTCTTTGAACAAATTCTGGTTAACTAGGTAACTTACCTACCGATTTAGGGTTAGAGGAAAAGGCTTGTTGAGCAATTTGAGTTTCTAAAATTCTATTATGAGTAGCAAGTTGATCAATTTTGGAGTTAAGTTGTTTAAATTGCTCCTCACTTTGTTTATTAATGGATATTTGTGTTCCTACAAACTGCTCTAGAAGGGTCTCTAAATTAGATTCAGGTGGTGTAGGAGTATAGGGTTGCTTCATAGGAAAACTTGGTGGGTTATTTGGTTTGAGATTTTGGTTAATATATGGGTTCAATTGGGAGGATGGGTTAGACTAAGAAAAACCAGGATGGTTCTTCCATTGAGGGTTGTATGTGTTTGAGTTCATACCCATTCTTTGGTTGTACCCCCCTTGGACAAAATTTACCTCCTCATTTGAACTACATTGGGAATAAGGATGAGGACCTCCACATAGTTCACAACCAATATTAGTATTTTCAACAGAATTAATTTGTGTTTTACTTACCATTTTGGTGAGTGCATCTACCTTTGCTGTTAGCAGGTTAATAGTGTCAAGTTCCAAGATCCCTTTTACTTTTGCCATGGTTGTCTCATCTCCCATGTATCCTTGGGATGCAAGTCCTTCAAGTAATGTGACAACCTCTCTTACTGTCTTATCCATCCATTTACCTCTGGATGTGGCATTGACTATGTTGTGATTCTCATTTGTCAATCCGTTATAGAAATTTTGAGGAATCCTCCAATCGGGCAATCCATGATGTGGGCATTGCCTTTGGAGTTCCTTAAATTTTTCCCAAGAAGTATAAATTGTTTCATTTGGATTTTGCTTGAAGGTGGTGATCTCATTGCAAAACTTTGCAATCTTGTGTGGAGGGAAGTACTTTTGAAGGAATGCCTGCTTCAGTTGATCCCAAGTGGTGATTAATTCACTTGGTAAACTTGCCAACCATATTTGAGCTTTCTCTTTGACTGAAAATGGGAAGAGCCTCAATCGAATTGCATCATTCAACACTCCATTTATTTTAAATGTTGCACATACGTTTAAGAATGTCAAGATGTGTGCATATCGATCCTCCCCTTGCAAACCACCAAACTGATTATTTTGCACCATTTGAATGATGCTAGGTTTGATTTCAAAGTTGTTGTTTGCAATGGAAGGAGCCATTATTCCCCCTATACTACTTGTGATGTCGGGCATGGCAAAGTCGCCTAATGTTTGTCTTTCTCTGGCCATTACTCTTAAGCTGTGTTGATCTTCTTCTCTTTGTCTTTGATTCCTACGCAAAGCATGAAAAGTTCGATCAATTTTAGGATCAAATAGAAGATCGTTAGAGCTTTGACTTTGTCTCATGCTCAACTAAACTAAAAAAAAAAAAACTAATAAAAACAAAAATAAAAATTATAAAACAAAAACAAAAACCTAAAACAACTTTTTACTATCCTAAATTAATAAAAATTACAAACAAATTCCCCGGCAATGGCGCCAAAAAATTTTTAGGCCTACTATGGGTGACCTAAATCCAAAAGGATTAGTATAGGATAAGTAGGGTGTCGAACTCTGGGGAACTTGGGAATTTGGTATTAATTGGATAGTTACTAAGATGGATAGGCAAAGATATTAAATAAGATATTTAAAACTAACTATATGCTACTATACTAATATTATGATTAAGGATGTAGATTAGATTGAATTACAAGTCAGAATTGATTTTAATAAGATGTGTTACATGCTTGCAATGATTGAGAGTATGGTTTACAATTCCTAAAAGCAACTCTTATTATCAATTATAAGTGTTTGATCTAAAGTCTATGAGCATTCTCATGTCATCATAGAGATAGGATAGAACCGTACATATTCATGCTAATACTATAATTCCCCTTAGAGTGGATTTTCTTGTCTCCAAGTGCTTATCCTATTCTCTAAGTAATTTCAATTATTTTCCCATCAATTTATCCCAACTCTCATTGTGAATAATTTGACTAACATGTTATACATGGTGATCAAGCATATACAATATTAATTAAGCATACAATTAAAACTAAATCATGCAAAGCATATAAGAAATAGAATGATTAAAACCAATACTTTATTGCAAGTCAAAAAAACCAAACTAGTGTATATTCATAGTGTAAATGACAAAGTTTAGACAAGAAGACAAGATGAACATCAAGGAATAAAGATTAAAAAAGAAAAACAAGGGAAAGGAAACTTTGATGATGTTTTCTTCAATCCTTGCTCCAGAAATTTACTTTAAAGAAGTGTCCTTGAATCCTTGATTGAATGCCTTGGTGACTCTTCAATCTTGTTCTAACTTTGAACACTTGAATTACACTCTCAATTACTAACTTAATATATGAATAATACTAACATCACATCCCTAAAATTCTATAAAATATTCTTATTTTTAGGTTTCTAGGTGTCCCAAGTCATGTCCATGGCAAAAAGGAGCCTTTTGTGAAGTGTTTTGATGAAAAGGCACCATAACTACTCAAGACAAGCTGGGATGAGTTGGCACCATGTGGTTCTGGCATGACTCGACACCATAGGGCATGAGTTGGCGCAATGTTATTCTATCATGACTCAGCACCTATGGCGCATGAGTCGACACAGGCTTATCTTTGCCAATCCTTTCAAAACTTCTTCCTTTTCAAGCATAGAACCCGTGATCCTTTAATAGTTACCTGGATTACTTAAAGAACACTTAAAAACAAGATTAAAAGCACCACATTAAAGATAAAATTCATGCATACAAACACAAAATTAACTATTAATTGATTAGTTTAGGTATACATATTTGCTTCATATCACCAAGCCACTTAAAGCAAAATCCCAACCTAGTTTCAAAGTTAAAATTTGACATAGCTCCCCTAACTAAATACTAACCTAGTTAACATTATACACCTCCACCCTTATCTTTACCTATACCCTACCAACCTAACCATAAGACATTATCATCTATTACCACTAAACCCAAAGTCCTTGGTTTGTCATACCCCACCATAACTATTTTTCAAAACTTAATACTAACCCAGCTACTTTTCCCTTTCAAAGGTTGCTAAGTTGTCATGGATAAACTTCTAGCCAAGCTATTAAAGTAATAAGAAGAGATATTTAAGAGACAAGCAGCCTAAATTAAGGCCTAATTGTAAGCCTAAAGGAAGACCATACTAAATGATGTCAAAGACATGCTAAGAAGGGTGGCATAAACTAAACCCTAAATTCCACTCTCTAAAATGCACTCAACCTAGACTAAAAATCTAACATCAATTCAGGCACACTCTTCTTCTTCCTCTAAGTCAACCTCTAAAACCATAACTTAGCCATCACTTTCCTCATTAGATATCCTAAAAATCAATGCACTCTCCTATCCAACACTTATTAAACCACCACAAATCACTTCATCCCTTATAGATTCTTTCCAAGGGAAGGAACCTATACCTAACCCTAAACTTAAGATCTTCTTTCCCAAATTGGAAGGCATAAAGAAAATAATAAAAAGTCTCAAAAAAAAGGAAGCCATGATTGATACAAGTTCATTAAGCCTCTTCCTTGGTGCCCGGTTACTACTGAAGTTCAAGAAGTCAAATTTGGACAAATTTGATGGTACCACTTACCCCAAGATCCTTTTGAAAATGTATATAGGGGAAATGCATTCACTTGGTCTTAATAATGAGTTCCTTGCTCAACTTTTTCAATAAACCCTTACTGATGCTACCTTGAAATGGTTTATTGACTTGGATGACACCTAAAAATAAACCTGGGATGACTTTTGCAAAGTGTTTGTCAAGCAGTATCATTATAACATTGAAGTGGATATCACAAGAAGAGACCTAGAAAGCACTAAGTAGCTTCCAAATGAGTCCTTCTCCATGTTCCTTACTAGATGAAGGGTTAAAGTTGCTCAAATGATAAATAGACTAACCAAGCAAGAACAAGTGGATATCCTTGTCAAAAATCTACTCTCGACCAACCAAGCCCACTTGCTAACCCAATACCTATCCACTTTCAAAGCTTTGGTTTTAACTACATCAAAGGTTGAATAATGCATACAAAGTGAATCATTTTAACCTGAATTTCCCATCGCCAATGCAAATGGTGATAAAGAAATTTAACCCAACTCAACCCCATCTTACCTCAGCCTCCAGTGGTATGACATGGAAGAGTTTAAGCCCAGTTAATCTAACTTGTCATAGATTGAATCTCAAGTTTAAATCTGAGCTTGATCTAAATCTCAAAGTCTGAGTCTAAATATGAGTGAAAGTCTATTATCTTATTTTCTTTTCTTGTATTTTTATCGAGAATGTTGGTTCCTTTTTTGTTATCTTATAATGAAGTTTCCTTTATAGTAATATGTACTACATTTTCTTTTCATTATTAAAGCATTAATTTTCTTATCTTCCTATTTAGTCTGACATGGATGAGCTTAGAAAAAAAAAGTGAGAGGAAAAGAAAAAAATAAAAAAGAAAGAGAAAAAGAAGAGAAAAAAAGGGAAAGAGAGATGAACAAACAATCAGTTTCATTATTAAATCCACCATAATTAGCATAGATCAAAATTTAAGATGTCCTTATTCTCACAAATCAGCATTCGCTTCACCAGCTTCTAAAAAAAAAAAGGTCAAGTAATGGACCTCTCATTAAACAATTGAAGAATAAATAGAAAGTAAATATAATTACCTATTGCACATTGGGTAATCCAATAATGCACCTCACCAAAGGGCAACAAGTTTAGAGAGAACCTTTATCAAACCTAGAATTCAAAGATCAGAGCCCTTTAAAATGAAGAAAAGTAGCAGCCTAAATCATGATGGAATGTCTTCTTCCAAATTTCATTAACTTAAGTTTACTAAGTTGAAAACCTGAAAAGGCAACTTAGGCAAAAGTTAAAGCTGAGAGAGAGAGAGAGAGAGAGAGAGAGAGAGCTCATCCTAGTTATCTTCCTTCATGTCCAAAGTTGTCAAATTGTTTTCAATTAATCCATCTCATCTCATGTATTCTAAATTCATCCTTTCTCATTAGAGGCTCATTTTCTAAAGTTATGATGTCTTATATATCCTTATCCAATAATGAGGGCATATCTTCCTAGGTTGTCATCATTTTTGTCAATCTATCTCGTTGGCTATCTTAAAAAGATATGGCATAATCTCTCATATCGCATGCCACCAGTCCATCACATTCCTATCTCTTATTAGGGTCATGATTCCTAAGTTATCTCTTCTCACTAGTCCTTTAGCCACTGCTTAGGGCACTTCCTTTCAGCTAGTATATCATCTACATTCAAGCCAATAGAGTGTCACCCTAAATGTCCCTTCAATCTCAAAAGCAAGAAACCCTGACTTGCCCTTTTCTATGAATCATGCTATAAATAGCAAAAATATACAACCTCTATGATCCCTTTTAGAAGTTCCAATCTACCTTTAAACCATTCCTAAAACTTCATCCCAAGACTCATTAGCAAACCATACCATCTTTTCAAATCTCAAGCCTCATACCACCCTTTCTTTAGCAAATCATGGGAAGAACTAAAAATCCCAAGTATCTCAAGATTCATCATTATCGAAGTCAATTTCCTTGAAAAAACCAAAGTCGAGGCATATCCCCTTAGGCCTATCATCCTTAAGTTGATTAAAAAGAGCTTGAACTAGTCAAAGCCTATTCCATACCTCTTTGGCAAACATCTCAATATCTTTGAAAGAATCAAGCCTCTTAGGCAAAACACATGATCCCTAAGATCAAAATCTCTTAAGGCCTGCAAACCATTCTCAGTTTAATCCTCTTAAAGTGATGCAACCATGTCAAAGGGCAAACCTTTATCCATGAGCATGCAGTCTCCTTATAACTAAAATATTTAGCACCATACCTGAACTAAAGCTAACCATCATCAAAAGAGGTCCAAAGCACCCTTGAAGGAAAGCCTAAGCTAACAAACTATCCTTAAAGCCTAAAAGCCTTCACTGTGAAGCCCAAATGCCTTCACCATGAAGCCCAAACCAAGAAGCCTTCACCATGAAGTCTAAACTTAGAAGCCTTCATCATGAAGCCTAAACCTAAAAGCCTTCATCATGAAGCCTAAGCTAAAAAGCCTTCATTATGAAGCCTAAACTAATAAGCCTTCATTAGAAAGCCTAAATCTAAAAGCCTTTATCATAAAGCCCAAGCCAAGAAGCCTTTACCATGAAGTTTAAACCCAAAAGTCTTCATCAAGAAGTCTAAATTTAGAAGCCTTCATCATAAAGCCCAAGCCTAAAAGCCTTCACCATGAAACCTAAATCCATAAGCCTATATAAGAAAGCCTAAACCTAAAAGCCTTTACCATGAAGCCTAAACCTAAAAGCCTTTACCGTGAAGCCCAAGCCCAAAAGCCTTTACCGTGAAGCCCAAACCTAAAAGCCTTCAATATGAAGCCCAAATCCAAAAAGCCTTTATTTATAAAGCCTTTGAAATTGATTTCCTAGCCTGACCTTTTCTCTAAGCTAGAATTAGCCTTCTAGTTTCATCTCTTCTAAGGTCTAGCATCTTAGCTTGATCTCTTTAACCTAGCCTTAAGGCAAAAATTGACCGAGCTTTCCAATCTAAAATTTACTGAGCCTTCCAATCTAATTTCTTCTATAGCTAAACCAGATCGAGCTTCTAAATTAATTCTATCCTAAAGCAAATTTTGACCTACCCTAAATTGACTCTTCAAATGAACTCTCCAAAAGTCAAAACCTTACTAAGCCAATTTCATCGACTAAGCCTTCCAATCTAAAATCGCTAATTTGACCTTTGATGTGGCCAAACTAGATCAAGCTTTCAAATTGACTTTACAAGTGAGACATGATCAAGCCTTCTAAAATGACCATAGCTAAGGCTAATCTAGCCTTCTAGGATGACCTCACTCACGACCTTCTTTAAAGCTAAACCTAATTTACCCATCTAATCTGATCCCAAAATGAAAATTCTCTAAGACCAGTCATGGCTAAGCCTTTCGAAGCTTATTAGCTTAATCTTTTTCACATTTGACCTAGCCTTCTTCCAAGACCATATCGATAGCCTTTGTCCAACTACCCTTATGTTTTATCCAAGTTGAGTATGATCTTACCATCCTCAATCTAGTATGTTCAAACAAAATGACCTAACCACTTTCCTTTATCATTCTAAAATGGGGGCATCTTCCTTCCAAATATTCACCTTTTCAAAATGGGAGCATCTTTCTCCTAAAAAGCAAAGACCTTTATACTAAGCTGACCCTTCACAAGTTTAAAGTATCCAATTATTGCATAATCATATGCATTTTGCATTAAATATGATTCTAAAACAAAAGGATCATTAATCCATCCAAATGCTTGACACAAGATGAATCAGCAGTCCAAATCAAAAGAGATCATCAAGCCAAATTCTTAAAGCAAGAGGGGTTCATCAAACAGATAAATTATCAGACAGAGTTCCCAAACCTAGACTAGGACCATGAACATCTCTAAAATTAAACCATACCTTAAAACTGAATTAGGTATCTTCGCAAGCTGGGTTATGACTTTTTGAGCTAATAATTTGAGTTAAAATTTTGCCTCCATCCAGGGCAAGCCATCGCCCGAGTCTAAGGCAAATTGCCACTAGCCATTTAAGGTAAGTCTCCTTTTCTTTTATCTTTTCCTTTTCTTTATTTATTGTCTCCCTCTTTGGAATTTATTTATTATTTCCCTCACTGGGATTCTATTTTATTCCTCTAAGGCTCCTTGCCTTTTCTTAATTGGTTCACTTAGGATAGTTAATTAAAATCTAAACTAATTAACTTAACTTATCAATTAATGAATCAATCGAAATATGTTAAAGTGGTTTGGCTAAATAAACCCCTTTGTAAGAAAGGAGAACTGGTAGATTTTGATTCCAATTTAAAGGATTACATATGTCACAACCCATTTTTAAGCCATGACTGTCCTAGGAAATAAGGAGACATAAGGTCACCTAAACCCATAAAACTTACTTATAATCTATTAAGTGCTAATAAATGTCATTTTATCTTTATCCCAAGATCGAAACCAAAATTTACCATTCTTTATTACCAATTTCTATATTAAGTATCTACATGATAAACATTCATCATTTAAATCCATTTTCATGCTTATCGCTTTTGAACTCCATTTTCCAGTATTTTAATCACAACTCACCCATATATTATTTAAGTACTTAGACTATGAAAATAAATTACCAAACTAAACACATACTAATAATAATTTAAATTATACCAATATTACAGACCTTAATAATCCATAGAGCTCTAGAGTGAAACTTCCAAAATACAACATAGTATATACATCATAATACTAAAAGCAACCATGCAATTTCCAAGCGAAGACGCAAAACTTGGAATTTACCTTGCTGATCTACCTGCTAGTCCTAAAAATAAATAACAACTATGGGATGAGACAAAGCTCAGTGAGTACAAAATAATGTTATATAGGTTAAACAATTGATGTTTGATTCAATGGTGATTCCTTATAGCAATAAGGTAAAATGTATCAAAAATTCTTCTTATGGAACAATTTCCCCACATATGTATAATAGGTATTATATCTTTAGCAGAAAATTTTCTTTCATGGAAACAGTGGCAGCATACACCTTGCTCACTCCCACATGCTTAGTCACACGTACAACTGATCAGGTCATACATACTGGGGACCTTAAACCCTTCACAGCTAAGGTTTGGATAATCTTTACCCTATTTGTGGGTCCATTACCATTGTGCACAAGGTTTGATGTATTACCCCATATCAAAGGAGTATTCTGCTTATCATGGTATCATTATAACATTTTAACTTTCTATCTATGAAATGATTCAATGGATAGTACATCAATAAACAATTAGGTTCCCATCATTGATCACATCATAGGATCAAACAATATAGACTCATTTGGCCAAGTGCTATAAAGGAATATTTTTATTCAGTTTGGCTTAATAATCAAAAAGGCAAGTAATGCTTGCTAATGAATTGCAATGCATTTCAGATAGGAAATGATTGAACATTAATGCTCATATTTTGAGGCACAAGTTATATTATATTATTAAGTACTCACCTCTTACTCCTTAGCTCTTACATCGATAAACTTAACGCAAATTATAGCGAGGCTCCTCGGTATCTTGAGTAATGCCTTTGCCTTTTGATTCTACAAATACACCCAAAAAATGTACATCAAATTCTATTCCTTTAACTTTCTAACCGAACTCTAACTATTTCATATAAACATATCATTCATCAATGTCTCATATCATTTACCCTTTGCTTACACATATCATAAACCAATTCAATATCTTTTAAATATTCCCCATAACATAATTAAGGAAACACATGTAATACTAATATCTAACTACATTCTCAATGATCTTATTATGAGATCACGAATAAGGAAATTCATAAAAACATTAAATGAAATAATCTAGCAATAAGTCACAAACACTAGGACAACTATCCCAATATGGCTAGAAATATAACTGCCTATGAGTGGAATCCCAGCTGTGCCTCCACCCGTGGGAGGCTACTGGATGAATTTCTAAATTTTCCTTATCACACGGCTAGAACCCCAGTGGTGTGGTCAACCACGTCTGCCTAACTCCCATTGATTTTCTCATGCTTTCTTTTTTATTTCTCACTTATTAAACCCTAATTTTTTTCTCCCATCCTCATATTCCCTCAACTAACATGCAAAACTAATCCTTCCTTAAATCCTTCCATCAAAATCAAACCATAGAAATCAAAAGAAAAGTATATACTTGCTAGCAATCCATCACTCTTAGGTTACGAACAAGGAAAGAATCACTTAAACATAAAATTTTACCTTGAAATACTTTAAATTTGGTCTTATGTTGAAGAACAAGTTGAGAGGGTTTAGTCTTTAGGAAGAATGTGATTTTAGTGCTAGGTTACAAATGAAAAGAATTAACATATTTTCACTTTATATGTAATTAAAATCAATGGTGGTGATTTAATCTTACAAGATTAATGGTCACATTTTGCCTAAGATGAATGGCTAAGATTGATTAAGATGGATAGTTAAGATTGCCCTTAGGTGTATGGTGACTTAACATCATAATGATGAGTTCAATAATTACCAAAATGCATATGGACATGGTGATGGGAAAGTGAATTAGCTTTGGTGTCAAAGTTAACAAAAGTCAACAATGGTAACTAATTTAACCTAATCTCACCCTAACCCTTGGTTAATCTATTCTAACCTTAGTTTAATCAAGCTCCACCAAATTATGGTCTTTAGTGGGCTGGCCATTCCATGGGCTTGGGCCTTAAGTCCAAAAGCCCATTAACAAGCCCACCCGAACATATTTTCTAAACTCAAAAATTTTTCGAAACTTTTTCTCTTCCCTTACACTTGGCATTTTAAATCCTACCTTCCCATATCATAATAAACTCAAACAAAAACATATTGCCTCAAATTAATTCAATAAAATATACATGAACATTCACACTTCACAAAAATACACAATCATACACTCAGCACCAAAAAGGGTTCCGTTCATCCCATTACTATATCATTGGTAAAATATTCATAAAAATTTCATATTCTATGATATTATTATAACTCTAATGAGCAGTGAAAACCTTGGGTATTACAACATAGGCATGCTTGGTCCAAACAATGAATCTAATTAAAATAAAGCAACTTCTCCCCCATCATCTTCTTTACATAGTTAGGATTTTCTTTATTTTGTTTGCATTATTTTAGGATTTAGTTTAGGAAAAGTGTGACTTTCCTAAAGTCCATAAGAGCTAAAGGAAGTATCCCCTATTTTGGATTTTTATTGTAAATTTAATATTTTCATTTTACTTTCTTATTCCCTGAATGAATGAATGTCATGCATTAACTAAATGTTCATGCAGTATATAAATTGTTCATGAAATCAATTCTAGTCATTCTGTATTAAATTTCCCAAACTAATCTTTTTTCTAAATAAACCAAAAACCTAGTCTCTGAATCCTCTTGGTAATCGAGGACTAGTGCACTTTTCTATTAAAATAAATTTAAAGTCATTTAATTGGGTTTTTTCCTTAACTCTTTCCAAGTAAAAAAAATTAAGGTGCCGAATTTTCAAAATCAACCAATCTGAACCCAAAGGTTCCATCGTAAGTCTAAATCTAAATGCATTTCAATCCCTTTCAACAGATCAAACTAATGCTCGGGTGAGGTCTTACATGTCTATCACTTTATTATGAAAGAATAGTCTTTACACAGGTTTTTAACGAAAAAGTAACGGAAGGACCACTTAGTTGATAGAAATAAAATCTCAAGGAATATTTAGTTAGTTTCTCAAAATAGAGGGACTATTTCATTCGTTAGGTCAAACCTCAAGAACGAAATAGTATTTATGATTTATTAATAATTTTTTGTTAAAAATTTTTCTATACAAAAGAATTTACATCTAATACTATATGATAAAATAAAAAAATTAATAAAGTATAATATTATTAAAAATTTAAACATAATATTATGTACTAAAATATAATAAAACTAAATTAGAATGCTATTAAATTTTGTTTACATAAAATAAATTTAATAAATTATGTCCCATTAAATTAAATTTTGTTTTGTGACAAAAAGGGGGTTGGGTTATGAAGTTTATACCATCCATTTTTAAGTTTGAATTAATTTAGGAAGCAAAATCAAAATCCTTAAATAAAAGCTCTTCTTTCCAATTCAAAGCTTTTTCATAAGCTAGGTGCATGGCCCATGTGTTTTGTGTTTTTAATTTTCTTTTGTTTTTCTATCTCTAATTATTTTCTTTGAGTTTAATAAGCTTTGAATGTAATTTGGATTACCCAGAAGGAGAATATGAGGATCAAAAGTAGGAGGAAATTAGAAAAATAGAAATCTACCCTGACATGCCAAGGATGTAGGCCATTAATGAGGCGTACAGCCCCACCCACCCCATGAGCGCTCTTCTGCTATTGTTTTATTCTTTTATTATGTTTTTTAATTTCTTTTTTTAATTTATTTTGTTTTTGTCTTTTTAATTAATTTTGTAATAAGTAAATACCATATAATGTTTAACTCCTCCCCTTCCCCTCCTTTTTCCTTTTAATAATTAGGATTAGAATTTAGGTTTTTTTAATGCATTAACTATACAACTTGGTATTTATTTTTATGTTTATTATGCATGAAAATAGAAAATTAGGACAATTGGTACTTAAATTAATTTTATTTATTATCATTTTATTATTTAATTGCCTATAATGTTATATATTGCACTATTTGATTATTATTGCTTGAAATGCACATACTTGATATAATTGGCATGTTAATAACATTCTTTGAACCAACAATATTCCTAAGCTAAGTTTAACCAGTAAATTGAAGCCAGCCTTGTAGCTTGGTGGACTTGGGTGCCTAACACCTTTTCAAACTCTTACCTAACTTCATCACCCGAATATCTAGACTAAGTGTGAACTCTTGATTTTACACCCTCCAATGTGTGTTTGAACCTTAGAAGCACTTAGGCTAGATAAACAAAACTCTAAAAGCTAAAAACTCTCAAAACAGAAAAACTAGGAAAACCAAAACATATCCCTTTTAACATTTAAACCCCTCAAATCATCCAGGAATCACTAACAAATGCAATGCAAATTAGAATCATGAAAAACATATGAGAAACGAGTAAGAACAGGAGGAAAAAAGACGAAACAGGTGAAACAAGGCTAGCAATTGTACAGGGTTGTGTGGCTACTACATAACCTTTTATGCTGCAGCACAGCCTTGTGCAGCATTGCCACAAAAGCATTACGGCACTACAGCATAGCCCTTTGCGGTGGGCTAAAGGCCTAGTATGCTGTAACTCATTTTTGCATAACCATACATCAAAAGTTTATGCATTCTATGCTCTAACCTTCCCTCAATATATAGAGGACCTCTCTACACTTCAAATGATCAACTTTGGGAGCTTAAAAGGTTTTGCGTCAAGCAAACCACTATAATTTTAAAGCTTTTCATTTCTTTTGCTTTTCATTTGCTCCTTGCTTCATAAAGCCAGTTAGAAGGTTTCTCTTTGATTCCTACCTAACAAGTTAAAGGCTTTCCACCCACCTATTTGAGGCAAGTCTATTGCCCAAGGCTTATGTCTGCCATTATAGGCTAGCCGCTGCGTGTCATCTAAGGCTATTCGTCGCCCATCATCCAACGTAAGTTTTTTTCCTTTTTCTTTATTTCATGCATTGTTTCCCTACTTGGAATTTGTGTTCTAAGGCTATTTGCCTAATTTTTAATTCACTAAGGTAGTTAATTAGAATATAACTTAATTTACTCCACTTAGTAATCAATTAGTTAAATCAATCAACTCAACCCTCTTTTAATCAATCAATCAAAATATGATAAAATGGCTAGGTTAAACCAACCCCTTCATAAGAAAGGAGAACTACATGGATTATGATTCCCATTCAAAGGGATATGCAGGCATGCTTGGTTCAAGCATTGAATCCAATTAAAACTAACTCAACTCCTCCCCCCCCCCCCCATCACCTTCTTCACTTGTTTTTATTTTGTTTTCTTTTACTTTGTTATTAGGCTTAGTTTGAGGAATGTATGACTTCTTTAGAACCCATAAAGGCTAGAGGAAGTATCCTTAAGTTTGGGATTTTATTGTAATATTAACTTTCTTTTATTTTGAACCTTAATTATGTATTTACTTTATTATTGAATGGATGAGTTAAATGATCATGCATTTTACATTGTTTATGAAATATATTTTAAGTTACTCTTATGTTAAATGGCCAAACTTATCTTGTTAAAATAAACCAAAAACCTAGTCCCAAAATCTCTTTGGTTTTGAGGCTAATGATGTTTTCCTTTGGATAATAATTAGAGTCGATATGAGTTTTTTCTTTATGTTTTCCCAAATAAAAATAAATTAATGTGGCGATTCTAAACAATAATTTTCAAATCTATCAAAGATAAGCCTGAGGGCTTCCCCTTGAGTTCTTTCCCAACTGAGCATTTTGATTCCTTTAGCAAATTAGACTAGTGCTCGGACGAGACCTTACAATTGATGACTCCACTGGAGATAATTCTTTTAAAAGAAATAAGCAGACTACTCATTGGTTTAAAAAGAGTTTGGCCTTTTAATATGACTATGACTTTGCCTACATCACTTTGCCTACATCACTTATATAGGCTCATTACCATTTAACCTAGTTTTAAGAAAACAATGGATAGTGAGTAACATTGAGTGGGTAACCATCATTGGGTCTATTTGTAGATAGTGAAACCATCCACCCTATAACAAATCCTTGGATCCTTCCAAAGGTGTAACAAGCATGCACATACCATTGGACCCACGTAAGGCTCCTTAACTCATTTGTGGTTAAGTATATCACTGCTCTTATGTGATGTGTACCTAAACTGAGCCACCCTTACTTTTTCATGTAATGAACATAGATACTAACCTTTGGTTTCATGTACCATAATTAAAACCTTATATCTTGTATGTACCATAATTAAGACCTTATATCCTTGCATTCTCATAAAATATTTTCCCTATGCATGAATATTTTATAATGAAACATGCATTCATCTCAAGTCTAGGTCGAATCTTGAACTAAAAAAGGGTCAAACATTCTTAACTCTATTCAAACACCTCCTCCATAAACACTCTCACCTATACTCCATCACCCTATCAAATAACCCTTAAACCATCACCCTAAATCTTTGACCTAAACACCATTATCCCTTTACTCTAGCCCTTAATCTAAACACTTTCACACCCTAAACCCTAGACACTCTCACCTCCATCTGAACACGTTCACTCCTAAACCTCAAACATACCTACTTCTACCCCAATCGCCTTCACCCCCAAAAACTATCACCCTAACCTTTAATCTTAAACACCTTAGCCTTTATCCTAAATACCATTACCTTAATCATATACCTTAAACACCTCACCCTAACCTTACCCTAATGACTAAACACTTGAACCTCACACCTCAAATGTAAACCTAAACCTCCTTAAACCTTTAGACCTTAAGCCATAAACTCATAACCCTAAAACCCATATCCAACCCTAAAAACCCTGCTGCCTAACTATAAGCCTAACCCATAACCTTCATTGTTATCAAAAAAAAAATTAGAAACCTTAGGTTCTCCATACCAAAACCATTATCTTGATCTTACCCCTTGTTTAAAATCAAACCCACTATCTTTAAGCCTAACACCTATAGCTCATTACCTCCAAAACTAGCCTATTTCCTTTAAGCCCAACAACTTTTGCCTGACACACTACTTTAAACCTAATACCTTTGATCCTACCCTAAACCTAAAAAATGGTTGGCCCATGACACAATAGGGAAGCCTTTTCCCTTAGGACCTGTATGTTTATACCATCATCATCTTTTCTATTCCATCATTTATCATGTTACTTTAATTTAGAGGTACCAATGGCCAACCCACTTGACAAGGCTTCCCTGACCACACTTGTGACCAAATTACTTAAAAAGCAAAAAGAGCATTTTCAAGCTATCCTAGTTGCTCAACAAGCCTAATTCAAGGAATAAAGGCATTTCATCATTAACGGAGTCCAAGAAATGATTAACCAAGCCAACCTCAACAAGAATCAGACCTACCTTAAGAACCTTACCAAAACTCAAGCCCCAAGTACCATTACCCACCTTAGCTCTTCCTCTTTCCTAGATCCCTTTCAATGTAGAGAAGCATCCTCTCATTCAAAAACCAAATTGCTCATAAAGAAATTTGAAGCCATGGAAAGAACCATCAAATTCCTAAAACACCATAATAATCTTATTGATATGGACAGTTTAACCTTATTCTCCGATGCCAAGCTTTCTCCTAAATTCCAAATGTTTAAATTAGAGAGATTTGATGGAACCACATGCCCTAAGACACATTTGAAGATATATGTGGGGGTAATGAAACCTTTGGGACTTAATGATGAACTCCTTGCTCAATTATTCCAACAATCTCTAACCAGTGCTACTAGGAGATGATTCCTTTCACTAGACAAGAGCCAGAATAGGATATAGGATGATATCTATTGTGCCTTTGTCAAATAGTATCATTATAATAGTGAAATAGATGTCACTAGGCATGATTTGGAAACCACTAAACAACTTCCAGATGAGTCCTTCTGCATATTCCTTACAAGGTGGAGGGCTAAAGCTGCTGAAATGGTAAACAGACCAACCGAGCATGAACAAGTGGACATCCTTGTCAAAGATCTACTCCAAGCCTATCAAGCCCATTTGTTAACCCAATACCTACCCACTTTAAAGCTTTGGATGTGATTGCATCAAAGGTTGAATATTACATCCAAAATGCATCATTTCAACCTGAATTCCCTACCACCCACCTTAATAGTGATACAAACCTGAGCCCAATGCAATCCTACCTTACCTCAGCCTCGAGTGGCATGACATGGAAGAGTTCAAGTTCAGCTAACCTGACTTAGTCCAAGTTTAAATCTAGGTTTGAGTCTAAGTCTTAAAGTCCAAGTCCAAATCCAAGTTTGAGTTTGTATTTTTCAACTATGATAGTCCTTTTTGTTATCTTTTAATAAAATTCCCTTTATAATAAAACATCCACATTTTCTTTCCATTACCCATGCACTTATTTTCTTTATCTTTCTTGTTTTACTTAACATGGATGAGCTCAAAAAAAAAAGAAAATCAAAAAATAAGAGAGAAAAAAAAAGAGAGAGAAATGAACAGTCAATTAAATCCACTATAATTAGAAGAATTTGAGGTACCCATATTCTTATAAATCAATAATTGCTTCATCATCTCCTAAATTAGAGAAGTCAAGAAATAGACCTCTTATCAAATAGTTAAAGCATAAAAAATAATTCAATGTAATTACCCATTGCAGTTTGGGTAATCAAATGATACACCTCAATAAGGGGCAATAAGCTTGTCAAACCCATAATCAAAGGTTAAAGCCCCTCAATATGAAGAAAAGTAGCAAATCATGGTGGAATGTTTTCTTTAAAATTTCATTAATTTAAAGCTTGCTAAGTTGAAAAACCAAAAGGGTAACTTAAGTAGAAGTTAGAGCTAAGAGAGAGAGAGAGAGAGAGAGCTCATCTTAGTCATCTTTCTTCCTATCCAAAGTCATCAAATTGTCTTCAATCAATCTATCTCAACTCATATATTCTAAAGTCATCCTTCCTCATTATAGGCTCATCTCTAAAGTGATATTGTCTTATATGCCTTTATCTAACAGTAGGGGCACATCTTTTTATATCATCATCATCTTTGTCAATCCATCTCGTCTCTTAGCTCAAAGAGCTAAGGCATAATCCCTAATATTACCAATTCATCATATCTCTATCTCTCATTAGGAACATGATTCCCAAGTTGTTTTTTCTCACTAGTCCTTCAGCCACTACTTAGGACACTTCCTTTCAGCCAAAATGTCAGATCTAGTAATCCCTCATATTGCTAATTCATCATATTTCTTTCTCTCATTAGGAACATGATTCCTAAGTTGTTTTTTCTCACTAATCCTTTAGCAACTCCTTAGAACACTTTCTTTTAGCCATAATGTCATCTACAATCAAGCTAATAGAGTGCCACCCCAAATATCTCTTCAATCTCAAAATAGAAAGATTAGCTTGGCTTGTTCTTTTTCATGAATCATGTTATAAATAGCAAAGTCATATAACCTCCCTGATCCTTTTTAGAATTTCCAACCCACCTTCAAACCATTCCCAAACTTCATAATGTACCATCCCATCCTTTCAAGCTTAAGCCTCATACCATCCTTTCAAGCTCAAGCCTCATACCACCCTTTCCTTGGCAAAGTCTTCTCATCTTCCAAAGGCTAAGCCTATAAGCAGAGTTGAAAATTCTAAGTCTTTCAAGATTCATCATCCTTGAAGCCAGTTTACTTTAGTAAAACCAAGTCATATCTCAAAAAACATAAGAGGGCTCGAACCGCTCAAAATCCATTCCATGCCTCTTTGGCAAAATCTTGTTATCCTTTAAAGGATAAAGTCTACTTGGCAAATCACATCACCCATAAAGTCCAACTAAGTCAAAGCCTGCCAACTGTATGATGGGTAGGAAAATCTTATGCATCTATGTCAAAGGGCAAACCCTCATACATGAGCCTACGACCAAAACCTTTAGCACCATACCTAAACTAAAGCTAACCATCCTTGTAGGAAAGCCCAAGCTAATAAACTATTATGAACCCTTAATTTTACACCTTTATCATTTAGCCAAAATAAATTTTTTAGCCTTCAATTACATTACTATCAGACGTCTAAATTTCCTAAACCCCAAACCAACAAAAAATAAACTGCCACGTCAACCGCCATTAGCTGTCTAAGTGGTGCTATCGGCCTCTCTGAGGTTGCTATCAAGAAGACCAGTGGTGCCACCAACCTCTCCAACGGCTGGTCCTCCTTTGCCCTCTAAAATTTTGATTTTGCCCTCTAGCCTATTTTTTTTAGCATTTTTAGCCTTACTCTTTTGGTCTTTTCACTTTTCAACTTTCCAAATTACCCTTACCCTATTTTTCTATAAATACCCCATCCATTCCTCCATTTCTACACACCCTTTGAGTTAAAATTGATAGCTATCCTCTAGTTCCTCTCTTCTTCTCCCTCCAACCACCCTCTAATAAATTAATCTTTTAATTAATTAATTATCACCCTAACTAAATTAATTAATTAATTAAAACTCTTTTTTTAAATTAAAAATAATCACTCAATTAATTAATTAATTATTAATTAATCCTTCTTTTTTCTTCAAATCCACCCTTTATCCAAATTAATTAATTATTTTAATTATTTAATCCATTCATTTCATCATATTAATTAGTTAATTAATCATTTTAATTAATTAATCCCCTAATCAATCGATCCTGATAAAATGGAACTTTGGTCCAGTAAAACTCTCCATCAGTTAAAAGCAAAGATATAAGCCTTTTTTACTCTTAAAATACCCAAACCAAAGTCAATCCAATAAACTCTTAAACCCCTCCACTTAATTGTGGAATGAACAACGTGGGTTTTGATCCTCATTCAATGGGATACATAAGTACGTTTGAAATTTAAATCCAAACCTCTAATCCAATCCCAAAATTAATTCCATTTTCCCTTTGCTTTCAATTATAATTAATTACTTATTTATTTTTGGAATTAAGGAGTGATTAGGTGATTCCCCTAAATCCATAAGGATTAGAGGGAATACTCTCTTCAATTTGTGGAATTAACTTTAATCATTTTATTTATTTTCCATGCACCATGCATTCATACTATGCCTATTCTTGCATTTTATTTATAATTATCATCCTATAAATGTTATTCATGAAGTTAATTTTTTCTAAAGTCAAATTTAGATTATTTAACCAAAAACCTAGTCTCTAAATTCAACCTGGTTCAAGGCTAGTGACTTTATGCATGGGTAAAGTAATTGAAAATTAATGAATTTGAGTCAATTTATGTTTTTTCCTTAATATTTTCCCAACTAAATAAAATTAAGGTGGCAACTCCTAAAATCATTTTCAAAATCAACCAATTTGAACCTGAGGGTTTCATCTTAAGTTTAAACCAAATGAACATCCCGATTTCCTCTAGCGGATCGAGCTAGTGCTTGGGTGAAACCTCACAATTGGTGTCACATTCCAACTTTAGAGATATGACGGTCCTAGAACATGGGGAGACATAAGGTCACTCATGCCCGTAGAACCCACTTACATATATAAAAATCATGCCTAGGATTATACCAAACCTCATACAATAACTTATGTAAAACATTTATTTGATTACCTTTAATTGCGAAAGACAGTCATTAGATACTTCACATATAATCATAAGGAAAATAAAATTCATAATTCACTTGTAAACCTTAATAAATAACATTTCAAAATAACATGAAAAGTAAATATACCTGGAGCATCTAATGACAACACTTCATAGCAAGGTATTATTAATGACTTTGACAAAGAGTCTCCAATCGAAATAGAATGCTTGAGTCATCACCTTGCCTCCTCACATTTGCTCACCTAGAACCACATAAGAAAAAATGGGTAAGATAGATGATCTCAATGAGTAAACGATAAAGCACATACATAAACACATATTCCTTTAAAAAGGAAACTCATATCTTATGCACATAGTTCATGATTTTCAATTCATGAATCAAGTTGCAATTCAGCAAGGGTTCAATTTGGCAAGTTTGCAGAAATCACACATGTAACACATAGAGAGTGAAGGCTATTGCTCTATCACTCGAACACAAAGAGGAGAGGTGGCCTTATACCAAATTCCAACTCCTATCACATACAAGGCATGAAGCTTATCAGGCCCCATGGCTAGAACTGCCCCTTTTTAGTTGAGGTGGATACACTACCCCTATCCATCGGGTTAAGACCATGTGCATAAGTTTCGATGATTACCCGCATCAGCATGAAGATTCTACATAAAGGGTTAGAGGTACCATAACTAGAGCTAATGGTAGTCACATATAACAATAGCATTTAAGGCAACAATAACATGTATCACAATAACAAAGCAATTTAACTTTTGAACAAAAGATACAATGATAGTGTAGTTCTAAAAAGAATTTAAGTTAGGGCTATAATCATAAAGGCATTATCATTGGATAATCAAAAATGGTTTTGGACTAATTGTCCTTTAGCAACCCAAGCTTAAAAAGGAAATCACAGAGTTTCATTTTAGAATAGAAAGAACTTGGGTTTTAAGAATGTCAAAGGTACACATATCATGATAGCTTGTACTTATAACAATATCATAATGTTTACTCACACTTATAGCATGAACACAGTGTTTACTCACACTTGAAACATGAACATAGTATTTACTCACCTTATGGTTCCTTTGCTCCTAGTATACGTAGTCCTTTTGAAACTCTAAAGCTCCTCAAACTCTATCATGATATTTAATTCAATACTTACTATTTATTTAATCATAATGCTATCCTATCCCATAACTATCCCATGCATATATAATATTCATATACACTTAGAGTTGCACATATAAATGCACTCATCACTTGCACATAACTTTTGACTTAAAAGTCTCATACACTTAGCCTTTATAGGCCCACATGAAAACACATTATAACTTATGTCAATACATTTTCTAAGGTCAACACAATATCATTATCTTAATATCAATTCACTTTAACAATCATCTTAGTACGCTTAACACTTCCATACATGTCAACTTACTAATAGCCTTTCAAGTGTTATGCTTAATTGTTATGACTCATTCATTCAATCAATCTCTTTATCAATTCAAGATCATTAATTCATTATCAAATCATCATAACATCTAGTTCCATATTTCCCAATCATATGCACATTCTAATTACAATATAAGATTAAGATACCTTAAGTATACCTTAAGTATGCCAAAGTGCCTCTAGGCTTAACTAGGGTCATACCTTCAACTAACATGCAATTTTATCATTTATTACACATACATACATATTAATAATCATCAAAATAAATTGCATAAAAATTATAGATTTTAGGAAAAAAATCCCATAGTAGGCCGAATGCATGATCAAAGGGGAAAACTGAATTTTTCTTATTTTTTGCACTTTCCGTCTATTACAGTAACATGTAAAAACATGATTTGAACTAAGATTTTTCATGTAAACACAACAAAATCTTATTGGAATATTAATTCACATGAATCGGCAGCATATGGTATTTCTCATACATGAAAATTCAATTTTTGGTTTCTAGGGTACAAAACCATGAGTTTTCTTATTTTTGGTATTTTCCGGTCATTACAGTAACATGTAAACAAACCATTATTTTTCATTCAATCATAACAAATATTAGTTTAAAACATCTTCATGTATGATTTGGCAGCCATAGATAAGATTTATATAAAAAAATTTCAAGTTTTAAGACTTAGGTGAAAATCATGAGTTTTCGCACTTTTCGTGCTTTCCGTTCATTACAGCAATATGCACACACATGATTTAAATCATTATTTTTTATTTAAACAAAAAAAATATCATATTAGAATCCATTCACACAAAAATTGGCAACCACATGTTTAATTAATAATAGAATTTTCTAACTTTTAAGTCCTAGCACAAAAACCTTGAATTCCTTTGTTTTTTGAAACTTTTCAGTCATTATAGAAATATGCAAAAATATGATTTAATCTAATACTTTTCATCAAAACAAATCAAAAATCAGTTTAGAATGCAACTATACACAAATCTCTCCCCCTCCCCTAGTGATGTTTATGCATAAAAATTGAAATTTTAAGTTACAGGATTCACCTTTGGAGAATTTCGCAAAAAGATTTGTGTTTTCAGTAAAGAATTAAATTTCTCTCTCAAAAACATACCCAAACTGAATTAATTCTATAAAAATCAGTAAACAACCAGTTCAAAATAATTTTTTGATAATTTATTTCATAGAAATCAGTTAAGGAATTGAAAGAGAAGAAAAACTTATGATTACAGTCAAGAAATCGCGAAACTGAAAGGTGTTTTCTTAATTTCAGTAGAGAAAAGTATTTTGGGAGAATTTTTCTATCAAAATACAAAAGAATGGAGTGATGGCTGCTGGAACATTAGGGCTAGCTGAATTCTACATTATTATATGTAGAGTTTTGGGCAATTTGCACTAATACCGTTAATGAGCTAGGTTATGAGGGTTTTAGTGTAGTGGGCTTTTGGGTATTTGGGCTTTTGATTTAAATTTAGGGTTGATTATAATTAATAAAAAAAATAATTTTCTTATTATTTTCATTAAAATTTCTGCCAAAATATTTATTTAAAAATTATTTTAAAATACTAATAAAAATCATTTTATGCTTAAAAATTGCCTTTATGCATGAAAATTCATTTTATTTAAAATAATTTATTTTATGCTAATGCATTTTATCTAAATCATTTATTTCACAATAATAATTCATATTATGCATATTAAAAATTAATTTAACATGTCACATATTCATCAATCACATAGAACATAAATTCTCATAAGGACACACACTTAACCTTAATAGTTCTAAATCAAGCAAATTGACATATAAGTTTCTAGGATAGGTGTAGGTTGTTATAGTTGGCGACTCCACCAGGAACTGGTTGCTACCTTTTAATATAAAAGGAAAGCAAATAAGAGGGTTACTATTTAGTTAAGAAAAAATTTTCTAAAATAATCTCTATTTGGCTCATTAAGTATAATTTGATTTTCATGCATCACTTTATATAATAAAGGCTTCTTGCCTAATCTTAACTTTAGGAAAATATTTAGATGGTGAGTAGCATTTGCTCAATAACTCTCTTTGACTATGTTGGGAGATAGCAAAAGCATTCCACCCCACGACGAATCCCTAATCATTTTGGCAGTGTAACGAGCAATCAGTACTTTAGACCCATGTGAGGGTCCCTTCATATTTGTGCATATAGTTGTCCTAGCGTTTGACCTTAGGTTCTATGTACCATAATAATTAATACTCTTACATGTTCATGAAACCTTTTTTAGCATGTATCACGTCATGATCATGCATACATAACATGAGAAGCTTGACAAGGCAAATCCTCAAACACCTCAAAGACCTTAAACCGATGGTCCATCACCCTAAAACACAATAACCTCACACACTTAACCTATCAACCTTTAAACTCGGTGGCCAACCATATGGAAAGGAATCCTTTTCCCAACACACCTTCATATTCATTCCCTTGTTACCTTTAACAATTATGTATTCTTACCCGTTTTCCTATTTATTTTTTTGTTTTAAAGGTACCAATGGCCAACACCTCTAGCTTCTTCAACTAAGATGCTATAAGCATGTTCTTCACTAGCCTCTTCAAGAAACAAGAGGAAACCTTCCAAACCTCACTCACTACTGCCCTTAAGCTGAAACTTTCACCAATGCTCTTAATGCCTAGTCTGCCACCTTTACCAATGCCCTCAACTCCCAACACTAGTCGATTATTAATGAGGTCAAAGAAATGACCAATTTCACTGTCTCTCCCCCTCCTGCTCGTGTTGAGCCTATATATACCTAAGCCAAGACTAGCCATGCCCCTACTTTCACTCTTCTCATTATCGATCTCACCAATAATGAATGGGAAAGCACCTAAAACTCCAACTTTTCCTGCCATGGACTTGAACGCAACCACTCCTTCTCCTCCTGCGAATCCTTTTCAAAGTGGAGATTTCTCTAGTTTTCATGAAGCTAAGAAATTGATGGAGAAAATTAAGGCCATAGAGAGAATAATCAAGAACATCAAAAAGCATGAGGACATGATAGATGTCAACTCTTTAGCTCTCTTTCCAAATGCAAGGTTCCTCCAAAATTTAAGATGCTAGTTATGGACAAATTTAATGGCACAACTTGCCTTAAAACCCCCCCTCAAGATGTATATGGGTGTAATGAGACCTTTTGGTGTGGATGATGAGCTCCTTACTTAATTATTCCATCTATCTTTAACTGAGGCTACCGTAAAGTGGCTTTTAGATCTCGATCAAAATCATCAAAAAACATGGGATGACATCTACAATGCTTTTGTCAAATAATACCACTATAATATAGAAGTGGATGTCACCCGTCGAGATTTAGAGACCACCAAATTAGGGCAAAAAGAATCTTTCACTGTGTTCCTTACAAGGTGGAGGTCAAAAGCAGCACAAATGGTGAATCGTTTATCCAAAGTAGAACAAATTGACATCATCGTCAAGAATCTCCTCCCCCATTATTAGATGCATCTATAAACATAGTACCTCCTTAGCTTTAAAGCTCTCATTGCCACTACCACCAAGATTGAGGATTTGACAAATGAAGGATTAGTCCTCTAGTTCTTGGTATCATAAGAATACTAACTACACCACCAATACCACCCAAAGAAAGGGGGAGCTAAATGTTGTATCCTGTCACCAGCCGATAAAGTTAGAAACAAGGAGGACTTTCTTTGAGCTAGGCATGCCCCTCTGTTTGCCTCAAAATATACTGTCCAAAAGCGACCCGCAAGTATACAGGGCAATTGTAGTATTTAGGAAGCACCCAAGGTCGTATTCTCTCAAGGAATTGCAAATAGAAATTACTTATTTCTTTGTGAAAGCAAATTAAATATAAAAAGATTTATTTGATTTTTTGAGTTTTAAAAGAACTAAAAGCAAAACAATAAATTAAAAGAAAATGCAGATGTAATTAAGTGAAAATTTAATGAATAAATATAGTCCAGGGTTTGCATTCAGTTTATCAATCCTCTATGTTCTAGAATAGTCCCAATTAATTATACTAAAGCCCTAATTTCTAATAAATCAACGGATAAAAATCAATTTATTAGCACTCGCATTCATAGAAATCATTCTATCAGTTCATACATTAAAAACAAGAACTTAATCTTAAAACTTATATTTCTAATTCATTTTAAGATCTTAAAAGAGTGAAACCGGGAATCGAACTTCAACTCTCGTTCCTTCGTTCAAAACCTAAGTAAAACAATTGGTAGTTAAGCAATTGTTCTTAAACAATTAACCAACTCAATTAAGAATAAAAAGAATAGTTGATTGGGATTTAACTCATTTCATATCATGAACACATCATACAAACCCTAGATTAAAATTAAATTAGCTCATGGAAAATAAAGAAATCATCTCATTCTTAATATAATTAACTGAATCCATCAAAACAATACTATCGATTTAATTAACCCAGAATAATTAAATTAGAGAAATAAGATTCAATCCTCACCTTACAACTGAATTGATTAAATTCAATCTCTTGAATTTTTCCAAAGAAACTCCTAAGAACAAAATTTGGAAGCCTAATCTCAAAATAATTTTTGGAAAATTTAACTAAGAAAATCAACTGAAGTTTTATGCCAATTTCAATTCGTGAGTCCAGAACTCCCGCCTCCTCCTCCAATCCCTATTTAAGATCTATTTATAACCTCTAAAACAAGAAAACCTAAATGGAAAAGGAAACTAGAAATTCAGATCAGCATTCCTAAAACTGAGCAGATCTTCGCAGCGGGCGCTGGGACTGTGCAGCTGGGCGCTGGGGCTGGAATCTTCGTTAGCAGCGGACTGGGACTAGGCAGCTGGCGCTGCTGAACATGGCCAAAAAAAATAGCCTGTTGTGTGCGCTGTGGCCTGCAGCGGACACTGATGCTGCTGCTTGCTGAAGAACTGCCTGTCGCGCGCGCTGGATGACCGTCGCGGGCGCTGCTGGGGTGCTGCTGCTGCTTGGCTTGCACTGGCCCACTGGCAGCTAGCACTGGGGGGCTGGGATAATTGGGGCAGTTGCCCTGTATGCGCTGGCTAGACTATATGCGTGATTTTTCGGGCCCGTTACACATTCTTCTGCCTGAATTTCATTCTTTTGCTCCATTTAATGCTCAATTTCTGCAAAATGAACTAAAACCTTCCTCAAACTAAAAAAAATAAAATAACACATTCTAACCTACATAAACATGAATTAATCACAAAAAGCCTAAATTAACACACACAAAAACTATATACATATGCCACAAACAACTTCCCCCACACTTAATCTTTGCTTGTCCTCAAGCAAACCATACTCAACAATTTTCCTTAGCTAGCATCAAGACCCTCATATATTTTAGAAAAATCAGTGTGTGCCTCAAAAGATACATGTTTGAAAAGGAGTATGTAACAAGTGTAGAATACTCAACTCAATTTACCCAAGATCTCAGCAATTCCACCAAGAATCAATCAAATCATTGCGTGGCTTACCAAATTAAACTTGTTGCACTTTATCATAGGCATATACACTCATGTCATCAAAGAGAGTCTCTAATCAAAAGATTAATATTCATACATGCTCATCCACCTCATAGGCATCCTTACCAATTTCATCTCCACTAATTGAGTCCAAAAAAGGGTGAAAAGATCAAAAGGTCTTTACTAAGGTTTTAAAGGGTTAAGGGCTAATCAAAAAGTAAGCTAAAATAAACAAAAAATTTCTTCAAAAATGATGCAGAACATAGGTCTTCTTACCTTAACCGTCATGGAGTGACATTCATTATGAACTTCTAACTTTTTACTTTAGATTCTTTTTGGAGAAAAGAAAAATTGAGTGTGTTTTTTTTTTTTTTTTCATTGAAGATCATTTTTCCCCCACACTTAATTCTTCACTCCATTTATTCACATTCTTGAAGACTCCTCAAAATAACATTCACACTTTATTATGCATCGATAATCAAAGAAAATAACAAGTTGGTATTAAGATGGCTAAGCAACATCAAGGAAGTTCAAGTTAAACATATGCATATTAATGCATTTATTTATCTCAAAGGGCTAACTAGGGACAAACACATCAAATGGGTGGATATAAGGATTTGGCTAAAACAAGAAATGCCTTAATCATTTCTTCCTTTCCTAAATGGACCAAACAAATTTCGCTTCGACTAATTGGCAAGAATGTTCTAAAATGGGCGAGACTACTCAGTGATAACACGTTGCATAAGCCCTCTCTAAGTCAAGCATACACAAGCTTCTTTTGGCAATTCACACAAATCAATGATTTCAGCTCAGCGTAAAAACAAAATCTTATGCAAAAGAGTTTCATATCCTTAGCAATTGCCAATAATCTACTTCAAACACAATCTTTATATATCATTGGCCACACTTAAATTAAGTCCTAAAATCAAGATCTTTGAGCCAAACCAAGTAAATAGTTAAGTTTTTTTTTTTTTTTTTTAACAATGAGGATAAAACAAAACAAAACAAAATGACAATAAAGAAATTACTCCCCCCCCCCCCCCCCCCCCCCCACACTTAAGCTCCACATTGTCCTCAATGTGAAAATGTATGTAATGATGGACATAAAGGAAAAACTAAAAAATAATGAAAAATGAAAAATTCTAAACCAGTAACTAATAGAGAAAGGTTACCTTTAGTCATGAGCTTCAGATGGCGAAGGAGGAGGTGATGTCATATCAATACCATACTTTGCACCGATTAGTGCCAACTTATGTCATTGCGACCTCTGCTCTTTCTCCACTTTATCGAACTGTCTACTCACTTCAGCCATCATAACCCGATTCTGCTCCTCCATGGACTTAAGTTTGCTTAAAACTTGTCTCCACCCTTCCACCTCTCCTGGTGGCTCTGTAGAAGGAAGAGCTAGCAAGTCAGGTTGTGCATTTGACGAGGAGCCTCGGTGAAATGCAGTTGGTGGTGGATTCTTGAGGTGATAATCCCTCCAACATTTGCGGGTCTCAGGTGCCCTCAGAGTTCGGTCCAAATTGGCCACCTCGGATGAAATCCAAGAATCTATAGTGAAAGTCCACCTTGGTAATGGTTCAAACTCTAAAGAGGTAGGGTCAATGAGCTCATAGGAAAATGCTAAGGCGAAAACAATATGTCCCATATTCAAATGGTACCATTTATAGGTAATCATATCCATCATTGTTTGATGCAATAAATAACCGGTGTCAATTTGTTGTCCGTTCGTCAAACACCATAGCACATGTAATTCCTTATGGGACACTTTACTACTCTCCGATTTCCCGAACACAGCATGGCACATAAATTTATGTAACACAAGAGTAGCATGATCTTTGATAAACCCATTCGGTGCCTTGTTAGGATCGAATTTCTTAAGCCCAATTAATTTTTCCTAAAATTCATGCACATTAAACTTACTCTCCATACAATCTACCCCATTTGTAGGGAATCCAAATACTTCACAAAATTTTTGCATGCCCAATTCTATATTCTTTATCTTGCAACCGAAAGTAAATTTGGTTATCCTGTTTAAGTGGACAATAGGAAGTAAAGAATTCCAAAGCAATAGGGGGATATACATCACAATCAAGCCTAATAAACTCACTCCAACCCAAAACGGCACTCAATCTCTTAACCTCATCATCCAAACCCAAAGATTGCAAAATATCAAAATCAAGATATCTACAAGGTTTATAAGTGCGATTAGATTGGGTGAGTGCCAAATACCTTTCTCCTTCTGCTTGTGTGAGAATTCGAAATGGAGCCCCAAAATCTTCTCTTAAATCTGCCACACCTTGCTTGCCCTTGCCCTTAGTTTTAGAACCCTTCTTGCCCACACTCTTGACTCTCTTGGACATTGTTTGCTTGATTGAAAGCAATTAAGGAGGAGAAAGAGAGTTAGGAAGAATGGGTAATGATCCTTGTGCAGAAATTTAGGGTTGAAGGGATGGAGACTTGGGGATTTCAGGTGGGTGTTCAAGAGAGAAGAAAGGGAAAACCGAATGGAGATAGAAAGCAGTAAATTAAAAATTTTGTTTGTTTTTTTTTTCTGTTTCTGGTGGTGCAACGGGACACTTAATATGTGGAAATTCCAAGTATGCCCCCTCTGGACGTGTGCCTATAGTGCTGCAGGGGGCCTTCTGCTACGCACGCTGGCTGGCTTGGTGCATGCTGCTGGGTGCTTCCTGCAAGTGGGTTGCTACGCACGCTGCAAGCTGGCAGTGCACGCTGCTACTTGCACTGCTGGGAGGCTTCTGAAGCTGCAGGCTGCTGCACCCTACTACGCACGCTGCAAGCTTGCAGCAGATGCTGCTGCTTGCTGCAGGACTGCCTGTAGTGGGCATGGCTGCTGCGCACGCTGTGGCCTGCAGCAGACGCTGCTACTTGCTGCTGGACTGCCTGTGGTAGGCGTGGCTGCTGCGCACGCTGTGGCCTGCAGCGGACGCTGCTGCTTGCTGCTGGACTGCCTGTGGTGGGCATGGCTGCTAGTTGTGCACCAATTTTGCAATCTGATTGCCAATTTTTGCACTGATGCTTTTAATTGCACATTTCCTAACTCCTGAGACCAATACAAATTCACAGCAAAACCACAGCATAAATCTGAACTAACAGTATTAAAAATAATCAAAAATAAAGCAAAGATCCCCTTTTTTTTAATTCTTAAATGTACAAATAAATCAGGATCAATAAAAGGAAAAAAAAACTTACTTGGGTTGCCTCCCAAAAAGCGCTTCTTTAACGTCGTCTTAGCTGGACGCTGCGGAAAGATTTAAGGATCCTCGAGCAAAATGCTTTGAACTTCCTTAAACCCTTCCACACTCTCATAATATGGCTTAACTCTCTGACCATTGACTCAAAAAATTTCATTTGTTCGAGAGTTAAACAATTCAACAACTCCTGAGGGAAATACCATTTTGACAATAAAAGGGCCACTCCAACGGGATTTGAGTTTACCTGGAAAAAGGCGTAACCATGAGTTGAATAGAAGAACTTTCATACCCAGTTCAAGCACTTTTCGAACAAGGTTTTTGTCATGCAAGGCCTTAGTCTTCTCTTTGTATATCCGAGAGTTCTCATATGCTTCATTTCGAAGTTCATCCAACTCAGACAATTGCAGCATCCTTCTCTCCCTTGCTTTCTCCAGGTTGAAATTAATTGCTTTGATAGCCCAGTATGCTTTATGTTCCAATTCAACTGGCAAATGGCAAGCCTTGCCATACACTAGCCGAAATGGACTCATCCCCAAAAGAGCCTTGTATGCTGTCCGGTATGCCCATAATGCTTCGCTGAGACGAATTGACCAGTCCTTCCTTGAGACATTCACTATTTTCTCCAAAATCCCTTTTATCTGCTTGTTGGATGTTTCTACTTGCTCGAAGGTTTGTGGGTGATAGGGAGTCGCCACCTTATGCTTTACTCCTGACTTTTGCATTAGTTTCTCAAACAACTTGTTGCAGAAGTGACTTCCCCCATCGCTAACCATCACCCTTGGTGCCCCATGCCTGCTGAGAATAAAATCCTTCACAAACTTAACAACAACATGAGCATCGTTAGTTAGGGTTGGAATCGCTTCCACCCACTTAGAAACATAATCTACAGCAACCAAAATATATTGAAAACCAAAGGAGATAGGGAAAGGCCCTATGAAATCAATCCCGCATACATCAAAAATTTCAACAACAATGTAGTTAGTAAGGGGCATTTCATTTCTCCTACCGATATTACCTACTCTTTGGCACCTATCACATTGCTTACAGTAATTGTGAGCGTCTTTGAATAGAGTCAGCCAATACAAACCACTTTGGAGAACTTTTTCAGCTGTCTTCTTCCCTCCAAAGTGCCCACCACAACTAAGATCATGGCAAAATTTCAGGACACTTTGTTGTTCATCCTCTGGAATACACCTGCGAACAATCTCATCTTTGCAAATTCTAAACAAATAAGGTTCATCCTAAAAATAATACCTGCACTCATGCAAGAACCTTTTCTTTTCTTGGTAAGAAATGTCAGTTGGCAATACATCACAGGCAAGATAATTAGCAAAATCAGCAAACCATAGGACTTGTGATACCCCAAACAACTGTTCATCAGGGAATGACTCCAAATCATTATGAGTCTCATTTGATGCAAGTTCATCATTTGGAACGGGTAACCTAGATAAGTGATCAGCCACCACATTTTCACTCCCCTTTTTATCCCGAATCTCACAATCGAATTCTTGCAAAAGTAAAACCCACCTAATTAAGCGCGTTTTAGCGTGTTGTTTAGACAAAAGATATTTCAAAGCAGCATGATCAGAATGCACAATTACTTTAGACCCAATCAAGTATGCCCTAAACTTGTCTAATGCAAAGACAACAGCTAACATTTCCTTCTCAGTTGTAGTGTAATTCACTTGGGCATCATTAAGGGTTAAACTAGCATAATATATGACTCTTAAGAACTTTTCAACCCTTTGTCCCAAAATAGCCCCTAATGCATGATTGGATGCATCACACATGATTTCAAAAGGTAAGGCCCAATCAGGGGCAACAATGACAGATGCAGTGGTTAGCTTTTTTTTCAGAGTATCAAAGGCATGCATACATTTATCATCAAAATCAAAAGGAACATCTTTTCCTAGTAACCTGCAAAGAGGTTCACTTAATTTGGAAAAATCCTTAATAAACCTCCTATAAAAACCTACATGCCCTAAAAAACTTCTTATCCCTTTAACAGAGGTAGGAGGGCGTAAGTTTGCAATTAAGTCCACTTTGGCCTTGTCAACCTCTATGCCCTTACTAGATACAACATGTCCCAACACAATGCCATGAGTTACCATGAAGTGACTCTTCTCCCAACTCAAAGTAAGATTGCACTTAATACATCTTTCAAGTACAAGCACCAATTTATTGAGACAATCATCAAATGAATTACCAAAGACAGAGAAGTCATCCATAAATACCTCTATGAAATCATCAATCATGTCATAAAATACTGACATCATGCATCTTTGAAAGGTTGCTGAGGCGTTGCATAGCCCGAATGGCATCCTTCATAAAGCAAATGTCCCAAATGGACATGTGAAAGTGGTTTTTGCTTGATCCTCCGGAGCTATTGCCACTTGATAGTAACCTAAAAGTCCATCAAGAAAACAGTAGTAAGAATGTCCAGCAAGTTTATCCAACATTTGATCAATAAAGGGCAAGGGAAAGTGGATTGGTGGCATTGTTCAATTTCCTATAATCTATGCACATTCGCCACCCAGTAACAGTCCTGGTTGGGATTAACTCATTGTTTGCATTTTCCACAACTATGATTCTTAATTTCTTAGGAACCACATGAACAGGACTCACCCAATCACTATCCGTAATAGGATAAATTACTCCCTCATCTAGCAATTTCAGCACTTCCTTCTTCACTACCTCTCTCATATGGGGGTTCAACCTTCTTTGCATCTCCCTCTTAGGCTTAACTCCCTCTTCTAATGTTATCCTATGCATGCACATGGAGGGACTGATTCCCTTGATGTCACTTAACCCCCAACCTATTGCCTTCTTTAACCTTTTCAATTCTCTCACTAATCTTTCCTCTTCTTTTTCACTTAATAAAGTAGAAATTATCACAGGTGAATTCTCTCCCTCACTTAAGAACACATATTTCAAATGCTTAGGTAGCTCTTTAAGTTCTAAGGTTTGTGAAGGTTTTTTCTCTGCCTTTTGAATCAAAGGCAACTCCGCAATCTCCTCATTTCCTACCTCTCCTACTTCCACTGCATCTAAATCCTCAATGTAGTTCACTATTTCAGGAACATAGATTTCAGCTCCTTTGTTAAGTGTGATTGCTAGTTCCAGCTTATCCTTGAAAGCATCCTGCAAGAAAACTTGTTGAACAGCAGCATCAATATAGTCAATAAAGGAACATTTTTCATGCAATGACGTGCTCAACACAGTAAGATTATTAAAAATAGAAAACTCAACAGTTTGACCCAAAACAGTCATGGTTAACTTTCCATTTTTAACATCAATCAAAGTATTAGTTATTGCCATGAAAGGGCGCCCTAACAAAATATGCAATTCTGGTCCGTTTGACAACTCGTCCCCCATGTCCAATACAACAAAGTCAACAGGCACAATCAACCCTCCAACTTGCACTAGCACATCCTCTATAATTCCCTTAGGGAATCTCAAAGACCTATCAGCTAGTTGCAGACACATTTTAGTGGGCCTCAATTCTCCTAAATTCAATTGCAAAAACAAAGCATAGGGCATCAAGTTGATACTTGCACCTAAGTCTAGCATACCTTTAGCCTCTTCCGCATTACCCATACTAATGTCAATCAAAAAACTACCAGGGTCTTTAGCTTTGGGAGGTAACTTATGCTGGAGCACAGCATTAGCCACCTCAGACACAATAATTTTTTCTTCCATTTCCAACCTCCTTTTCTTAGAATTCAGTTCTTTGAAAAATTTAGCATAAGAAGGCACATTCTTTATCACATCAAGCAAAGGCAAATTAACACTTACCTTGGATAGCATTTTGAATAGCTCATCAAATTGCTTATCCTGCTTACCCTTTTTCAACTGACTCAGAAAAGGAATGGGCAGTCTGTAAGGATCATCCGCCTTGTGCAATTGAGGACGAAAAGCTGGCGTCTCCATAGCTGTCTTCTTCTCTCCAGGCTGTTTATCGCTCTTTTCCCCTTCGAGTTGATCAAGATCAACTCCTGCATTATCAGAGTCATAACCAACAGTCTTATTGATTACCTTACCACTCCTGAGGACCGAGATCGCCTTAGCTTGCTCCGGTTGGCTAGGAAGTTTCCTGTATTGGTGTGCTTGCATATGATTTGCAATTTGCCTAACTTGAGTCTCCACCTTTCTTACTGAAGCTTCCAGAGAATCAAATCTCCTATTGTTGGCCTCCTAGTTTTGAGTACTAACTTGAATGAAGGCATTTAATCTATCCTTTAAAGAAAGCTTCCTTTGTTGTTGGCCCGATGCTTCTCCTTGGTGGTTTCCTCTTTGCATCATTTGGAATTGAGGCTGCTGTTGTTGTTGATTGTTGTTTCTCCAGGAAAAGTTTGGATGGTTTCTCCAACCTTGGTTATAAGTATTGGAGTAGGGGTCATTCCTCGCCCTAGGTTGGAAACCATCCAAAGCCTGTGCTTGCTCTGCCTCACCTGTATAGACATCAAAACTAGAGGGACAAATATTAGCACCATGGCCAAAAATTCCACAAACACCACATACCTCTTGTTGTTGAGCTGATGTGCTTCCCTTCATGGATAAAAGCTTGACTTGTTTGGTAAGCTCAGCTAATTGCATGGCCACATCTTTTACAGGAGCTCCTTCTTGTATTCCAATTCTTCTTCCTCTTACACTTTTTTGCTGAGAGTTGGCCCCAAGCATCTCATACAAGTCATATGTCTCCTCAGTAGTTTTCTCCCCCGTTGCCCCTCCAGCTGCATTGTCAACTATACTTTGGCTCTGATATGTAAGCCCATCATAAAAGAATTGGTTGAGCAACTGTAATGGATAGTGATGGTGGGGGCACTGGATTTGCAACATCTTGAACCTCTCCCATGCTTCATGAAAAGGTTCTCATTCCATTTGTGTGAAGGTTGTAATCTTCGATTTCAGTTCAGCTGTCTTTTGGTGAGAGTAGAACTTCCCCATAAATTTGTTGTACACCTCTTCCCAGGTAGTCAAGGAGTTGGGAGTAAGTGTCATTAACCATGATTTAGCTGTG
Source organism: Reutealis trisperma (assembly GCA_947687605.1). NCBI lineage: Eukaryota > Viridiplantae > Streptophyta > Magnoliopsida > Malpighiales > Euphorbiaceae > Reutealis > Reutealis trisperma. The sequence goes on from CANTUT010000562.1 coordinate 180,001, forward strand.
TCCTTCAAAGCATATGGAAAACATCTCATCCGCAGCTGATCTTCAGTTAGACCTTGTAAAGGAAAAGTCTGAATGGTGGCATAGAAATCTCTGATGAAATTCAGGGGGTCTTCATTTGCCACTCCATAAAAGGATGGGAGCATGCTATAATGTATGTTCTTCAGCTCATAATTTCAGGCAGCCGCATCAAGCCAGATACATGATGTCGCGGTGCCTATGATTGGCCGGGCATACTCCTTCATGGTTCGGCGTTCCTGTGCCAGTATGTCTTATTGATCGTCTTGTTCTTCTTGTTCTTCTTGATTCAATTTCTCTTCTTGATCAACTTCTTCTTCAATTAGATCCAGCTCTCTTCTTTCTCTGCCGACCCTATGAATGTTATCAACAAAAGGGACAATCTTTCCTTCCAGAGATCTTCTCCCTTGCATAAAATTTCTGAAAACAAATAAAAGAAAAATCTAGGAAAAAAAATAATAATAATTTTAATGAAACAAACAAGTTCGCCTTGCAATTCCCTGCAACGGCGCCAAAAACTTATTCGCCTCAAAATATACTGTCCAAAAGCGACCCGCAAGTATACAGGGCAATTGTAGTATTTAGGAAGCACCCAAGGTCGTATTCTCTCAAGGAATTGCAAATAGAAATTACTTGTTTCTTTGTGAAAGCAAATTAAATATAAAAAGATTTATTTGATTTTTTGAGTTTTAAAAGAACTAAAAGCAAAATAATAAATTAAAAGAAAATGCAGATGTAATTAAGTGAAAATTTAATGAATAAATATAGTCCAGGGTTTGCATTCAGTTTATCAATCCTCTATGTTCTAGATTAGTCCCAATTAATTATGCTAAAGCCTTAATTTCTAATAAATCAACGGATAAAAATCAATCTATTAGCACTCGCATTCATAGAAATCATTCTATCAGTTCATACATTAAAAATAAGAACTTAATCTTAAAACTTATATTTCTAATTCATTTTAAGATCTTAAAAGAGTGAAACCGGGAATCAAACTTCAACTCTCGTTCCTTCGTTCAAAACCTAAGTAAAACAATTGGTAGCTAAGCAATTGTTCTTAAACAATTAACCAACTCAATTAAGAATAAAAAGAATAATTGATTGGGATTTAACTCATTCCATATCATGAACACATCATACAAACCCTAGACTAAAATTAAATTAGCTCATGGAAAATAAAGAAATCATCTCATTCTTAATATAATTAACTGAATCCATCAAAACAATACTATCAATTTAATTAACCCAGAATAATTAAATTGGAGAAATAAGATTCAATCCTCACCTTACAACCGAATTGATTAAATTCAATCTCTTGAATTTTTCCAAAGAAACTCCTAAGAACAAAATTTGGAAGCCTAATCTCAAAATAATTTTTGGAAAATTTAACTAAGAAAATCAACTGAAGTTTTATGCCAATTTCAATTCGTGAGTCCAGAACTCCCGCCTCCTCCTCCAATCCCTATTTAAGATCTATTTATAACCTCTAAAACAAGAAAACCTAAATGGAAAAGGAAACTAGAAATTCGGATCAGCATTCCTAAAACTGAGCAGATCTTCGCGACGGGCGCTAGGACTGTGCAGCTGGGTGCTGGGCCTGCAATCTTCGTTGGCAGCAGACGCTGGGACTAGGCAGATGGCGCTGTTGAACATGGCCAAAAAAATAGCCTGTTGCGTGCGCTGTGGCCTGCAGCGGACACTGCTGCTGCTGCTGCTGCTTGCTGAAGAACAGCCTGTCGCGCACTCTGGATGACCGTCGCGGGCGCTGCTGGGGTGCTGCTGCTGCTTGGCTTGCGCTGGCCCGCTGGCAGCTAGCACTGGGGGGCTGGGATAATTGGGGCAATTGCCCTGTATGCGCTGGCTAGGCTATATGCGTGATTTTTCGGGCCCGTTACACATGCTTCTGCCTGAATTTCATTCTTTTGCTCCATTTAATGCTCAATTTCTGCAAAATGAACTAAAACCTTCCTCAAACTAAAAGAAAAAAAAATAACACATTCTAACCTACATAAACATGAATTAATCACAAAAAGCCTAAATTAACACACACAAAAACTATATACATATGCCACAAACACCCTCAGTGTCATTTATAAGAAAGCGTTAGAGGCTAATCTGGTTAAGCCTTAGAACCACGACCTCCTCCAAACACCTTACCCAAAGGATACAATGCTAATGAGATCTGTGACTATCATCAAGGGTAAGGGCACAACACTAATGCATGTAAGGCTCTGAAGCACAAAATTCAAGATCTCATTGATAGTAAACACATTATTGCTCCCAAGCGCAAAGTCTAGCACCACCACCAATCCTTTTTTGAACCACCAAGCTCACTCGACCATCTCAAGTTTCACCTAATAATTAGCACTTTAAGAAGAATGTCAATCTGCTATGCTCGAGTCCTATGAGTCAGAATCTAAACCTTTTGAGTATGAGTCTAAGTCAAAGTCCTTTGAGTCTATTAAATTTTTCTTTGAGTTTGAGTCCATCGAGTCTTATCCTCATGAAAATGTATTTCACCTTTTAGGCTTATCCTTTAATGTAACCGATGATGTTAGGATTTTGGTCAATAATAAAAAAATTTTGAACTTTCTGCTTTGCTTTATTTTTTTTTATTCATCTTTAAATGGGACATCTAAAAAAAAAAATTGAAAAATTAAAAAAAAAAAAGAAAAGAAAAGAGAAAAAAGAAAAGGGCAAAAGAAAAAATTAATTATAGCATAAAAAAATCATCACATCAATTAAAACCCAAAGACTTGGTAAGGATAGATCTAAGCATTGGAGTTCATAAGATCTAAACCTACACACATAAAAAGCCTGTCCAGTAAAAGCTGCAAAGAATGAAGGCAAAAGAGATTGAAAGATATTATGACCAGCTGAATGCAATTGATGAAAAGAGAATGGATACACTGTATAAAATTCAAGGCCATCAATAGAGACTAGTCGAGCACCTCAACTAGAAAGTAAAAGATAAAGGTTTACAGGAAGGAAATCTAGTTTTAGAAGAAAGTAAGGCTCCCATTTATGATCTGAGAGGAAAGTTCATACCAAATTTAAGCCAGACAGTTCATGCTTAAGATGATTTTATTTGAGAAAAGCATCATCCCCATGGACGTGGACGAAAATGAACTCTCCCGTCCTTGGAACTTGAATCAGATAAAGAGATCCTTTCTCTGAAAATGACACTTGTATTTAATTTTTGTTCTCATGCATATGTAATAAAAACTATGTGGACCTAATTCCCCCTAAAAGAAATGACTAACAAAAAAGTGATGTAAGGGATACGTAGGCAGCCAGACTTGGGTGTAGTCCAAATCATAATATAAAGTATTTTGTTTGTATCGCATTCTATTTTCTCTATGCCTAGTCCATCATTCACTTAATTATTTTGCCTAAACAAAAAAAAAAAAAAAGAAGAAAAAGAATGCTTACTAAGCTGAAAACCCAGAAGGGCAGCTTAGGCAAAAATTAGAGTAAAAATAAAAGATATCTCATTTAATAGTGATCAAATTTTACAAAATGCAACCCATCATCGGGACAAAATGTAGCCCAAATCATAATATAAAGTATTTTGTTTGCATTACATTCTCATTTTCTCTATGCCTAGTACATCATTCACTTAATTATTTTGCCTAAACAAAAAAAAAAGAAAAAGAAAAAGAATGCTTGCTAAGCTGAAAACCCAAAAGGGCAGCTTAGGTAAAAATTAGAGTAAAAATAAAAGATATCTCATTTAATAGTGATCAAATTTTACAAAATGCAGCCCATCATTGTGATAAAAGTATAGCCCTTTCAATGTCATCTATAGCTTATCATGTACCGTGTAGTCTTGTCAACCTACAAGTATTTTGAACAAAAAGAAAAAAATGTCATGTCTAAAGTCATGGTCTAGTAAGTCCTCCTCTACCTCCTAAAGTGCATATCTCTTATGTCCTCATCAAAATCAAAGTCTATCACAATCTCCTTAAATTGGCACACTCCTCCTCTAAGTCTTTATAGCTCCTTCTACCACAATAATAGAAGTACCAATAGAATCATAATTGCTTACCATAGTAGTATCGAAAAACCTCTTTTGAGTATCAATAGTTCTGAAACGACTCCCAAAAATCCTCCTCTACAGTTTAAAAACTGCAATACCCCTTTCTGCCCTAACTATAGCTGTCCTTCTCTGAAGCACCACTGTAGTGTCATCTTGTCTCACTACAGTCACAATTTCCTTTGTCACAGCCACCACAGTTTAAGTCACAAATGCAACCTGTGGTGTCACACTTCTAGTAGATACCCGAGTCTCCTTCAAAGATCGAGTCACCCCCTTTATTTGTGTTACAATCCTCTTTCTACTAATGACTCCTTCTATAGTCTCTCCCTCGTTAGCTATATCACCCTCTATTCCCCTCAGTAGGGCAACTTGGTACTCTCTTTCAACTCGCTAAACCACCTTTATCAACCACTCTTCATACCTCTCTATGGTCCTAAGTGAAATTCTAAAACAAACAGCATGATAACTCCTTAGCTAGCCACCCTAGATAGTTTTAGCAATTAGAGCTATGATTTACACAGACTATAGGAAAGGAACAACTAAGGCATATCTTGAGTCTACCCAATTTGCTTCAAAACTCTCATCCTCTGGCCGATGATCATTTAAACCAAACACAGCAAGTGAACTACTCGACCACCATAGCCTTTGATCATGAAATATCCAATCCCTTAACAGTGCCAAAATGTGTTCTCTGAGGTAAGCTGCAAGCAACATCCCTATGATCTTTGACTAAGACTTAATAAGGCATCTATGGACTGAAAAGTAAGGGCCACCACTCGAAAATGATCCATTAGTCACACTTATAAAACAACCCAAAACTTAAAACCAAACACCCACAAAGCACCCCCTAATATCAAAGGTAAGAATAAGAAAAAATTTTCTCACCTAAAGAATAACTAGCAAGATAGTCCATCTCTCTAAATTCTGAACAAAGTAATTAAGATTCATTAATGTCTCTACCAACACAGCTCTAAACACAAAATACCTCTGCATCATCTACCACTCTAACATCACCCTAATCAACAGACTTATATTTGACTCTTAAATAGAAAACTAAAGCCTTTATCTTGAGTCTCCACCCCTCATATCTCCCTATCACTAAGATCATAGAACTTGTCAATCACAGTGATTAAATTCACTTGACTATTACTAACCATTATCTGGCTTATGACATGCTGATACAAGTCTAAAAAACTCCTAAAAAATCCAAGAGATGCCAAACTCTTAGCTCTAGCACCACTAAAGCTGCCTCCAGATTGCAACTAAGCCATAGTACTGAACTCCTCAAGAATAGGCACAACTCCTTCCAGTAGTACCCAAACAGAAAACATGGGCCATCGGATCCTAAAATCTCAAGCAAGCCTTCAGAAGAATCTCAATCCACTTAAACTCCTCATAATGCCACTATAGTAACTATTCCATACCAACCGAAGTTAAGTTCCTTAACCTTGTTGAGTTTTTTAGTCCCTAAATGTGTGGCTCCATAAATGTAAAAGTCATATGCAAAAATTGCATTCACAAAACAAATGCATGAATCCACTCACTTGCATCTATGTAATCATCCATTATAGTCATAATCATAAATCATTCATGGCATAGAAATTAAACAAAAGGTCCATGAGTGATGAAACATGAATACATGAACATGCATCATCTATGCACAAACATACTTGTATATGCGACCATCTACAATCATACATAACTAAGCCAGTAGCCTCACCGACATCTCCTAAAGTTGACATATACCTCCTCGAAACTAACTGACACCTCCTAAAGTTGACTAGTGCCTCTTTAAAGTTAAATGATACCTTTCCATATCTAATCGACAATTTGTGACTTCCAGAGTCTCTTTAATCATAGTAAAGTTCCTTTAAGCTTTCCAAAAGGCCTAACCCCTCACATTTAGAAGCCCAAGTTTTTTCAACGCAACCAAAATCCTATCAGAATCTCTCAAACCGACTCGCTGTAGGTTAAGGCTCTCCTCCTATCAAAATCTTTTTAGAATCTCTTGAGCAGACTCGCTATAGGCCGAGACTCTCCCTTTACCAAAATTTTTTCAGAATCTATTGAGTCGACTCGCCATAGGCTGGGGCTCTCTTCCTATCAAGATCATTTTAGAATCTTTTCAGCTGACTCACTACATGCTGAGGCTCTCTTACCGAAATCTTTTCAGAATCTCTTAAGCTGACTATTCATAGGCCGAGGCTCTTCCTTTATCATATTCTTATCAGAATCTTTCGAGCTTAGACATCTATATGGTTCCACTTTCCACATCTTTTTACCCAAATCCATCAATTCATCGAAAAAATGTCTAGCCACTAATCTAGATATCCCTTTGGTCCATTTTCTCATTTCCATTTATCAGCCACATTTTCCACCCATAAATGTTTAGAAGTGACTACTTAAACATCCCTGTGATTCATTTTACTATCTTCCCTTTTCAACCATATCTCTCAGCCAAACATGTCTAAGCACTGACATAGACATCCTTTTGGTTCCTTATACCATCCCCACTCTTAGGTTCATTGTCGTCAAAATTGTCTAACAGATAAGACAATTATGATGAGGGGGCAACTGTGAACCTTTAATTTTGCACTCTCATCATCCAGCAAAAAAAAAATTTTGGCCTTCAATTACATTATTACCAGACATCCAAATTTCTTAAACCCTAAAACAACCAATCTTTAAAAAAAAAAAAAAAAGTCATGTCAGCTGATGGTGCCATCGAGAAGATTGGCGGCACCACTGGCCTTTCCTGTAGTTAGTCCCCCTTTTCCCTCCAAAATTCTGATTTTGCCCTCCACCCTAATTTTTTTAGCATTTTTAGCCTTATTCTTTTGGTCTTTTCACTTTTCCACTTCCCAAACTACCCTCACCCCATCTTTTTATAAATGCCTCCCTCCATTCCTCTATTTCTACACACCCCTTGAGTTAGAGTTGATAGCTATCCTCTAGTTCCTCTCTTCTTCTCCCTCCAACCACTCTCTAATTAATTAATTAATCTTTTAAATAATTAATTATCTCACCCTAACTAAGTTAATTAATCTTTTTAATTAACTAAAATACTTTCTTTTAAATTAAAAATAATCACTCAATTAATTAATTAATTAATCTTTTTAATTAATTATAAATCACTTTTTTCAAAATCAAATTAATTCTTCTTTTTCTTCAAATCCACTTTTCATCCAAATTAATTAATTAATTATTTTAATTAATTAATCCATCTATTTCATCGCATTAATAGTTAATTAATTAATTAATCCCTTAATCAATCTAATCAACTGGTCTCGATAAAACAGAACTTTGGTATGGTAAAACTCTCAATCTGCCAAAAGTAAAGGTATTAGCCTTCTTCACTCTCAAAACACCTAAACCAAAATTAATCTGATAAACTTTTAAACCCCTCCACTTAATCGTGGAATGAACTATATGGGTTTTGATCTCTATTCAATGGGGTACGTAAGCATATTTGAAATTTAAATCCAAACCTGAAACCCAATCCCAAAATTAATTCCATTTTCCTTTTGCTTTCAATTATAATCAATTACTTAGTTATTTTTGGAATTAAAGAGTGATTACGTGGTTCCCGTAAATCCATAAGGATTAGAGAGAACATTCTCCTCAATTTATGGATGTTTACTTTAATCATTTTATTAATTTTTCATGCACTATGCATTCATACCTCTTCCTGCATTTTAGTTACAATTATCATCCTATAAATATCATTCATGAAGTCAATTTTTTTCTAAAGTCAAATTAAACTTCAGAGCCAAATTTAGATTATTTAACTAAAAACTTAGTCCCCAAATTCAACCTGGTTCAAGGCTAGTGAATTTATCCATAGGTAAATTAATTGAAAATTAATCAATTGGAGTCAATTTGGATTTTTTTCATAATATTTTTTCAACTAAATAAAATTAAGGTGGCAAGTCCTAAAATCATTTTCAAAATCAATTAATCAAAACCCGATAGTTCCATCATGAGTTTAAACCTAAATGAGCATCCCAATTCACTCTAGCAGATCGGGTCAGTGCTCAAGCGAGACCTCACAACTATCCTTGAAGCCTAAAAGCCCAAACCAACAAGGCTTCTCTATGAAACCTTCACTATGAATCCCACTCTCAAAAGCCTTCACCATGAAGCTAATGATCTCCTCCGAAGAAAAAATCTAAACAAGTCTTCTTAAGGTATTTCCTAGCTTGACCTTTTCCTTTAAGCCAGACTTAGCCTCCCAATTTTACCTCTTACAAAGTCTAGCATCCCAACCTAATCCTAAGGAAAAATCTGACCAAGCATTCCAAATGAACTCCCTAAAGGCCATTACCTAACTGAGCCTTCTAAACCTGATCAAGCCTAAAGCAGAACTTGATCGAGTCTTCCAAATGAACTCCCTAAAGGTCGTAACCTAATCAAGCCAAAGTGCCTGACCTGACTAAGCCTTCCATATGAACTTCTCTAAGGACAAGCCCTACAATCCCTAAACCTTTCAACCTAATCATCTCTAAATACCTAACCCTGCTGATTAGCCTCAAACTAAATCTTCTCCAAAGTCAAACCTATCTAAGCCTTTCAAACTGACTAACCCAACCTTTTCCAAGGCCATACCTTACTTTACCTCCTAGAATGACTCCTTCCTGGGTTGAACTGATAGCCATTAACTAACCAACCTCACACCTGATGTGCCTTTTTCATCTCTAGCTAGCTGATCAACTAAAGATCAAATAACCAAGTATCTTCCAAAGTGGGGGCATCTTTCTCGTAAAAGCTCAACACCTTTCTACTAAACTGACCCTTCACAGGTTTAAAGTATCCAATCATTGCATAGTTAGATGCATTTCATACTAGAACTAGTTGTAAGTCAGACTTCTGAATCAAAATGGATCACTTTGTATTTCGACTAGAAAGGACCACTACTTTTACTATTCTTACCAGATAGGATAGTTATCTTTACAATTCTTACCAGACATGATGGTCTTCTTTTTTATCCTACTAGACAAGATCATCATTTTTCATTCCTATTAGAAAAGACCACTACTTTTACTGTTCTTATCAAAAAGGATAGTTATCTTTATCATTTTTACCAGAAAGAATGGTCATCTTTTTTATCCTACCAGACGGGATCATCACTTTTCATCCTTACCAGAAAGGACCACTATTTTTATTATTCCTATCAGATAAGACATTTATCTTTACCATTCTTACCATAAAAGATGGTCATCTTTTTTATCCTACTAGATAGGATCGTCATTTTTCATTCCTAATATAAAGGACCACTACTTTTACTGTTCCTATCATAAGGACAATTATCTTTACTATTCTTACCAAATAAGATAGTCATCTTTTTTATCCTACCAGATAGGATGGTCATCTTTTTGATCCTATAAGAGAGGATCATCACTTTCTATTCCTACCAGATAGGATCAATACTTTGCTATTCCTACCAAACAGTATCACCACTTTTTGATTCCTAACAGATAGGGTTATCATCATTCCTACTAAATAGAATCACCTCTTTACTAATTTCTACCAGACAGGGTCATCATCATTTCTGCTAGATAGGATCACCTTTTTGCCGATTCCTATCAGAGAGGGTCATCATCATTTCTACTAGACAAGATTACCTTTTTGTTGATTCCTACCAGATAGGGTCATTATCATTCCTATTAGACAAGATCACCACTTTGCTGATTTCTACTAGATAGGGTCTCTTTCTTACAAAACAAAAAGGTCACTTTCCTACTAGACAAGATCGTCATTCCTATCATACAGTATCACTATTTTATCGATTCCTACCAGACAAGGTCACCTTCTTTCCTATCAGACAGGATCATCATTCCTATCAAACAGGATCACCATTTTATCAATTCCTACCAGACAAGGTCACTTTCTTTCCTACTAGACAAGATCACCATTCCTACTAGATAGGACATTACTTTTAGCTCCTACCAGAAAGGACAACAACCAAATGCTACTAACTGCCAGATCTCCCAAATATACAGGGGGCATCTTTCTAATCCATCCCTATGATTCCTTAAAATTCAATCACACCTTTCGCCCAAATGTCTAAACTCTGACTTAGACATTAGTTTAGTTCCTTTTACCTTCCCTCATCCTCAGATTCACTATCATCATAATTGTCTTTTAGTTAAGATAATTCTAATGAATGGGCAGCTATGAACCCTTAATTTGGCACCCTCCAATATGTATTTGAACCTTAAAAGCACTTAGGCTCTATAAACAAACCTCCAAAAGCTGAAAACCCTCAAAATGAGAAAACCAAGAAAACTAAAACATATCTCTTTGACATTTAAACCCCATCAAATCATCCAGGACTAATAACGAATATAATGCAACTGGATTTGCAGAAAATGGATGAGAAACAAGCAAGAATGGGTGAAAAAAAGGCAAAACATATTAAATAAGGCTGGCTGCTGCACACCTTCTATGATGCCACATAGACCAATGCAACATTTCCACAAAAGCATTATGGCACTACAACACAGCCCTTTGCGATGCTACAAATGCCTGTGCGATAGCTCAAGTGATTTTCCCTATTTTTCATAATCCCACATCAAAAGTTTATGCATTATGCACTCCAACCTTCCTTCTATATATAGGGGACCTCTCCACACTTCAAATGATCAACTTTGTGAGCTTGAAAGCCTTTGTATCAAGCAAACCACTCTAGTTCTAAAGCTTTTCATTTCTTTCACTTTGCATTTGCTTCTTGCTTTTCAAAGCAAGTTGGGGGTTCCTCATTGATTTCTACCTAAAAAGTCAAAGGCTTTCCCCTCTTGTTTAAGGCAAGTTTATTGCCCAAGGCTTGAGTTTGCTGTTCTAGGCTAGCCATCACCCGTCGTTCGAGGCTGTTCATTGCCCTTCATCCAAGGTAAGTTTGTTTCCCTTTTCTTTATTTCATTCATTGTTTCCCTCATTGGGATTTTTATACTAAGGCTCCTTGCCTAGTTCTTAATTTGCTAAAGTAGTTAATTAGAATATGACTTAATTAACTCCACTTGGTAATTAAATGGCTAAATCAATCAACTTAACCCTCTTTTAATCTATTAATCAAAACATGATAAAATGGCTAGGTTAAACTAACCCTTTTGCAAAAAAGGAGAACTGCGTGGGTTTTGATTCCCATTCAAAGGGACATGCAAGCATACTTAGTTCAAGCATCAAATCTAACTAAAACTAACACTCTCCCCCCATCACTTTCTTCACTTGCTTTTATTTTGTTTTCTTTTACTTTGTTATTAGGCTTAATTTGGGGAATGTGTGACTTTCCTAGAACTCATAAGGGCTAGAACAGGTATCCCCTAAGTTTGGGATTTATTATAGTATTAACTTTCTTTTATTTTAGACCTTAATTGTGTATTTACTTTGTTATTGAATGGATAAGTTGAATGATCATGCATTTTAAATTATTCATGAAATACATTTTAAGTTACTCTTATGTTGAATGGCCAAACTTATTTTGTTAAAATAAACTGAAAACCTAGTCCCCGAATCCTCTTTAGTTTTGAGGCTAGTGATCTTTTCCTTTGGGTAATAATTGGAGTCAATATGGGTTTTTTCCTTACATTTTCCCAAGTAAAAATAAATTAAGGTGACAACTCTAAATAATAATTTTCAAATCTATCAAAGGTAAGCTTGAAAGCTTTCTCGTGAGTTCTTTCCCTACCAAGCATTTTGATTCCTTTAGCAAATCGATCGATGCATGGGCAAGGCCTCATACTAAGGTGGTTAGATAAGAAGCAAGAAATCTTGGTCACCTTTTCTTTTCATAGTTTTTAAAAACTAGGTGTGACTTCATTTTTCATTTTGCACTATAACCTTATTTGTCTTGCCCTAACTAACAGTCGAAAAGTAGTGTATAATCCATCCATCGGGGACCATAAATCAAGCTGCCAACAACTATTCCATCTAGTAAGGTCAACAACTCTTTTGAGCGAGATTCACATCCTTCCACAAGCACAAGATCTTGTACCTTCATGCTTTTTATGTCCATTAAGTTCAAGCACTTCATCTTTCCAAGTGTCTTTCTCCACTAGATCCTATCATCACACATTCTCTTCCAAAAGTTGAATTAGACCTACTCTTTTTCATGAAATTCCAAGCCTAATAACTGGCACACAGTAATATATAACATCTAAACAAATCCTAAGGCCCCAGCTCAATGACAACCTTTGATCCCTAAGACACCTCGGTTCAAACCCAAACTAAGGAAAAGGCCTATCATATATTATTATATATATTTATTAAAATAATATATCAACTTGCCTAAGTCATTTTTCTCAATTTCTTCCATCTTAAAAAATCATATTAATAAGGATAAGATATTATTTAGTCCTTGAAGTTTGACCTAATTAATGAAATAGTCCATCGATTTTGAGAAGCTAACTAATATGTCCCTGCATTCTGATTCTATCATACTATTTAATCATTCCATTCATTTTTTACATTTTCCATTAAAAATAATAATTTTAAATACCAAATACCCCTCTACCTATCATCATGATCATCATTAAACAAAATTACAGTAAAAGTTTAAAGATTTTTTAAAGCAAAAGTGCTTTCTTTTTACTCTTCTTCTTATTTTCTTTCTTGTTTTTTCTTCATTGGAACTTTAAGATTGCCTAAGGAGTATTAAGAGCAAATGTTACCCAAGAAACTACCAACTCCTTTTTCTTTTCCCTCTAAAGGCACCAATTATGTTTCTGCATCTTCTTCTATAATGGTGAAAGTTAATACAAATCTTCCTTCCTCGTATGGAAAGGTCTAGTTTTGCAATTTCAAAAATCTTCTTCTAACTATAGACTAATATAAATAGAATATACAAATTTAGCATCCATGGATCAATCTAAGAAAAAGAGGTAAATAGAGTTTTTGCAAATGAGTATTCTATTCTTGATAGTGTTTAATTGCACATGATTTTGAAAAGAAAGCAAACTCTCTTGGTAGATTTTTTCAAGCATTGATCTGCAGATATTCATTGTAAAGATTACTAATGAGTAAATTTTTTTTTATTCGAGTAAAAATTAGTTAGGGTTCTTGTTTCTTCTCTTTCTTTTTTAAATTATTTTTTTTTTAATTTTGTTTAATAGATCTTTACTCTATTTTTAATTCAATTCTCGTTTGGTTAATAAGAATTTGAAAGAAAAGAAAATTAAATTTGGGAATTTGAAAAGTAAATTTCTTATTTATTTTTATTGGATTTACAAAAAATATAAAAAATGGTTGAAATATAAAATTTGATTGCAAATTAGGGCATTTTAGTTTTTATATAGGTTTTTAAGACAAAAGTAATGGGTGAATTGCTAGCAAGGTCAATAACTATTATCATTGTTCCAAATTGGTCTTTTAAAATTATTTCATTATACAGTTACCTGGTACCACTAGACCTAAATTATGACCGGATTGCTAACATGACATGACATGTCAGCATTGTGGACTAGTCAAAGTGACATGTCATCACCACATAAGAGCCATGTGGCATTATTTTTCCACATGGGATGCCACGTCACTATAGTAATTTTGAATATGCTTAGGCCCCACTTTTTTAGAATTACTAGTGACTAGGAAAAATAAATTTACTATCTCCTTTTCTCTCTCTCTCTCTCTCTCCCTTTTCTTGATCTATTCGCTATCCTTTTCCCTCTCTATATCCCTACATTGTCTCCAATTCTTCTCCTATATCTCGCCCTTTATCTCATGATCTTGAATTTGTCCCTTTCTCTCTCTATCTTCTCTTTGTGTCCCTTTACATCTTGATCTTCTTATTCCCTAAAATGATTGAAGCTAGGTTTTGTTTCATCTGACAATGAAGGTTTAAAATTTTTATAAGATGTTTTTGTTTAGAGAGTGAGTTTGATTATCTCAATTTGAAACCCTAATTTAAAACCCCAATTTATAAATCCCAAAAGTTTCTTACCTCCTTTGGAAATGGTGTAAGTAATTATGACACGATGTGAATGTGGGTTGCCTTGTGTACTGAGGACCTCATGGAGCGATAAAAACCCTGGACGGAGTTATTTTAGGTGCAGATATTATTAAGATGTAAGTGGTTATTTGGGTGTCATTTGTTTTTCATGTAATTTACATTTTTTTTCTTGCTTGCTGCTTAGATAAATAGGATGTGAATTTTGAATATAATGAAACTAAAGTGCAAAAAGAAAAAATTATTGTATGCACTGAGGCTATATGATATATTGTGAAATTTTGTTTGATATAGGTTATCAATGATACTATAAAATTTTTGTTGGCTTGATCCAACAAGGCAGGGATATATTAGGAGAAACAAGTTGGATGAGGGATCAGTTATTATAAATAGTGGGCCAACAATTGATGAAGTGTTAGTTGAAGATGAAATTGTTGAATTAATTAGAGAGAATGAAATAAGGAAGAAGACATCTTGTAACTTTAGGACTTTGTGCTCACAAGTCTTTATATTATTTGCTAGACGGCAGTATAGTAATTGTGATAGTTTTGTATCCTTGTTGGATGATTATATATATGGCCTATATTATGTATTAATGTGTTTGTGAATAATTCATTTGATTTAGCTTACATGAATTTTTAATAACCATATGAGATACAGTTATGTTATATTGAATGAAATAACATGAAATACAAAATTCCAAATCTCTCAGAAATAATGTGTTAAAAAACCCTTGATGGGTCTTTGATTGTTTTTACCCAAATATTATAATGGTGACTAATTTTTTGCATTAGTGCCTATTCTTTTGAAATGAAAAATAACATATTTGGGAAAAAAAAGCTAGTAATAAGAATTATTTTTTGTTTTTCAATCTGAATATTGATGAATTAATTTTAAATTCATCAGTAATCAATGTGAATTATTGGCATATTGTAACTTTGATTATCTATCAGTCATACACTAAAAACTCAATTTCTTGTCACCACATATGTATTAGCTACTAATTAAGGCCCAAAAAAAAAATAGAACAACAAAAACAAAATATACAAAAAAAAAATTAATATGGACAATTTTATAAATGGATATACTAGCATTGGATTCCATTTCATCTATCTTACAAAAGAAAAAAAAAAAAAAAAAAAAACATAGCTAAAGCATTAGTGTTGTCCAACTAACATTCCAAACAATTCCAACATGTCATGTACCTAACACCACACTACTATGTAGTTAAAAAACCATATCTTATAAGTTTATATATCATCCTTATCTATCATTACTATGTACCATCCATATATAATATTCCATATCAAATAACCTTAAACACTTTAGACAACCCTATTAGCTACTATTAAGTGGTTGTTATTTAGTTCACATTTAATAGCACATATGCAAATTTCTATCATCCTTGATACGAACCCCAAGTATATTAAACTTGAGACCCAATATCTTTACGCTTGGAAGCAACTCCTTAGAAAGCTAAATCAGATTTTCCCTAAGTTCGCGACCCAATTCCAACCAATGATAGAGTACCTTGGAATATGATCACCTTTGGATGATGATCTCCGCAACACAATACCAACTTATGAAAGAGAACCTTGGAATAAATACGCACAAAGTAATTAGCTTTGATTGTATGAACTTGACTCAAGCAAGAATAAAAAACAAGAGATAACACTCTTAAGAAAAACTGAATTTTTTTATTTATCCAAATCTAACTCCATTTTACATGAATGGTTGAGTTTATATAGAGGCTTAACCCTAAATGGGAATAAAACATAGACTAAAGAATCTTTCATAAACAAGAATTAAAATTTTCTAGTTAGAAATTGATTCCTAAACAACTAATAATTATAGATTCAACCCTAAATTGAAATAAAACATAGACTAGGGAATCTTTCTTAAATAAGAATTAAAGTTTCCTAGTTAGAAATTGATTCCTAGACAACTAATAATTATAAGTTCATCCTAAATTGGAATAAAACATAGACTAGGGAATCTTCCTAAATAATGATTGAAGTTTCCTAGTTAGAAATTGATTCCTAAACAAGAAATAAATCTAAACTCGTTTTGGGCCTTATACCTAACATAAATAGGCCCAAAACTCACTAATTACATAAGCACACTTAATTTATTTGAACTTGGGCTTATATCATATTGATAGGGCCCAAAAAAATCAAAAACAAACTAAAGGCCTAGGTAAATGCCTATGTTTTGGCCTTCATCCACTTGAATCATTGTCACCAAACTTTGATTTAAGTCTTGAATCCCCATTTTGATGAATGATTCATTCTTGCATTCTTGAATTGTGGCAAGATCATTCCACAATCCTTGAATCATCCCATTTAGTGTTTCCTTGAATTTCTTCATTCTTGCTCTTGTAATGGGACCATTGGGAAGTTGAATTGGATCCTTGCCTTTGTATGCTTTATTGTTTACATCATTCCCTCCCTCGTCAAGATGATTCATCCTCAAATCTCCAACACCTACATCAAAAGGAGAAAGATCACTAACATTAAAGGTAGCACTCATATTATACTCAACAGGTAGGTCCAGCTTGTATGCATTGTCATTGATCTTCTTAACTACTTGAAAAGGTCCATCTCCCCTTGGATGAAGCTTTGTCTTCCTTTGAGTTGGAAATCTTTCTTTTCTCATATGCACCCAAACCCAATCACCTGGTTTGAATACAACACGCCTCCTTCCCTTATTCACTTGGCTTGCTATTTGTTGATTTTTCTTCTCAATATTCTTGCGCACCTCCTCATGTAGTTTCTTCACCAAATCTGCCTTTCTCTTCCCATCCAAACTACTCCTTTCATTACAAGGTAAAGGCATTAAATCCAAAAGGCTTAGAGGATTAAAACCATAAACAATTTCAAAAGGTGAGAAACCGGTAGTAGAATGCACAACTCTATTATAAGCAAACTCAACAAATGGAATGCATTCTTCCCAATTCTTTAAGTTCTTTTGGACAATAGCATGCAACAAAGTTCCTAAAGTCCTATTAACAACTTCAGTTTGACCATCAGTTTGTGGATGACAAGTAGTAGAAAACAATAATTTGATTCCAATTTTACTCCACAAAACTTCCAAAAATGACTTAGAAACTTAACATCCCTATCACTAACAATAGTTTTAGGAATGCCATGCAAATGTACCACTTCCCTAAAGAATAAATTAGCAATGTTGGTGGCATCATCAGTTTTATTACAAGGAATGAAATGTGACATTTTGGAAAACCTATCAACCACCATAAAGATAGAATCTTTCCCTTTTTTTGATCTAGGCAACCCTAAAATAAAATCCATGGAAATATCAGTCTAAGGGCTACTAGAAACAGGTAAAGGAGTATACAAACCTTAATTCAAAACTTTAGATTTAGCTTGCTTGCACACAACACATCTATCAAAAATTCTATGTACATCCCTTTCCATTTTAGCCCAATAGAAGTGTTCATATAAAGTATCTAAAGTTTTAGTGATGCCAAAATGTCCCATTAACCCTCCCCCATGTGCCTCCTTAACAAGCAGTTCTCTCATAGAACAAACAGGTATGTAAAGTCTATTTTCTTTAAACAAAAACCCATCCATTCTATAGAATTTACCAAATGCAACTTTCTCACTTGCTTTGAAAATGCTCGAAAAATCAGAATCATCAACATATAGAGATTTAATATTTTCAAACCCAAGCATTCTTGCATCCAAAGCATTAAGTAAAACATACCTTCTTGACAGTGCATCAGCCACAATGTTCTCCTTACCTTGCTTGTATTTGATCACATATGGAAAGGTCTCAATGAACTCAACCCATTTGGCATGCCTCTTGTTCAACTTACCTTGCCCCTTTAGGAATTTCAAGGATTGATGGTCGATGTGAATTACAAACTCCTTAGGCCAAAGGTCGTGTTGCCAAGTCTCCAAAGCTCTAACCAAAGCATAGAGCTCCTTGTCATAAGTGGGGTATTTCAATGAGGCACCATGTAGCTTTTCACTAAAATAGGCAATTGGCCTTTTTCCTTACATAAGGATAGCCCCAATACCTATACCTGATGCATCACACTCAATCTCAAAAATATCATTAAAGTTAGGCAAAGCAAGAATCGGTGCCTTACATAGCTTATCTTTCAATGAATTAAATGCATCTTCTTGTTCTTTTCTCCACTTAAAAACACAATTCTTTTTAATTACCTTTGTTAGAGGTGCAGCTACGGTGCTAAAATCTTTTACAAAACATCTATAAAAACTAGCCAAACCATGAAAACTTCTTACCTCACTTACCGATGTAGGAATAGGCTAATTTTTTATAGCACTTACCTTTTCTTCATCAACTTCAACACCTTGAGCACTAACCACAAATCCTAAAAACACAATCTTATCTAAATAAAAAGAACACTTTTCAAGGTTAGCAAGCAATTTTTTATTTCTCAACACATTAAGCACACACCTTAAATGTTCTAAGTGTTTATCTATGCTTTTAGAATAGACAAGAATATCATCAAAACATACAACAACAAACTTACCAATAAAATTTCTCAAAACATGATTCATAAGTCTCATGAAAGTACTAGGTGCATTAGTCAAGTCAAAAGGCATAACTAACCATTCATACAGACCATATTTTATTTTAAAGGTAGTTTTCCATTATTCACCTTCCTTCATTCTAATTTGGTGATATCCACTTTTCAAATCAATTTTGCTAAAGATAGCAGAACCATGCAACTCATCAAGTATATCATCTAACTTAGGAATAGGATGGCAGTACTCTACCGTAATGTTATTAATTGCACGACAATCAACACACATATGCCAAGAACCATCTTTCTTAGGTACTAGCAAAACAAGCACAGCATATGGACTTATACTTTCTCTAACATGTCCTTTAGCTAACAACTCCATAACTTGCCTTTAAAGCTCCTTTGTTTCCTCAAGGTTACTTCTATAGGCTGGTCTATTTGATGCACCAGGAATAAAATAGATTTGATGCTCAATACCCCTAATGGGTGGCAATCCATTGGGTATTTCTTCAGGAAAGACATCCTCAAATTCTTGTAAAAGAGAAACAAAAACATTAGGCAAAGAAACATTAAGGTCATTAGTGTTAAATAAAGCTCCTTGTACATGAGTACAAGTATACTTATCTTTGAAAACCAAGCTTCCCTAACATCACTTCCCTTTGCATAAAAGTTCACATGTTTCTTTTTACTTTCAACAATTTCTTTTCCCTCATTTTTCTCACCCAAGCTCACTTTCTTTCCTTTCTCAAGATTTTTGCCACTTTTTTCTTTTGCACTCTCTCTTTCTTTTGGTACATCATTTACAGTCTTTTTCTCACTCTTGTCTTCTCTCTCCTTTTGAATTCTTTTTAGCTCATTCTCATAGATTTCTCTAGGTGAAAGTGGTGCAAAAGTTATCTTTCTTCCATCTTTCTCAAAAGTGTAGTGATTGGTGTAGCCATTATGCATCACCCTTCTATCAAATTACCAAGGGCATCCTAACAATAGATGACCTGCTTGCATAGGCACAACATCAAATAAAATCTCATCATTATACCTGCCTATCTTGAAAGCTACTAGAACTTGCCTTGTCACCTTAATTTCCCCACAATCATTAAGCCATTTTAGTTTACAAGGGTGAGGATGCTTAGTAGTAAGTAACCCTAGTTTCTCAACTAAAGTGGTGCTTGCTACATTGGTTACACTACCCCAATCTATAATTACATCACAAACTCTATCTTTTACAAGACAACTAGTTTGAAACAGATTTTTCCTTTGTTGTACATTATCATCATGTTGGATTTGCATGTTCAATGATCTCCTTGTGACAAGAGACCTCCCACATTCGGCTATTTCTGGTTTGTTGTCATCCTCTTCATCACTTGCATCTTTAAAAGGTGGTATTCTTTCTTCTTCAACTTTTTCTTCGCTAGCCGAATAGTACTCCCCATCAACCATGATCATTGTTCTTTTATTTGGACAATCCTTCTTGTAGTGACCTACACCTTGACATTTAAAGCATATAATATTTCCAGAACTAGAAGGTGTAGCTTTACCTTTGTCCTTGCTTGGGATGGGTGTCTTTGGAGCTTCCTTGGAATCGGCTTTAGGCTTGGATGAAAAAGCCTTGTCATCTTTTCTCCAATTTGATTTGAATGTTGCATTGTAAGAGGTAGATAGCCGATTGGTGCTCCTCTTCTTCAACTGCTTCTCAACATTCAAAGCAAGATGAAGCAAATCTTCAAGCTCCATATATGGTTGCAGCTCAACCATATTTGCAATCTCCTTATTCAACCCATTGAGGAACCTTGCCATTGTAGCCTCATTATCTTCTTCCACATTTGCTCAAATCATGTCTACCTCCATCTCTTTGTAGTATTCCTCAACATTTTTAGACCCCTGAGATAGGTTTTGAAGACAATTGTACAACTCCCTATAGTAGTGGCTTAGTACAAATCTTCTTCTCATGATTGCCTTTAAGTCCCTCCATTCTTCTATAGGTCTTTCTCTATTTCTTCTCTTCTTTTGCTTGGTATCATCCCACCAAGTAATGGCATATCCATCAAATACAGCCACAGCAAGCTTCAACTTCTTGGATTCAGTGTAGTTATGACAATCGAACACCAACTCAATCTTCTTTTCCCAATCCAAGTATGCTTCAGGATCTATTCTTCTATGAAATGTTGGAATTTTCAGTTTTATTCCACCATTACTATTATCTTGTCTAGCTCTTGGTCTTACTTCTTCTTCCTCCTCATTATCACCAAGGGACTCAATTTCTTCCTCATCTTCATTCTAAACTCTTCTTTGGATTCGCCTAGCTTACCTAGGAGCATTGGGTGGCTATCCCCTTGTAACTAAAACTTCTAATCTTTTGATCCTTTCATTTCTTCTTCGCTCCATTTGATCCAATCTATCATTTGTCCTTCTCTCCATAGCTTGGAGTAAGTCATGCAAGGCTTGGAATTTATCTAGTTCCCCATGTGGATTCCCTGGGGTTCCACTCATCTTGAAGCTGGAAAACAAAGTTAGTAAAGTAAAGAATAGTTTCCTCACTTCACTCGCTCACGTGTTTCACTCAAGTAGTTTTGACACTCCAGTCCACTCGTGTTTAGTTTTACACACAATCAATGGCTTTTCTCTAGATGTGCTCACACTTAGCCTTTTTCCACTCAATCTCTTGCTAAGATTAGTTACAAAAATCAAATTAATACAATTTTTACTAAATTACAATGTGAATAAAATCCAAAGTTTAAAGACTCAATGAAACAAGAACTAGAAATCCTAATAGAACTAGGAAAACAATATAGGAATCCTGATGGGATTAAGAAACCTAATGAGATATGAATAAAGATTGAAAATAATTAAATACAAAAAGAAAAAACCAAAACAAATAAGGAAATAAGAAATCAGAATGAAAATAAGATTAGAAAAGTCAAACCAAAATTTGGAAAGGAGTAGGAAAACAATCTTAGCTTGTTTTGGAAGGATGCTTAGACTTTAGTCAAACTCCTTGTAGAATGCTGAAATCTTTGATTCTCCTTGTATATTCTTGAAAAATCAGCTTCTTTCCTTGTCTTCCTCACTCTAGGAACTAAATAACTTCTATAAATACTCCAAAAAGTCATATTTGAACACTTTTTGCTTCTTTCTTTTTGGACGAATTTTCCTTTTTCTTTTTTTTTTAATTTTTTTTTGCTTTTTTTTTTTATTTTGATTTTCTTTACTCTTCTTCTTCTTCTTCTTCTTCTTTTTAAATTCAATTGCAGCAAGTAATTTTAAGGACAAATACTGAAGATTAACAAGATAAATTGAAGATCAAGTACAAAAATTCAAACCGAATTAAAGTTGACAATTTAGGAGTTGATTCCTTCCTTCTTAACTTCTTGAATTTGAATGATTGCAATAGGTATGACCTTCCAAAACTTGATTTTTGATGAAACACAAAGAATAGAAATGGGACAAAAATAATACGAAAAGGTAGGAAACAAAGAGACAAACTAAAGAAGATGATAACAAGACACTAATAAAGGTAGATGATTTTAGGATTTTTTTTTTTTTGAATTTTTGACCAGAAACAATAGCAAACAAAATTAACAAAGTGAAAACAAAGGAATTTAATGAAAAGGAAAATAGATAGAAAAAAAAAAGAAATGAAAAAATGGAAAATACAAATGAAACGGAAAGATATAACCTGATTTAGAGCCTAAGCTCTGATACCAAACTGATACAAACCCCGAGTATATTAAACTTGAGACCCAATATCTTTACGATTGGAAGCAACTCTCTGGAAACCTTAATCAAATTTTCCCCAAGTCCGTGACCCAATTCCAACCCATGATAGAGCACCTTGAAATATGATCACCTTTGGATGATGATCTCTGCAACACAATACCAACTTGTGAAAGAGAACCTTTGAATAAATATGCACAAAATAATTAGCTTTGATTGTATGAACTTGATTCAAGCAAGAATAAAAAACAAGAGATAACACTCTTAAGAAAAACTGCATTTTTTTATTTATCCAAATCTAACTCCATTTTACATGAATGGTTGAGTTTATATAGAGGCTCAACCCTAAATGGGAATAAAACATAGACTAAAGAATCTTTCCTAAATAAGAATTAAAATTTTCTAATTAGAAATTGATTCCTAGACAACTAATAATTAGAGGTTCAACCCTAAATTAGAATAAAACATAGACTAGGGAATCTTTCTTACATAAGAATTAAAGTTTCCTAGTTAAAAATTGATTCCTAGACAACTAATAATTATAAGTTCATCCTAAATTGGAATAAAACATAGACTAGAGAATCTTCCTAAACAAGGATTGAAGTTTCCTCGTTAGAAATTGATTCCTAAACAAGAAATAAATCTAAACTCGTTTTGGGCTTTATACCTAACATAAATAGGCCCAAAACTCACTAATTACATAAGCACACTTAATTTATTTGAACTTGGGTTTATATCATGTTGATAGGGCCCAAAAAAAATCAAAAACAAACTAAAGGCCTAGGTATATGCCCATGTTTTGGCCTTCATCCACTTGAATCATTGTCACCAAACTTTGATTTGAGTCTTGAATCTCCATTTTAATGAATGATTCAATTTTGCATTCTTGAATTGTGGCAAGATCATTCCACAAGCCTTGAAGCATCCCATTTAGTGTTTCCTTGAATTTCTTCAATCTTGCTCTTGTAATGGGACCATTGTGAAGTTGAATTGGATCCTTGCCTTGTATGCTTTATTGTTTGCATCAATCCTATACAAAAAATTGTAATAGGTCAAAATACTGAAGTAAGATGTCAAGCAGTTTGAAGATCATTGGTTTTTAATGGGTCTTGGAGCATAATGCTTTTTGAACATTATTCTTAGTCCTTGTGGCTTGCTAGAACTCCCTATATTCCTTGTGATAGGTCTTCTAGTTAATCCAACTCTAGGTTTCCTTAAAGTAGTTGGTTTGATCATAGAAGCCCTCTTATTCACCTTTGTTGTAAGTTGACCATTCTGAAGTAAATGGTTTTCAAATTTATTATAAGTCATCATCAATATCAACACATTGGGTTTAAAAATAAATGGAAATTATTTACCTCAATTATAACAAGTTCATCATCATCATATCCAACCTCAGCATCAAACTTTTTAGGTGAACTTGAAAAATCTCCATCAATTATTACTTACATTAGTTGTTCTATATCACTAGGTTGTTCTTGGATCCATGCTGGATTCACCATTTGTGAAAGGAATGGTTGTGACACGTGTAATTGGGTATTGTTCATATCAATGTTTTTTTTCCCCATATGTGTTGCTTCCTTACTTGATGGAATCATCACCTATTACAGATAATTCCATTAGTAAGACAATCTAAAACTTGTGACTATATAATAGTACAAAATGAAATCAGAAAACATGCAAAAAAAAAAAACTTATGAAAAAGGTGGTTGTGAAATGTTAGTTTGGGTATAGCTCACATCATTTTGCCCACTTTGCTGGATATTTGTTGCTTCTTTACATGTTGAGCTAAGATTTGCATTGCTATAGTTGAATATACTTTCATTTGGGACTTACCGCTTCCATGATATAAACAATAACAGTCTATTTAAAACATTCATTCATATATAAGAATATGTACTATCTTACTTAAGATACTCACATCTCACATCCATTGCAGTGTATATGGGTTGGGGTGCACTGTTAGGGTGGGATTAACTATGCGGATTGATTCTATAGTGACTGAATTTTTGTTTGCCTTCTTCCTCCTCTTAACTTGCTAACATAGTTTCCCATATTAATAGCAGAATCCATTCCAATCATCTTGCATATTGAATACCACATATGAGAGGTTTGTGTAAACTTACAACTTGCTTTGTTGTTGCTTAAATAATGTTAGATCCTTTTAAGCTGGTGTAGTCTTAGCATGATGTCTACTATTGTGGCCTTTCACACCTTAAATTTTATAAGTCATCACTACACCTTTCCTGGAGACTCTGCCAGTATTTCCTAAAAACTTCTCATTTTTGCCTTCCTTCCTTTCTTTGGTTTTGGTTTTTCATGTGCTAAAAGTGTAGGTGTAGTACTTTCAGGCCATAAATCACTCCCATTAATTGGATTAATGCAGAAACTATATATTTTGAAGTAAATGTTTATAGTGTAACACTTATCTACGTAGTCTTATAATCTCTCTCTATCAAACATCAGTGAAGACACTGCATTGCACAAGAAATGGAAGTGAGTTCCCACCTCCTGCAACTACTTGTCCTTTTTAACTTATCAATTACATATTGCCTACCATAACCTATAACCTCAAACTTATTTCCCCTACCCTATGTTGAGTTATAGTTGTATGAAAATTCAATAATTTTATTGAATTTCTTCTGAATCTTTAGGCACAAAATGCCTTTCACCTTCTTTATAGCATCCCTTTTCATCCGCAATCTCTTCATTAATTTTTTCCTAATCATTTCCAAACAACTCACAATCCTCTTGTCCTTGGCCTTAAGAATGAATGAGTTAAAACACTCACAAATGTTATTTAGAAACAGGTCACACTTTGCATGTGTTTTGAAATGGGATTTGCTATAGTGACTTACATCCTTATTGCACAACCATTAATGTGCTGCATGGCATTTTTCACCCAATGCTTTCATGCATTTTGTAAATCTCTATACATAAGAAGCCTTTGCCAAATCCCAGAGCATGTCCTTAAGTTCTTTCCCTGTGAAATCCTTCTTGAAGTTGGTGTAGATATGTCTCACACACCATCTCTTTTCTGCAGTAAGGAATAACTCATCCAAGGCTTGTACTAAAGCCTAAAATATTCAGCAATATATAGATGTAAGTGTAAAGCAATATGAAGGTAGAATTAATTGCAAAGCGAAAAATAACTTAATATATAAGTGTTTTGGATCATACCTCTCTCTATTAGACATGAAAGTCTAATGCTAAGGGTTTTTTGAATGTCAAATTCTTTTCCAATAAGACTTAGGAACCATAGCCAGTTGTCTTTATTCTCCCTTCTCACAATAGCCTATGCTAACGGGTATATGCAGTCATTTGCATCAATTGACACAGCACATAGAAGTTGCCCTTCATACATAGCCTTAAGGAAACATCCATCTACGCCCATCAATGGTCTACACCTTACCTTCAACCCTTATTTCAAAGCCCCTAAACATATGTAAATGCCCCAAAACACACTAGGATCATCAATATCTGCTAAAAGCTAGACTATGTTGCCAGGATTGGTTCTCAGAATCTCTAATCTATATTGTTTGTAGACTTGCAAATTGTTCTTTCTCATCCCTATTGATGAGATGAAGAGCTAATTTCTTCGCTCTCCATGCCTGTAACCTAGTCACCTACAAATGATAATAATCCTAGATAATTCTCATGAAGCCTTTTAAACTCTAGGTAGGGTCAACCTTAAACCTCTCAATGTAAGTCTTTGTTAAATTCTTAACAATTATTTGTTTAATGTTTTGATACTTACTACATGTGTGCTGAAAAATTCTAGATTTTATTTGCATTGTATTTTTGTCTGTTACCATTGGGCTACAAAAAATGTAGAAAGGACAGCCTTACTACATTTACCCTTACATCTATTTTTATCATTAAAACATGATTTGCCACCTATTTCTCCTAACCCACTACTTACATGCTTCTTTAAACTCATCTAATGAGTTAAAATTCATCCTAACCATTAGTCTAAGATTATCCATATCTCTATCAGCCCTAAATTCATGATACCTAACCCTAATTTGTTTTGACTGACCATCACTATCTGTCTCAGAGGCACTATAAAGCTTATCTGATGAAGCAAGGTCAGAGTCATCACAGTCAGCATCAACGGTGCCTACTATAGGGTCTGATGCAGCCTTTTGCTTATGGTTTCTCATGCCCATGTCTCTCTTTATGTCCTTATCTACATAAATGTCAAATAATTCATCATCCTCATCCTCTATGTCATAATCAATATCTACAAATTTGGTGGAAGGATCCTTATAATCTTCATCATCATCATCTAAGCTACCTTCACCTATCAACCTCATCCTTATAGCTTCCCTCATTTGTCCCAACACTATTGTATCTACTTTTTCCTTACCCTTATCTCTTACTTTCCCATTTATATCACTACTTTGAACTACCTATACTAGACCTAATTTCCCTGACTAAGTTCTTCAGTTACACATCTATAATTTTAATAGAATCTACTTTGTACCCCATCTCTAATACATCCCTATCACTAGCTAAGGGACACAAACCCTCACAGAAATTAGTATTAGGTCTTTGCCAAAAATATAACATATCTCCATGTAAACCCCATTCCCTAACCATTTTTTAATTTCAATAAATGATAACTCATTAGGTGAATAGTAATCAAAATGGTCTATGAAATTAGGTGAACAGTAATAAAAATGGTTTATGAAACCATACATGTATGATACTAGCCCACTGTCCTCACTATGATGCAAATGAATGCTAAAGTATTCAGAATTAGTGGCTGCAAAATAGACAAGCACACATAAGCAAAGACAAATCAATACACACATAGCTAAGTTAGACAAACAACCATAATAACTCAAAATAACAAGACAAACAGGAACAGACTGTCAAAATTATTGGTATTATCTTACATAGAAAAGGCAATGATTTTGTGCAATCCCTAATCTTAAAAATTAATTTGGTTTTGTGAACCCTAATCAATTCTAGTAAACCAGCCCTTAATTTTATAAGACACTAATTACTTTCTATAAACCTTAATTCATAGATTTAATCCAATGTATTTTTTATAATACCTAATCCTAAAAATCAATTAACATTTTGTAGTCAATAAAATCAACCCCTCAATAAAAAGGAACCTCTTATTTACACAGAAACCCTAATTAAAAAAAAATTCATGTGATACCTAACTAAACACAGGTCCTCACATCTTAGTCCACTGACTACGCCCATTTAATACCTACCAACCCATTCAACAAACAATAAAAGGCAACTCTCATGTTATTATCATAACAACATAATCGCATATGATACATATAATAATTGGGTGCATCCTCATCTTTCTTCTTATGTTGCCAATCCATTTCAACTCCTTTCTTCGTGCTTACAAACGATTGATTCTCATATCAAGTAGACAAAGAGGATAGAAAAGATCAAGAGAGAAAGGGATAGAGAGGATCAACAACGAAAAGGGACAAGATCGAGAGGGAAAGGGATAGGGATAAGGAACAAATTGAGAAGAGAGAGAGAAGAAGCATCAAATCGAGGGAGAGCGAGAGAGAGAATCAGATACAGTAAATTTTTTTACTTTTCTCTCTTTGACACGTGTCATTCATGCAATGGTTAGTCACTAGTAATTCAAAGAAAGTGAGGCCTAACCAAATTCAAAATTACAAGAGTGACGTGGCATCCTACATTAAAAATAATGTCACTTAGCATTTATGTGGCGATGACATGTCACTTTGACTAGTCCACAATATTGACATGTCACGCCACGTTAGCAATCCGATCCAAATTTCGATTTTTGTGGTATTAAGTGACCATATAATGAAATAATTTTAAAAAATTTGTGACAAATGTGAGATGATTTTTTGGTTAGTGACTAATTTGAAACAGCAATAATAGTTTAGTGACCTCCCTAGCAACTTGCCTACAAATAATAGAAAGATTAAAACAAAATCTGAGAAATGATTTAGTTAGTTTCTCAAAATAGAGAGACTATTTTATTAATTATGTCAAATTTCAAGAATCATATAGTATTTTACTTTATTAATAACTTATATCCTTAAAAAAAATTCTATATATAAAAATTTACATCTAATATTATATGATAAAATTAAAAAATTAAAAATTTACATATAATATTATGTACTATAATAATAATAATAATAATAATAATAAAACTAAATTAGAATAATATTATAGTTTATTTATCTTAAACTAAATTTAATAAACCATATCCCATTTTATTTTATTTTATTTTGTTTTCCATTAAAAAAAAAAAAAGAAAAAGAAAAAGTAGCGAACCTTCCATTTCAAGTTTTTTAAGTTCGAATTGCTTTGCAAGCGAAATCAAAATCCTGATTAAAAGCTCGTCTTTGCGATTGGCAAATTTTTTTCTCCGTCTGTACAAATTTGATACTATTTTATGTCATCAACACAGCCCAACACACGGAAGCAAAATGTCTTCTTCACAGGTACAGTTTCTTTTCAGATCTCTAAAATTTGTTGTTAAAGTTGTCTCCTTTTGCATATATATATTTTTTTCTCAATTAAACTCATGCCCTGTTGATCTTGAAAGTTGGAAGCAATAAAAATATTCTAGAATTGATTTTTCGAAAATTAGTTGTAGCGTTTTTCAAATTTAAAGTTTGTAAACTGGAGTTGCTTTTCTGGGTTTTGGTTTTCTATCTTAGATCGATGCTTGTGAGTTCATATATTTGAATCTTTTTGCTTTCCTTTGGCTCTGGTACTTGAATTGGAGAGAAGTTTGTTTCTAGCTAACAAATCTCTTGCTTTTTGTTTCTGTGAACCAATATGTTAGGGTGCCAGGTTTGTTCCTTTGAATTGCTTTTGTTCCGTGTTGTTGGTTTTGTCATTTGATTGATAGTGTGTAGGCTGTTGGGGAAGTATTTATATGGATGCTCATAAAATTGTGAAAGGAAGAAAGTTCATTTCACACTAACAAATACTTTTCCAATTCTCGACCAGGGAAATACCGCTGGAAGTGTTGGTGATGACCATATCAGTGTGTTGCCTGATGACATTCTCTCTTTGATTCTCTCTTTTTTGAGCGTCAGAGATGCTGTTAAGACAAGGTTATTGTCTCACAGATGGAGGCGTCTATGCTCGTCTGCATCAAGCCTTAACTTTGATCTTCTCTCTGTTCTTGGAATTAATTCAAATAAGGTCTGGCTAGGCAAGAAGATTTTTTTGAAAAATAAGTCCAAATTTCTAATAGGGGTTAATCAGTTTCTTCAGTCGTATACTATGCCTAAAATAGACACCTTCCAAGTTGCTTTTGCCCTTGGTAGTGAATCTGCTTCGCATATTGATGAATGGATTAGTTTTGCTTTGGGAATTGAGACTAAAAGGATTTCGCTTAACTTCTCATTTCTTTCTGACAATCTTGACTGTTATAATTTTCCATGTCATCTTCTCCCCCATGGTGAGACATCTCGCTTAGAGTATCTGGAGTTAAGATACTGTGTACTAGCACCTTCTCCTGACCATGCCAAACGATTAAATTCCTTGACAACTCTTCAACTTTGTGATACATCTATAAATCAATTTCATTTAGACAATATCCTTTCTAGTTGCTTGAACCTTAAGTGCTTAACATTTCATGAGTGTTCTCTGCCTAAGACTTTTTGCATATTAGGTCCATGCCTTCATTTGGAATCATTGATTATTTATGATTGTGATGACTTGATGAATATTGAGCTTAATACTCTTGAAAAGTTATATGTGTTTGAGTACATTGGTATTGTGACAAACTTCAAATTCATTGATGTTCTTGCGTTGAGAAAAGTATACTTTAGGCTCAATAATAATAGGGGTGGGAACGGCACGAATTTCGTGTTTAATGAGCTTGCTAAAGATCTTCCCAGGCTTGAAGGACTTTCTGTAGTTCTCTATCCTTTTCAGGTATGTATAGAAAATTCAAAAACTTATATTAATTGATAATTTAGAATATAACATAATTTTGCATGTCGAATTTGTGTAATTTGTTATTTATTTTCTTGTCTAAAGAAAAAATTTTGGTGCTGTAGGGCCTGCCAGTAATTGAAAGGATAACTACTATATTCCAGCATATCAAACAACTGTATTTGTGTATTTACATATCAATTAAATTTGACCTTCTATCTATTGTTCATATTCTAAATGCTTCTCCTGCTCTGCAGAAATTCCATCTTCTTGTAAGTTTTTTCTTTTCTGCTATGCTCACATTACTTAGCTAAGTATGAAATTTCATTATTGAAATCTGGAGAGTTTAAAGCATTCTTGTTGGTTCTTATTTTCATTTGCTTTTGGTATATACATATATATAAGTAACTTTTCCTTTTTCTTTAAGTAGCTATTTGTCACATGCATAACGTAACTTTGGTTTTGGTAACTTTAATTCATGAACACATTTTACAAGATTCATACATTTTTGTAAACTATAATAATATACTGATTTTACTAACTTGACATGTAACAAAAATTTTAGATTAATTTTAATTTATTAATAGGGGAATTTACATGCATAACATGATGGTTTTCTTTGTCATTTATTTTCTTGGATTAAAAAAAAAAAAAAAAAAAGTGTAGAAAAAGATCAGTATCTATTAATCAAAGGACTGGTAAATATATGTAGTTATCAGACGAAAGATATCTTTAGGTTGTTTGAGAACCCTTAATTGGATTGCTACTGAATTTGAGATTATATGCTGATTCTTCTTTGTATCATTTCAACATCTTATGTGATGTGTTCTTTTAATTGCAGTCAATTTACGGTAGTGGTTGGGATAGTACAGCTGGCAGAAAATTGAACAGTAAACATCAGCACTTAAATCTTGAGGAAGTTGAGATAAGTGGATATTCTGATCTGCCAAAAGAGGTGGAGCTTCTTACATATTTTCTTAATAATTGCATTGCACTCAAGTTGATGATTGTCCACTCAAAGCGAAAACAATATCGTGGAGCTGGTTGTTGGTTGGACTTCACACGAAGATTGGACGGTCGAAATTGTGAGTTGATTCGCAATATGCTTCTACAACAAAAGGTTGACTCAAATGTGGAAATAATTGTTCGTTGATTTATTTATTTATTTTAAGGATTGCATTTGTTATGGGGAGATGAAGTGTGTTGTACTATTTCCTAAATTATATCACATTGCATTATTAAATTGCTTCTTATACAAAGACAAAAATTAGAAGCTGGTGATTGCTTCGTTTATTTGGAAAATACATTTTTAGAGTCTGTAATTATAATCAAATGTGCCTACTCAAGTCAACACAAAAGAAAGAAAAAAATTAATACTAGAATGATTTTAGCCTTCAAGTTCTAGGTCTACTGTTTCTCTAGTGTTCTTCGTGTTAATTTTTTATGCAGTAGATTTGATTTCCTTTTTGCATGCTTTAGTAATCATATTTTGCTCTTCAATTTTTAGGCAATTTATTTCATGGACTGAGGTCCATTTTGCATCATAGATTTGGATTTAAAATTCACCATTTCAATAAAATAAAAAAAAATAAAAAATAAAAAAAAAGGAAGAAAGATCACAAAGAAATTTAACCATATTCTTCTTTTTCTTCCTTTTGTGGTTATGCGATTTCTTTTTTCTGTTTTTTTTTAGGAAATAATGAAGGCTGATCTTTTTCTTCTTCTTTCTTCTTATTTTTCTTCTTCTTCAAAATTGCTATATTTTTTTATTTTTTCGCTTAAAACTATTTCTGTCTTCTTCTTCATATTTCTATTATAATCTTCATTTTTTTATGAGTTTTGTTTTATACTGTTTTGTGTGAAGATTTTGAGGGTTTTTTTTTTTTTTTTTTTTTTTTAATTTGAAGTTCCATTGATTGGTATTTTCATCATTTAATATTGAACTTTAAATTATCAGGTCTATTAGATTTAAAGTTTAGGTTCATCATATATAACTACTATTAGGTTGATTAGACATAACATTTATATTCATTATATATCACATGAAGATTCAATATTTTTTCATTGCCAGATTCATTATTTAATTATTTTATAATTTAATTCCATTCATTCTTCATATTTAAAATTTTCATTATTTAATATTTCACATATAATTATTATATTTATTAGATTTATATTTTAAGTTCATCACATTTAACTATTATGTTCATTAGATATAATGTTTATATTCATCATATATAATTATTAAGTTCATTAGATATAACATTTAAGTTTATCATATATCAAATGCAATTTCATTATCTTTTACTATTAAATTCATTATTTAATTATTTTATAATTTAATTTTATTCATTTCTCATATTTAAAATTTTTATTATTTAATATTTCACATATAATTTTGAGATTCATTAGATATAAAATTTAGATTCATCACATGTAATTATCAAGTTTATTAGATATAAAATTTAAGTTTATCATATATTATATGCAGATTCATTATATCTTATTGCGAAATTCATTATTATAAATCAATAATAATATCTATTTTTTTTTATTAATCAACAATTAGTTCTAAGATTTAACACTGAAATAACAAAAAAAAAAATAATAATAGTTGTAGAAAACATACTCACAGTAAAATAAAGCACTGATAATGTGAATAATTATTGAATTTTTTTCGTACAAGATGATATAGATAATAGAAAATAGTTGATACATGGATCCATGATGTAAGAATCCCAATTTTTATGCATCTTTTTTTTTAATTGAAACTCAACTAAAGCAATTGATTTCTTACCTAAATTAAATATCAAAAAATAATGATAAGTAGTTATATGAGTAAAAAAAATTTCTTCTTTTATTTCTCTCTTATATATATATATATATATATATATATATATATATATGAGTAATTATTCAAATGTACAAATGAAAAATAGTGGTTACCGTTAAGCTTTGATCTCAAAAAAAAAAAAAATAATAATAATAATAATAAAATCACTAGTTATGATGACAAGAATTACACTATTTATTATATTTTCACAATCGATGTCATTATTATCATTCAATATCTTTCATCTATCTAATGAAAAAGGAAAACTTGATTTCTACTTTTTTTTATTAGAGAATAAGAGCGATAACAACTTATATTTTTTCATTATGCATATCTAACTAACACAAATACATTAATTGAAATTGCATGTTTCACTTTGTTAATTATGTACTATCCAGGTTGGTACTTTTACATATATGGCACCAGAGATTTGTCTGGGGTCTATCCATTACACTGATGCGGTGGATATATGATTTGTTGGATGTATATTTGGAGAACTGGTGTCGGGGAAGAAGCTTTTCCATGCATCATCAGATGTTCAGGCTTTGGAAGAAATTTTCAGGTGCTACGTGCTTGCCAGAACTTTTGTTTTGCTGATATGATTTTTTCTTTCCTTTTTGAAGGATTTTACTCATACAACAATGATTTTTTTTTTTTTTTTACTTCTCCTTTCTTTGAAAAGAAAATTGGGTGCTCCAAATGAAGATGTATCAATTAGTATTGGTTAGCAATGAAAAATATAATTCA
The DNA here is from genome assembly GCA_947687605.1 of Reutealis trisperma. NCBI lineage: Eukaryota > Viridiplantae > Streptophyta > Magnoliopsida > Malpighiales > Euphorbiaceae > Reutealis > Reutealis trisperma. The sequence goes on from CANTUT010000562.1 coordinate 213,713, forward strand.
TAACTTTGCAAAAATCAAATGCCATTTACTTGTCAAACTATGTTTTCATGGCTGCCAGTTTGTGAAATTAAAGGCATCAGTAAATTGTTTCTTTTTTCTTATAACAGAGAGAAAAAAGGATTCAAAGAAAATGGAGTTCATAGGCACAGTTCAGCTTGATCGTTGCAGAATTAAGCAGGCACACAAATGACTAAATAAGAGAGAATGGTGTATGCCATGAATAGCAATCACAAGAAGCAATACAGAATCAATTCACATAATTGTTCATCTAATTGTTTATCCAGTAACTAACTCCTCCAACACGCCACTCTATGCCATTGAGAAAATGATGTTACCAACAAAACCAGATATCAGTAAGAGTAAACAAATAACAGAACCAGTCTACTTCCAGAAGAGTAAGAATGTCTGATGGTGTGAACCGCAAATTGATCATCTAACAAAGCAGATCATAGAAGCAGTTATATGATAGCTTTTAGTAAAAAGAAAGCAATATAACAATCAGAAAAAACAGCATAAATTACTTATGAGTCGACATGTCAATATAAAATGTTAAAGCAAATGAAAACTTAACAAATACCGATATTAAAACAGATTTAAAATATGCATTCCACGTGCTAGTCATCATTTAATAAATTTTAGATGGTTTCTTTACTTTTAATTATCCAGTTAAGAGTTTCATTCAAAGTTCAAACTCTCATTAAACAGACCAGCTCCATCAGCAGGTTTAGAAGTTGCAAAAATGTGAAACATCTACTTAGAAAGAATGCCCTTCAAAACAGCCACTATGCACAGGCTTTGAATTAATGTCTCAAATATTACATAATACGCCATGCACATATTACACGTATGTGGAATCTCAAAGGAAATGAATAGCAACACCTAGTGACAATTATGGCTAGTGACATTCAATAAAAACAAGCATAATTTGCAAAACTATCATCATTTGACAGAGGAAAACTCAAAGGAAACCTATCAACATAATTTGCAAAGCTATCAACACATATCCACAATACAACATTAAAGTCATAAACATAATATTAACAATCAAATTAAGGCAAATTGGGGGTGAAATCATAGCGCTTCAAATCAGGAATAAATCCATAATTTCTCTAACCTAAACCCTTTAAAGTGACATAGAACTAAAGGGAGAAAGGAATTTGAAATGATGTACTAACCTAAAAATTAGAATGTGAAACTCAGAGAGAGGAATTGAAACACAATGAGTGTTCTGGGGAGAGGAATTGAAATCAGTTCACCGGTCACCTGTGTCCAAGAGTTCTCCGATTCTATTCTGCAAGAACAAAACAAATCACAAATTGTCAAAAGAAAATCACACGAAATCAAATGCGTACCTCCCATTTCATAAGTAGTCTAAATCTTGAAAAGGAAAAACCACAGATCAAATCAAAAAGACAGGAACCAAAGTTACACTACCAAAAAAGAAAAAAGAAAATCTAACCAATCTTGTCTTGATACACACATTCGTTATAAAAATGGAAACAAAGTGAATAAAAATTGAAGCGATTAGGGTTTTTGCGAGTAAATAGCAGTTTTGAGATTCAAAGTTTACGAGCGAAAGAGCAACATAGAGACAGAGTCAGAGAGAGAGAGAGAGAGAGAGAGAGAGAGAGAGGAATTTGACATAAAAATAAACATTTAAAGTGACATAAAACTAAAGGGAGAAAGGATTTTGAAATCAAGACTTATAATGTGAAATTCAGAGAGAGGAATTGAAATCAGTTCACCGGTCACCTGAGTCCAAGAGTTCTCCGATTCTATTCTGCAAGAACAAAACAAATCACAAATTGTCAAAAGAAAATCACACGAAATCAAATGCGTAACTTCCATGTCCAAAGTAGTCTAAATCTTGAAAAGGAAAAACCACAGATCAAATCAAAACGATAGAAAACAAAGTTACTCAACCAAAAAAGAAAAAAGAGAATCTTGTCTTGATATAAACACGCATTCGTTATAAAAATGGAAACAAAGTGAACAAAAATTGAAGCGATTAGGGCTTTTGCGAGTAAATACCCGTTTTGAGATTCAAAGCTTACAAGCGAGAGAGCAATAGAGAGACAGAGTCACAGAGAGACAAAGAGAGAGAGAGAGAAGAAGAAGATTTACGGAAGAACACAAAATATTTGGCGCGAGGGAACGGATTGCAAAGTGTGTATATTGCAACGACGTCGCTTTGCTATTTCTTTTTTTATATTATTATTATTATTAAATAGTAAAGCGACGTCATTGCGATAGTACACATGGATTAACAATGCAATATGAACAATATGGGATTAATTAAAAAAAAAAAAATACTCGGGCAAAAAATTAATCCTAAAAAATATGGGATTAATTTATGGGTAAAAAAAATCAGACATTGACCCTTTAAAATTATATGATTATATTCATATATTTATTTTTTGATTTGCTATTATTTAATAGCTATCTATTTATGATTTTCCAATGTATTTGTAAAAATTAGAAAATATAATAAATAATTTTTTTGACAAATGAAAATTATCACAAAATTCATAAACTATATAATATTAAATTTGCCCCAAGCAATTTTAATTATGAATTTTGTTTTTCCTTAATTTCATAACATTTTCAATTTTTTTTTAAAATTTTGGCCTAGTTAGGATGCTATTTTAATATTAATGCTTCTATAAGCAACCCAATGCAAGCAAAAGTGCTAAATTTTTAGCAGCAGAGGAAGCTGAAAGAGTGCCAAGTGTGTATACAAAGACAATATTGAATGATCATGTCGTGAAACTGATGCAACAAGAGGTAATGATAAAGTGATGGTAGCCTTGTCGACTTTTTGCTTTGGACTCTCACCCTAGCTCTTTTTTCTCCAACCTAATATTCCTCTTTGCTTTGTAATCAAAGCAACTCTTTCAATCAAATATCCTTAAAATTTATATATACTATTATTATATATTGACGCCGACTGAAATTGGCTCATCAAATATAGATTATATTAGACAAGTCTAAAATAATTTGGCAAAAAAAAAAAAAAAAAAAGGACAGGTCTAGAATAGGCCAAATGCTTCAAACAATAGGCCTCAAGACATCCAAACATTTGAACTCAAGCAATCACTAACAATCATGCCTAAGAATTCATGAGATATACTATCTTGTGTCTCATCTTTACAAATCCTCTAGACATCTCGCTCTAACAACACCTCGCCTCCCTATCAGACAATCCTACTTAGCTTACTTCACAATATTTCTATAATCCATCCATTAGTCCAACATTGCGCATCATAAACCCCGAACATTAACTCATGAGTCATCTCACCATGAACTTAGTACTCATTTCCTTAACCTTCTCATACTTGTTAATTATAATTAGTTTTGCCTTCAAATTGAGATCATTGCCCATATTAATAGACTGGAAAGGAAGATTGAGACTAAGATTTTAAGTGAAATATTGTAATGGGTAGGGTATTTATTAGTGCCACATTTTGTTAGTTGTAAATTCTTCCAACAAAATTAAAATATATAAAAAGAAAAAGAAAGAAGAAAAGAAGGAAAAACTATAAAACAAAAACAAGAAAAGAAAAACAAAAAATGAGAGTAAAATGTTGAGAAGAATCTATAAAAGCTTCATTAATGAGAGTTAAAAGATGATTTCCTTCCATTCTATATGAATATTCCCAAAAATAAATCCTTACCTATTGTCTTTAGGATACCTATTGTCTTTAGGATTATAAGTAAAAATTCCCTTTGCGAATATTGAATATCTTCCTGTCTAGGTTTTGTCACACAAATAGTAATATCGAAGAAATCAAACAAAGAAAAATAATACAGAGATTTACATGGTTCAGCCAATTTATCCTATGTCCATAGGTAAGGAGAGAGAATTCTTATTTATGTGAGAACTATTTATAAAGTACAACGCATAACCCTAGTTACTAAATATTTATATATCCCAACCAACAAACTGGGTCACTCCAAATATAATAAAATGGGTAAGCCCAAGCTCAGAGGCCCACCACTAACCTGAATGAAAATCTCTTTTGGATCGAAGACCCAAAACTTTAAGTTAGGTCATAAAATTGGGTAATCACAAAAATTCAAGTCACTCAATAATTCTTCACCTTGACTAGAATTCCCCTAACCATTAGAACCAAGAATAACTCCTTGTCATCCATGCTTTAAGGGCCTCATGCTATGCGAACATTTACCAAGTCTAAGCTTGAACTTTTCTATAGGCAATGACTTCATCAACATGTTTGCTAGATTATTTGCTGTGGCTATCTTTTGTATGGAAAAATCCTTATGTTTAATAATATCCTAATGAAGTTCAATTTGACATGAATTTGCTTTTATCTCTTATGATAAACATGATTCTTGGCCAAGCTCAATGTTGTGAACCCTTAATTTTGCATCTCTCAAAACTCTAAACCATCTTTAGATCATTTGGCACTCAATGCGAAGGACAAAGCAAGTGGAATCACTGAAAATGGACTAAAACAAGCTGAAACAATTGGAATAAGGCTAGTTGCCATAGAGCATATTGTGACATTGTAGCACGGCCTTATGCAACAACTCCTATAAATTTATGTCTTTCACGTAGTCCCACATCTAAAATTTAGGGATTCTACACTCTAGCCTTCCCCTATATATAAAGGACCCTTCTAAACTCCAGGTCATTAATTTTGGGAGCTTGCAAGCCTTAGCATCAAGCAAACAACCCTAGTCCTAAAGATTATTTTCTCTTCTTTTTTACTTTGCATTTGCTTCTTGCTTCACAAAGTGAGTTAGGGGGTTTCACCTTGATTCCTACCTGATAATTCAAAGACTTTCTGCCTGCTTGTTCAAGGTAAACCCATGGACTAAGGCTTAGGTCCGTCATGTGGAAAAGGTGGAATTATGATTCGGTCACCTGCTCCATCTGCCTATGTCCTGAAGTCGTGAAAGTGCAAGGTAAGTTTTCTTTCCCTTTTCTTTTCCTTTTATTTATTTCATTTTATTTTCCCTCCTTGAGATTTTCATTTTTCCTTAAAGGCTTATTGCCTCTTTTTAGTTAATTAATTAAAATAGTTCACCTAGATTGTTAGTTAATTCAACTTTGTAATCAATTAATTAATCCAACCCCCTTAATTCAATCAATCAAAACATAATAAAATGACCAAGCTAAACTAACCCCTTCACAAGAAGGGAAAATTGCATGGGTTCTGATTCCCATTTAAAAAAATACGTAGGCATGCTTGGTTCAAGCATCAAATCCAATTAAAACTAACCAACTCTCTCTCTATTATCACTTCTTTACTTCCCTTTATTCTATTTTCTTTTACTTTGTTACTATGTTTAGTTTGGGAATATGTTACTTTCCTAGAACCAATAAGGACTAGAGGAGGTATCCCCTAAAGTTTGGGATTTTATTATAATATTAACTTTCTTTTATTTCATCTTTTAACAGTGCATTTACTTTATTATTGAATGCATAAGTTGAATAATCATGCATATTACAAACTGTTCATGCACCATAAATTGTTTATAAAATATATTTTAAGTTACTTTTATATTAAATGGCGAAACTTATTTTGTTAAAAGAAACCAAAAATCTAGCCCCTAAATCTTTTTTGGTTTTGAGACTAGTGATCTTTTTCCTTTGAATAACAATTGGAGTCATATGGATTTTTTCCTTATATTTTCCCAAATAAAAATAAATTAAGTGGCGACTTTGAGAAACAATTTTTAAATCTATCAAAAATAAGCCTCAGGGCTTTCTTATGAGTTCTTTCCCAAATGAACATTTTTATTCCCTTTAGCTAATTAGACTGTTGATTAGGTGAGGTCTCACAATTGGCGACTCCACTGGGAAAAACTTTCTTTAATAAAAGGAAAAACAAGTGAACTACTAATTGGTTTAAAAAGAGTTTGGCATTTTAATATAATTATGACTTTACATGCATTACTTATATAGGCTTTTTGAATTAGGAAAACAATGGATAGTAAGTAGCATCGAGTGGGTAACCCTCATTGGGTCTATTTACCGATAGTGAAATTATCCACCCCGTGATGAATCCTTTGATCCTTTCAAAGGTTTAATAAACATGCACCTACTATTGAACCCATGCAAGGCTCCTTGACTCACATGTAGTTAGGTATATCGCTACTTTAGTGTGACGAGTACCCAAACTGAGCTTCCTTGACCCTTTCATATAATGGACCTAAATTCTAGACCTTAAGTTTTATGCATCATAAATAAACCTTATGTAATTGTATATTCATGAAATGACTTTTCATTCAGCATTCATGCATACATGCCCACATTCATAATTCAAGAATCTTAAAACAAATAGAGAGCCCATCAAGCCCATGACTTACTAAAACACCCATCCATAAAACCAATGTTAGTCTAAAGTCTGTCATCCTATTGTACCCCACTCAGTTATCTACCTTTTCTTTGTCATAAGGTACTAAGATGGCTGAGGGAATAAGTGGTTTGAAAGAAAGTGATCTAAATGCAACTAATCTAGAAGAATAAACTCAATTGAGAACATTTTTAACTAGTCATCTCTTAAGGCAAGAGAGGAATTTCCAAGCTATTTTGGAGGTCCGACAGACCCAGTTCAAGGAATAAAGATAGTCCATCTTGAAGGAAGTTCAAGCAATAATGAACTAAGCTGGCCTTAACTAGGCCAACCCAAATTCAACATTAAACCAAACCATTCCCAACATAACCTAAGCTAATGCAAATGTAGCCTCCTCTTCAGTACACTAGTGACTTGATTGATAAAGGAAAAGTTGTAATTGATGCCCCTCACATTCCAATGTCATCCCACCATCTATCCTAATTCTAAATATCACCCTACTATCTATCATTATGCAATTCATGCAAACCCCAAATGTCATTTATGCTGTCATCATTCTCCTTTTAATCCTTTTCAAGTGAAGAAATTTTTTTCCCATAAAGACACTAAAATCTTCATGGAAAAGTTTGAAGCTATGGAAAAAAGCCCTAAAAAATATTAAGAACATGATGTGATTGATGCCAATTCCTTAGCTCTCTTTCTTAATGCCAAAATCCCTCCAAAGTTTAAAATGGTGATGCTAGATAGATTAAATGGGACAACCCACCCTTAAACTCACCTAAAAATGTATGTGGCGGCAATGACTCCTTTAGGAGTAGATAACAAGCTCATTGCTCAGTTATTTCAATAATCTCTAACTGGAGCTTCCTTGAGACAGTTTGTAGAGCTAGACATGAGTTAAGAAAAGACCTAAGATGACAAGTGCAATGCATTTGTCAAATAATACTAATGTAATGTTGAAGTGGACATCACTAAGAGGGATTTGAAAACTACCAAGCAGGGCCTAAAGGAATTTTTCTCCTCATTTTGAGGTTGAGAGAAAAAGTAGTGCAAAACCAACTAAGCAAGAGTAAGTTGATATAATTCTCAAAAGCCTCTTGCTAGCATACTAGAACCATCTCCTCACTCAGTACTTCCTAAGCTTTAAAGCTCTTATTGCCACTGCATCCAAAATAGAGGATTTGATCCAAAGTGGCCATATAAAAGATGAAACTACCAATACCAAACATAAGAAAAATACTCCCTGCCAGGCCACTGTCACTACCTCAACCAATTAAAAATTGCCTCAACCAATTAAAAGGAAGGGAAAGTATATTCCATCTCTCATCATTAACCATTAAGATCGGAGCGAAGGTCCATTACTGAGCTAGGGGTTCCTTTGGTGGTAGTGTATAAGAAGGCCTTAGAAGCCAAATTGATAAAACCCCTAGAACTAAGGGCTGCCCCTAATCAATTGACCCCAAACTACAACCTTAACGAGTATTAAGAGTTTCATCATAGGGCTGGCTATAAGACAAAGATGTGTCAAACTTTAAAGCATAAGATATAAGATCTTATAGATAGTGGGGACATCATACCACCCAAGCCTAAACCCAACATCACCACCAACCCTTTACCAAATCACTAAGTGAATTTCATTATGTCTTTTGATCTAGAAATTGATCTTGTCTTTTTAATTCGGTTAGTTTCTAAGTTTCATTATATGCTAAACTTGAGTAACCTTGTGGAAAAGATCGATGCCATAACTAAAAGTGGCAGGATCTACTAGGCACCTACTCTACAAGATATCTAACCACCCATCCAACATATCCCACCCCTTATTGACAAAATAAAAGAAAGCCTTGAACCTGACATAGATCTTATCCTCAAGCAACTGAAAAAGAACCAAGCTAATATATTTATTTGAAGCGTCATTCAATCTTCTTGCCCTTATCACCAAACTCTTTACAAGGCATTGAACCAATGTCAAGCTCCTATAGATTGAAACCTTAGTGGCATCCCTCAATAACACTACAAAGGCTAGTTCCATCTCCTTCAATGACCATGACCTACCTAAAGAGGATTTAAACCATAACCATGCCATATACATAATAGTCCTGACTCAAAGGAAGATATATCCTATGGTATTGGTGGATAATGGGTCCACTTTGAATGTTTGCCAGCTAAAAGTTGCTAGTTACTTGGGGTTGGACTTTTCAAATTTCATGCCCTCTAATCATTTTATAAGGCATATCACAACACAAAGAGGGAAGTTTTAGGTATGGCTACCCTCAATGTCACCATTGCACCAATCATTTATCTCATCCCATTTCAAGTAATTAATGTCCAGCGTGCTTTAACCTCCTAGATACATTAAGACAAAGCTGTCCCCTCCTCCCTCCATCAAAAGCTAAAGTTTCCTTATGGGACATCTACCTACTATTAAAGGGGATATGCATGAGAATACTGACATCCCTAGCTCTATGCCAATTTTAAAAATATCGCTCTAATTATCCTCCTTGCCATTGTCAGGGTTTGCTTTCAAAATGATACAATTTATAGAAAAAGAAGAAGGTAAAGTGCTTGTCCTTTTTTACTTTGATTCTTATGGAAATTTTGTTGTGGCTAATATGTTAAAGAACATGAATTATTTTCCTGGATTAGATTTGAGCAAGAATTAAGAAAGAATGGCCTAGTTCAATGAATATCCTATGGCTAAGCCATAATTTGGGCTTGGTTATAAGCCTCTAGAAGAAGATTTAGTTTAGATAGAGAAGAGGGCCAAAGAAAGAGTGGCAACCCTTAAAAGATATGATTCATATGATTGCTCTACGTGCCCCTATTTCAAGACCCTTAATACTTACTTTATGAAGGAGAGTGAAAGTTTTCCATACTATGGTTTTATTGATCCTTGGGTCTGTCCTATTACTAAGTAGCTAATCCCTGGTTTTGAACTTTTCTTTGGTGTTAAGCTCTCCCTAAAAGATTATGAGCTAGTTTCCATGTTAGAGTAGGATTATGAGGACAATATGGAGGCTATCTATTTGAGCAAATATTCATTATAAGAAGTGAGGAAGTAGCAAACTTAACCAAGTTCATCCAAGCAATCTAGACCTAACTTGGTAACTAGTACTATAAGAAGAAAGAAGAGGATGGCTAGTCAGAGTCTAAGCTAGAGTCTGAATCCAAACCAGAGTCTAAGTCTGAGTCAGAGTCACAGTTAGAATATGTTAGTTTTGTTTCTTCTATTGAGTCTATAGTCAACCTTTTTTGTCTTTCTTTTAATTTCAATGTAACAATGGATAATGGTTCTTTTATCCATAATAAAAAGATTGAGCTTTCATCTTATAATCCTATGTTGCCCTTTTCTATTCCCATTCCTTATCTTGAATCTAATTTGAATAAAACATTAAATGAAATAAATGAGATAAAAATGGCAAAGAATCAACAAGTTTTGGAACAAATGAAAAACCAAAACTACATTCATTGCATCATCATCTCATGATAGGGATGGCTTGAGTAAAATGATCTAAGAGTTCCTAGATTGCTTCCTATGGGAGCCCAAAGATATGATTGATCTAGATCCAGCTATAGGTCATAAAATCCCTAGCTATGAGCATGTGAAGCCTGTCAAGCACAAACTGTGAAGATTGAAGCTCAAACTATCTTTGAAGATCAAGGAGGAAGTCTCCAAGCAATTAGAAAATGGGTTCATTAAGCCAATTACTTATCCCTCTTGGTTGTCAAACATAGTACTATTTCCAAAGAAGGATGAGAAGGTCAAAAGGTGTGTAGATTATTGGGATCTAAACAAAGCTTATCCTAAGGATGATTTTCCATTGCCTTATATAAACCTATTGGTTGACATCATAGTGAGGTATGAAGTAGTCTCCTTGACTGATCTACATGTGTCATGACCCACTTATTAAGCCATGATGGTCCTAGGGTATAAGGAGACATAAAGTCACCTAAACCTATAGAACCCTATTTAACTTATAATCCTTCACCATTTACTATGTTGAACCATATCCTAAAGTCGGAACCTAATTATCTTTCCTATCATTTTACATATTACCAAATACTTATTTACTAATACCATTTATGTACTCAACTCGTAAAATTTCCATATTTGTATTTCATGTTATTATCTAAATGTTCATAACTTAATACACTATTATAATAGTGATTACAATACAATTTATAATACATATAAACCCAATGCCATTTTAGTACTAAATCTTCGATAACTATTGAGCTTTAAACCAATGATCTTCATAGTTATATATCCAAGATTCCCAACACTTGAAATTAGCAGAGTAACTTCTAAGCAGAAGAATAGAGCTTGGAATTTACCTTACTGACTCATCAACTTTACTTGAAAATTTTAAACAACTAAGGAATGAGACAAAGTTTAGTGAGTACATAATAATATAATATGGGGTGTATATATAGGTCCTTATTAAGATGGGCTCATTATGATAATAGAGCAGTGTTAGTCAAAATTGGCATTATGAATCAATTTTTCATTTAAGATAGAAACAATATCTTTAGCAGAAATAGTAATTTCTTGGAAGCGGCATGCTTCCCACACATATAAATTAAAGAGTGGCAGCCTAAGCGTTGCTCACTCGCATGCATTACATTACGCAAGACTGATTAGGCGTTTCCCCCTAACAAAGGTTGGATACTTTCGCCCTATCCCTGGGCTTATACCAAGTGTATAAGGTCCGATGTATTACCCCATATCAAAAGAGTATTTCTGCTTGTCAATAGGCATTCAATCGAAGGTTTATAGGAAATTCCAATAGGGAATTCAATGAAAGGTATGCTAATACAAAATAATTCTTATCAAAGGTCATATTATGAAATCAATGTGGAAGGCTCATAATGGCCAAATGCCATGAAGAAATATCACATCCAAACACAATATCTGATGGGCAATTCATGTTCAATAAGAAATTGGGATATTTAAATAAGGATGGTTTAATCAACAATGGTTCATAGAATATGGCACATATCATATTGTATTATTAAGTACTTACCTTAGACTCTTTTGCTCTTATTTACATTTAACTTTAATGCTAATGGTGCTCGTCACACTCTTGGATAATGTTCTAGTCCTTGTCTTTAGATTCTACACATTTGCCTTTCAATTACACATTAATCACCTCCTTGTTATTACATTATTTTAAATTTAGCTTAACTTGTTAACACTTTTATCGTGTTCATTGTAGTACTAACTTATCAATTTTAAAGTCAAGATGCACTATACATATACTTATCACTAATTTTAACATTATCCCTTAATTATTTTCCAATGGCCAAATATAATCACTTAAGAAAAGATAATTTCTTTCCTCCCAATTTCACATTTCAATTTCATATTGCTCAATTAGTATCCATTTAAACAATTTCCAATATTCAATGGAACAAATTCTACTTTCACCTTCCAATTCCATAATTGAACCTAATTTATTAAATTTGGGGAAAAATCACTTCTATTAATTGAATTTTGAAATTAACATTATACAAATCATGTTGCACTATTCTTATGCTTAACTCCCCCTTCAATTCCATGAATTCAAGTTTAGTTCTCAAAATTCTCAATTTATCCATAAACCCTATAATTTGGGGAAAACCATTAATTCCTCATCCAATCTTTAAATTGATCATAGAATTATGAAATTAGCATGTTAAAAAGCCTATTTCATAAATTAAACATGAAAATTAATGATTAGATCTTTAACTTCCTCTTTTAACCTAAGTTATGGCTTCAAAATTTCAAGTGTTGAAATAAGTTTCTATAATTCAATTTGACACTTCCAAACTACTATTCTCCATCCCAAATAACCTTAGATAACATCAAATAGGTTTAGAACACTTCCTTCAAAAATTATATGTTAGGCTGAATCATACCTTTTGGTGCACTTATATGAGTTTCTTTTTTTCCTTGTTTATTTTCTCATATTAAACCCTTAGTTCTCAAGCCCAACTTTTATATTTCATTAGCTAACATACAAAAAAAATATTTTCCTATTTTTATTCTTTTGGCTGAACTATATATGTGGAAGAAAAGGAAGGTTTTATCAACTTTAACACCAAAGTCATACATAGAATAAAGAAAGAAGAAGGTGAGCATAATTTCTTACCTTGGGAAGATTTGATTTTTGAATTGCTATGGTGATGACAATATGGAGAGGTTTTTGTTTGGTTGGTATTGTGTTTTTGGTGTAGAATTAGCAAAAATGATAGAAATGAACATAATTTTTACTTATATATGGAATGTTGAATGGTGTGATTTAATCAAGCTTAATCTAATGGCTCGGATTTAATCAAAATAGATAGCTATGATTGAATTGGATTGTTAAGATCTTATCTAGATGAATGATGATCATCATATGGTATGGAAATAATAAAAATGTATCGAGACTTTATGTAGGAAAAGTAAGAGTTCAAGTTGTTTAAGGATTGGATTTAGTCAATTTTGGTGGCTTCTTAGTCAAATTTTGTGGTTAGCTCATCCTACATCCATTTAACCTTGGTTAAATATTTTAAACTCTAGTTAAGTGTATATTCATCTAGTATTGGGCCTTATCGTTTACCCATCCAAAAGCTTATAAACAAATCCATATGTGCACATTTCAAACTTGGTAACTTAATACAATTTCCATTTCATTTCTTTCACTTTGGTATATATATTTCTACCTTTTAAAATCACTACACACTCTAGACATTGCTAGATAAATTTTATACACATTTACTAGCCTTTCAATAGCATTGTTTAGGTATGAACATTATGTAGACTCACTAGGTCAAACTAAGTTTGACGTCTATTGTACCATTGTAACTTTGATTGAAATCAACTTCTCATGTCATTATTGTTATCACCCAATAACTTAGGAGATGCTAATGCCGATTCATTAGCACTTTAGATTCATACATCAATTAAATAATTGACGTAAGTCACATTATGTCAAATTGAGTTTGACTTTCATTTAATCATAAAAGTGCTTATCAAAATTGAATATATTCTTTACTCATTGTCACATTATTTATTAAAATTACTTCTTATGATATTATTATAATTCTTAATATACTAGAAAGGCCTTGAATTGTATAGTAGATGAACATTATGGTGTCACCATTACTAACTCTAATAGGTTAGGGAAATCTTGGATATTACAAAAAACTTTCTTCCTCTTGTCACCTTCTCCACATAGAATAGGTAAATTCATTTTTCTTTAACAAAAATGGTTCTTTTTATTTTATTTTATTTTATTATATTATTCTTTTTATTTTGTTATGCTTCTTCTCTATTTATATATCTTGTTTCTCTTTTGCAATCTATTTTAGTTAGCTGGGGAATGTGTGTTTTCCGTAAAATCTATAAGGGCTAGAGGAAAAATCCCCTCAATTTTAATCTTTTGTTGCTTGTAATAATTTAAATAGATTTGTTTTTCTTTTCTTTTATTGCTATTATTATTTATTTGTCATATCATGCATTGCACGACTTATATTTGTCTCATACGCCGTATTACAATTGATCATGCACATATAAAAAAATATCTTTTTATCTTAAAAGCTATTTTGCAATTCTAAGACAAACTAAGAAAACAAGTTTTCTCAAGTTGTTTTTCACTAAAACCTAGTCCCGAGCCCTCTTTGGTCATTTATGGATTAGCGTTTTTCTCTTGGGTGAATTGATATAATCTTAGAGTCAAATTTGGCTTTTTCTTTAATTTTTCTAAAATAGGATAAAATTAAAGTGGTGACTCACTTTTCACAATTTATAGTTTTCAAATGCCATTTTCTTAACTCACAATGAGCTCCAATCATGAAGCTTTTCCAAAAAGCACTTTTGATGCTCTGGCAAAGTCTCACAGCAAGAGATTCAAATATGACCCTATATCTTCTATCATATAATTGACCAACACTAAGCAAATTAGGCTTCAAGTTATAAATAAACAAAACTTTAACAATAGAGAGATCATTATTGCTAATTGAGCCAATACCAATAATCTTACCTTTTGAGTTATCACCGAAGCTTACATTCCACTCTTCTTGGCCTCAAGTTTGATGAATTACTCATTGTCCATAGTAATGTGCTTGAGCAACCACTATCAAGCACCTATGTAATCTTCTTGGTCTTGGAAATGACCTACAACACAATATTAATTCATCTCTTTTTGGGTACCCATATTATTTTGGGTCTATTCATTTTAGTTCCTTTAGGAACCTACACACTCTTAGGAGATAGTTTTCATTCCTTTGGAATCCAAACTTTCCTAATAGTAAATGGTCTCCTAAGTCTCACTGGAGATTTACTCGAAACATGTCCATGATATTTGCAATGACCACATTTAACTAAAATTCTTTGGTTGAAAATCATTTTTCTTAAAAAAAAAAAAGCTATTTTATTTCTTTTTATTGCATTCAACATTATAATCAAAATTAGCTTTGTCAAATACTCCTTTTTGTGTTGAAATGATATCATCAAATAAAAAATTTTCTCAAAAGTTCCTTAGAGTCATTAAACTCTTTTTTGATCTTATTATTTTCACAAGTTAGAGTATCAAATGAGGTTTTCAAATCCTTAATTTCAGCTATATGTTCTTTTAATCAACATATCATTGCATTTTAAAGAATTCTCGTGCTCACTTTTTTGTTTGCATAAAATTTTTTCAAAGACTTATTCTCCTTTGTAACAACTAAAAAATTTTTCATCAATTCATCAAACACATTATCACAACCTAGATTTCTAGGCAATGACAGTCCTAGAGTTTAGGGAGACATAAATCTATATCTAACATATTTCATCTTGTATCTTATCCCAAGATCAGAACCCATTTACTCTTTACCATTCATTGTTATTACTTTATCCATTTACTTTTAACTAATACACACAAACACTAAATCATAACCATTGTTAGTATATCATTCCCAAATATTAATAAATACTATCCACATATTTTTGACTTACTACAATAATTATATAACTAAAAATTACTATCATTCATTCACAATACTTTTCAATTTAATATATTTAAATTCTATACCATTGAGTTCTAGATCAATTATCGTCAGAGTAATATAAGCAAGACTTAAAACATGGCAATTTAGTAGAAAAATTTCCAAGTGAAGAACTATAGCTTAGAATTCACCTTGCTAATGAGTCACCCTCACTTGAAAAATTTTAAACAACTATAGAATGAGACTAGCTCAGTGAGTACATAATAATATAACATAACAAAAGGGCATTTCAAGAGGTTATAGCATAAATAGATTCAACTTCGCAAAGGGATTATGTTAATCAAAATTTGTCATTTTAAATTAAGAATGCATTTTAGCAGAAATATTAATATATCAGAAGTAGAAAGCTTCCCATACATGTATATTAAAGAGTGGTGGCCTAAACCTTGCTCACTCATAAGTATCACACTATGCAAAATTGATTAGGTCTTGTGGTTAGGTATTCCCCCTAATAGAGGTTGGGTACTCTCATCCTATCCATTGGCTTAACGAAGTGCACAAAGTCTGGTATATTTTCTCACACTAGAGAAGATTCTGCTTAATCATAGGAATCAATGAAAGACACATACAAGGTCTATATTAGGAATTCAATGAAAATAGTTTGGCATATCAATCATTCTCATCATTGGGCACAATATAGAACCATTGTAGGAGGCTTATCATGGTCAAATATCATATGAAAAGGATATGAATTTCCAAAGGCTGAACAATCGATGGGCAAACACATATTCAAAGTTACTTCAATGACCATATCGATGGATGGTAATTCAAGCAATGGTTTGCAAAAATATGGCACAATTACATCATATTAGTAAGTACCCACTGTGAACTTTTAATTTTACACCCTTATGATCAAGCTGCAGCTTAACATCAGCTAAGATTAGTGTGCTACATAGAGCCAGTATGGCAGTCCTCCTAGCCGATTAGCGGGCAGGGGTCTAGGGGGCAGCGTCTCATCGAAAAAATGGATTTCCTTAAAATTTGCACCGCTAGACGATCGACACTTGATTACAAACCCGTAAAATCAAACTGAGCTTAAACTAGATAAAAAAATGGGCTAAAATAGGCCAAAACCTATATACGTATGGGGTAAGGCGATATGATTTTTGTGCAGCCAATGTGCCATCGTGTGAGGCAGCACCCAAAGTGTGTCAACCGATTGGTGTCGCCCACCTACTGGTAAGATACCCCCTTTTTCTTAACTTTCACTCAAAATTTTCTTATAGATAAGGCCTTTCCAATCATTTAAGGACAACAAGTTTCAGATATGAAAAATCTATAATTTTTCTATTAGATTTAAGCTAAAAGTTTTGTCAATTTTCAAAGATCAAAAAAATCTCTTTTCTCTAATTTTAGATCTAACTTCTAAGTTTAATTTTGATTTTTAATTATTATTTCTTGGTTTCTTTATTTTTTTTTTAACTCTTTCCATGCAAGGTTTATCTCGTGAAATCCCAATCCATGGTAAAGCTCATATATGATGTAAGGCTTGCCCCATTCATGCAAAGAAAGCATAAAACTAAGGCACAAAGAAAGCGTAAAACTGAAATATAATTCCTTCTTTCAAGATTTCTTAAATTAGATATAGAATTCTCTTTTATATGTTACCATAGGTCTAAAACTGAAAAGATCTAAAGTTGTTAATCTTAAATCTAAACTAAATTAACAAATTAAATTAACCTTTTTCAAAAACCCTTTCTTCATAAGAAGGAAAAACTGCATAAGGTTTGATTCCCATTCAAAGGGATATGCAGGCATGTAGACCTTTTAGGCATCAACTCTAAAATACTTTTTTTTTTTTTAAAAAATAATTCACCCTTTATCCTTTATTTTCTTTGATGAGATTATTTTTATTTTTATTTTATTTTTATTTATGCATAATTGTGTTTTTTTTTTTGTACTAATCTCTTTTTTAATCTATGAATTCTTGCAATTAGTTGAAGAATGTGTGTTTTTTCTAATACCCATAAGGGCTAGAGAAAAAATATATCTTTTATTTATTTTTAATCCATTTTGGTTTGTAATAATTTTTAAATAGATTTTAATTTGTTTATTACTTTATAACTATCATGTATAGCATGGATATTATTGCTCAAGCATCATCTTTATTTCTATTCATGAAATTTATTTTAAGTCATTTTTGTATTAAATTTGCCAAACTAACTTTGTTAAAATAAACTAAAAACCTAGTATCCGAATCCTCTTTGGTTTCGAAGCTAATGATCTTTTTCCTTTGGAATATTAATTAGAGTCAATTTGGGTTTTTTCCTTAATCTTTTTCCTAAAAAAAAATAAAATTAAGGTGGTGACTCTTCAAAATTAATCAATCTAAACATGAGGATTCCATCATGAGTTCAAACCCAAATGAGTATATTAATCCTCTTTTATCGGATTAGACTAGTGCTTAGGCGAGGCCTCATACTCACCTTGAACTCCTTTACTCTTATTAGTGTTCACTCTTAATTAATTTAGTGTCCTTCATGGTCTTTAGCAATTTCCTTGCCCTTGCCTTGAGGTTCTACAACCATATTATTTTAATTACATATCAATTAGTAACTAATGATATTGCTAGTCATAATTTATATATTCTATACTTGTTTTGCTATTTCAACCCACAGTGGAGGTATACTAATAATGCTACATTTATGTATATTCCCATTTCCAATCGTTTCCAAGTTTATTTCCTTATTCAATTTCATGAATTCAAGTTTAAATCTCATAATTTCCAAATTGATCTATAAACCTTAGAATTTGGGGAAAACTATCAATTTATCTTCCAAACCTCAAATTAATCATATATTCATCAAATTGACACTTAGGCAATCAATTCCCACTAATTATTTCGAATTAAATCACTTTTATTCTTAAAAACCCTAACTTGTCGTACTTAAGTTAAATTTAGGGAAAACCTATAATTCCTCATCAAATCTTCAAATTAGCTAAAGAAATTATGAAACTAACATAACATAAAACATATATGATCATTCAATTATCAATATCTAGCATTAGAACACCAAGCTTCCTTTTAAACTAAATTCATGCTACTAAGATTTTCATGTTTTAAGTCAAGTTTTCCCAAAATTCATTTTGACACTTTTACATCATTTTTCTCCATCTAAAATAAACTTAGATACTTTCAATTAGAAAGTAGAATACTTTCTTAATTATTTACCATAATGGTCGAATTCTCTCCTTGTAGAACTTAGGTGATTTTCATGTTTCCTTTACCTATCTTCAAATTAATCCTTTAATTCTCTAGTCAAATCTCCTTATTTCATCTAAGAATATCCAAGACTATATCTTATATATGTACACCCTTATATGGCCAAAATTTATGTATATAGTGTAGGAGGAATTTTACACAACTAAAATACTAAAATCATACTTAAAACATAGAAAAGAAAGGATAAACATGATTTCTCACCTTAGGAAATTTTGGTTTGCTAAGATTCTTGTTGATGTTGGTGTAGAGAAAATTTCCTTTAGTTAATATGAAGTTTTTGACATAGAGATTTGTAAATGATGTACACAAAGTAAATTTACATATATATATATATATATATATATATATATATATATATATGATAGGTTAGATTGTGAGGATTTGATCAAGCTTAATCTAATGGCTAAGATTTGATCTTAATAGATAGCTAAGATCTACATCATTTGGATGGCCAAGTTTTCATCAAATTAAGTAATGTTTATCATGAGGCTTTAAAATGCTAAAAGGATGTATCCAGTCATTTTTAAAGGAAGATTAAAAGTTTAACTTAGTTAGGAATTTGAGTTAGGTCAACTTTGGTGGCTACAAGTCAAATTTGGTGGCTCTATCTCTAACATCAAATTTTTATTTTGGGCTAATTATTCTAGCTTATAAACTTGATGTTCCTTCAATTATACGCCCATGGTCAGCCTTCCTATTGTTGGGCTTGGGCTTTTGATATCCAAAAGCCCCTTAACAAGCCCATAACCCATTAACAAACTCAAAAATTTTCTTTTTAATTTTTCTTCCTTTCCTTTCACTTTGACTTTCTAGTTTGTATTCTCTAACTTATTTGTATACCCCAAAAGTTATCATATGAACTCTATTTAATTCATTAAAGCACAAATAATCATAATTATATCATAAACTAGGCAAACTTTACAAATTGAGTCAAAAGGTTTCTAACCTATTCCTTTTTATTTCCATATTATTCTAATAATTAAAGACCTTATCCTATAATATCATTAGGGCTAAAATGATCCATGAAATTCTTGGGTATTACACACTTTTGGTAATTAATTAAAGTGTAAGATTCAAGTGTTCCCTCATCATCTTTAAGATCATCCTCTAGGCCATCAAGTAAAGTTTAGCTCTTTCTTCGTCTTCTTCTTCTTCATTGAATGATTTTTCATCACTTGAAGGGTCATCCCTACTCCAAGCTACATGTGTTTTGTTATTCTTACTAAATTTCTTCTCATTCTTATCCTTTTTCTCCATATGCTTGAGTGATGGAAAAGCTTGTCGAATGTGCCCGAGTTTCATGGACTCATAGCATATACTTTCATTTTTTTTTTCTTCAATTTGCTTCCCTTTTTCCTTGCAAAAGTAATTCTTCTTGAATTTTTCTTTTAAAAGATAATTGTTTAATTTTTTAGAATCTTTTAATAAATAGTGTTAACTCTTTAACATCTTCATTCTCACTAGATAAATATTTCTTCTCCTCATGATGTACTTTCAATGATGTAGACTTCTCCTTCTTTGAGATGCCTTTTTTTTGCTTTCTCCCTTAATTCTTGCCTTTTATTATTTCATCTCATATGTGATGAGATTGCCAAGAAGTTCTTCTAGTGTTAAGGAGGCAACGTTCTTTGATCTAACATCAAATTTTTAGCTTGGGCCAAGTATTCTAGCTTATAAACTTAATGTTCCTTCAATTATAGGCCTATAGTCAGCCCTCCTATTGTTGGGCTTGGGCTTTTGATATCCAAAAGCCCCTTAACAAGCCCATAACCTATTAATACACTTTGAAATTCTCTTTTTAATTTTTCTTCCTTTCCTTTCACTTTGACTACTTAATTTGTATTCTCTAACTTATTTATATACCCAAAAAGTTATCATATGAACTCTATTTAATTCATTAAAGCACAATTAATCATAATTATATCATAAACTAGGCAAATTTTACATATTGAGTCAAAAGGTTTCTAATCGATTCCTTTTAATTTCCATATTATCCTAACATTTAAAGACCTTATGTTATAGTATCATTAGGGCTAAAATGATCCATGAAATTCTAGGGTATTACACACATTTTGTAATTAATTAAAGTGTAAGATTCAAGTGTTCCCTCATCATCTTCAAGATCAACCTTTAGGGCATCAAGCAAAGGTTAGCTCTTTCTTCTTCTTCTTATTCTTCATTGAATGATTTTTCATCACTTCAAGTGTCAACCCTGCTCCAAGTTGCATGTGTTTTGTTCTTCTTACTAAATTTCTTCTCTTTCTTATCCTTTTTCTTCTTATGCTTAAGTGATGGATAAGCTTGTCTAATGCGCCCCAGTTTTGTGGACTCAAGGCATATAATTTCATTTTTTTTCTTCAATTTGCTTTCCTTTTTCCTTACTAAAGTTCTTCTTCTTGAATTTTTCTTTTAAAAGATAATTGTTGAATTTTTTTAAATGTTTTAGCAAATAGTGTTAACTCTTCAACATCTTCATTTTCACCAAATAAATATTTCTTCTCGTCATGATGTGCTTTCAATGATGTAGACTTCTCCTTCTTTGAGATGCCTTTTTTTTTTTTTTCTTTCTCTCATGATTCTTGCCTTTTATTATTTCATCACATACGTGATGAGATTGCCAACAAGTTCTTCCAGTGTTAAAGAGGCAAGGTTCTTTGATCTAACATCAAATTTTTATTTTGGGCTAATTATTCTAGCTTATAAACTTGATGTTCCTTGAACTATAGGCCTGCGGTTAGCCCACCTATTGTTGGGCTTGGGCTTTTGATATCCAAAAGCCCCTTAACAAAACCATAACCTATTAACACACTTAGAAATTTTCTTTTAAATTTTCTTCCTTTTCGTTCACTTTGACTTTCTAATTTGTATTCTCTAACTTATTTATATACCCTAAAAGTTATCATATGAACTCTATTTAATTCATTAAAGCACAAATAATCATAATTATATCATAAACTAGGCAAACTTTACATATTGAGTCAAAAGGTTTCTAACCGATTCCTTTTTATTTCCATATTATCCTAATATTTAAAGACCTGATCCTATATTATTATTAGGGCTAAAATAATCCATGAAATTCTTGGGTATTACACACATTTTGTAATTAATTAAAGTGTAAGATGCAAGTGTTCCCTCATCATCTTCAAGACCAACCTTTGGGCCATCAAGCAAAGGTTAGCTCTTTTTTCTTCTTCTTCTTCTTCATTGAATGATTTTTCATCACTTGAAGTGTCATCCCTACTCCATGCTGCATGAGTGTTGTTCTTTTTACAAAATTTCTTCTCTTTCTCATCCTTTTTCTTCTTATGCTTAAGTGATGGACAAGCTTGTCTAATGTGCCCCAGTTTCATGGACTCATAGCCTATAATTTCATTTTTTTTTCTTCAATTAGCTTCCCTTTTTCCTTGATAAGGTTCTTCTTCTTGAATTTTTCTTTTAAAAGATAATTGTTGAATTTTTTTGAATCTTTTAGCAAATAGTGTTAACTCTTCAACATCTTCATTTTCACTAAATAAATATTTCTTCTCGTCATGATGTGCTTTCAATGATGTAGGCTTCTCCTTCTTTGAGATGCCTTTTCTTTTCTTTCTCTCTTGATTCTTGCCTTTTATTATTTCACCTCATTTGTGATGAGATTGCCAACAAGTTCTTCTAGTGTTAAGGAGGCAAGGTTCTTTAATCTAACATCAAATTTTTATTTTGGGCTAATTATTCTAGCTTATAAACTTGACGTTCCTTGAACTATAGGCTCGTGGTCAGCCCGCCTACTGTTGGGCTTGGGCTTTTGATATCCAAAAGCCCCTTAACAAAACCAGAACCTATTAACACACTAAGAAATTTTCTTTTAAATTTTCTTCCTTTCCTTTCACTTTGACTTTCTAATTTGTATTCTCTAACTTATTTATATACCCCAAAAGTTATCATATGAACTCTATTTAATTCACTAAAGCACAATTAATCGTAATTATATCATAAACTAGGCAAACTTTACATATTGAGTCAAAAGGTTTATAACTGATTCCTTTTTATTTCCATATTATCCTAATATTTAAAGACCTTATCCTATAGTATCTTTAGGGCTAAAATGATCCATGAAATTCTTGGGTATTACATACTTTTTGTAATTAATTAAAGTGTAAGATTCAAGTGTTCCCTCATCATCTTCAAGAACATCCTTTGGGCCATCAAGCAAAGGTTAGCTCTTTTTTCTTCTTCTTCTTCTTCATTGAATGATTTTTCATCACATGAAGTGCCATCCCTACTTCAAGCTTTAAGAGTTTTGTTCTTTTTACAAAATTTCTTCCCTTTCTTATCCTTTTTCTTCTTATGCTTAAGTGATGGACAAGCTTGTCTAATGTGCCCTAGTTTCATGGACTCATAGCATATAATTTCATTTTTTTTCTTCAATTTGCTTCCTGTTTTCCTTGCTAAAGTTATTCTTCTTGAATTTTTCTTTTAAAAGATAATTGTTGAATTTTTTAGAATCTTTTAGCAAATAGTGTTAACTCTTCAACATCTTCATTTTCACTAGGTAAATATTTCTTCTCCTTATGATGTACTTTTAATGATGTAGACTTCTCCTTCTTTGAGATGCCTTTTTTTTTCTTTCTCTCTTGATTATTGCCTTTAATTATTTCATCTCATAGGTGATGAGACTGCCAACAAGTTCTTCTAGTGTTAAGGAGGCAAGGTTCTTTGATCAAACATCAATTTCTATCTTGGGCTAATTATTCTAACTTACAAACTTGATGTTCCTTCAATTATAGGCCTATGGTCAGCCCTCCTATTGTTGGGCTTGGGCTTTTGATATCCAAAAGCCCCTTAACAAGCCCATAACCTATTAACACACTTTGAAATTCTCTTTTTAATTTTTCTTCCTTTCCTTTCACTTTGAGAACCTAATTTGTATTCTCTAACTTATTTATATACCCCAAAAGTTATCATATGAACTCTATCTAATTCATTAAAGCACAATTAATCATAATTATATCATAAACTAGGCAAACTTTACATGTTGAGTCAAAAGGTTTCTAATCAATTCCTTTTTATTTCCATATTATCCTAATATTTAAACACCTTATCTTATAGTATCATTAGGGCTAAAATGATCCATGAAATTCTAGGGTATTACACACTTTTTGTAATTAATTAAAGTGTAAGATTCATGTGTTCCCTCATCATCTTCATGATCAACCTTTGGGCCATCAAGCAAAGGTTAGCTCTTTCTTATTCTTCTTATTCTTCATTGAATGATTTTTCATCACTTCAAGTGTCATCCCTACTCCAAGCTGCATGTGTTTTGTTCTTCTTACTAAATTTCTTCTCTTTCTTATCCTTTTTCTTTTTATGCTTAAGTGATGGACAAGCTTCTCTAATGCGCCCTAGTTTTGTGGACTCATGGCATATAATTTCATTTTTTTTCTTCAATTTGCTTCCCATTTTCCTTGCTAAAGTTCTTCTTCTTGAGTTTTTCTTTTAAAAGATAATTGTTGAATTTTTTTTGAATCTTTTAGCAAATAGTGTTAACTTTTCAACATCTTCATTTTCATAAGATAAATATTTCTTCTCCTCATGATGTACTTTCAATGACGTAGACATCTCCACCTTTGAGTGCCTTTTTTTTTTTCTCTCTTGATTCTTGCCTTTTATCATTTCATCTCAAATGTGATGAGATTCCCAACATGTTTTTCTAATGTTAAGGAGGCAAGGTTCTTTGATCTAACATCAAATTTTTATTTTGGGCTAATTATTCTAGCTTAAAAACTTTGTTTTCCTTCAATTATAGGCCCTTGGTCAGCCCTCCTATTGTTGGGCTTGGGCTTTTGATATCCAAAAGCCCCTTAACAAGCCCATAACCCATTAACAAACGAAGAAATTTTCTTTTTAATTTTTCTTCCTTTCTTTTCACTTTGACTTTCTAATTTGTATTCTCTAACTTATTTATATACCCCAAAAGTTATCATATGAACTCTATTTAATTCCTTAAAGCACAATTAATCATAATTATATCATAAACTAGGCAAACTTTACATATTGAGTCAAAAGGTTTGTAACCGATTCCTTTTTTTTTTTTTTTTCCATATTATCCTAATATTTAAAGACCTTATCCTATAGTATCATTAGGGCTAAAATGATCCATGAAATTCTTGGGTATTACACACTTTTTATATTTAATTAAAGTGTAAGATTCAAGTGTTCCCTCATCATCTTCATGATCAACCTTTGGGCCATCAAGCAAAGGTTAGCTCTTTCTTCTTCTTCTTATTCTTCATTGAATGATTTTTCATCACTTCAAGTGTCATCCCTACTCCAAGCTGTATGTGTTTTGTTCTTCTTACTAAATTTCTTCTCTTTCTTATCCTTTTTCTTTTTATGCTTAAGTGATGGACAAGCTTCTCTAATGCGCCCTAGTTTTGTGGACTCATGGCATAAAATTTAATTTTTTTCCTTCAATTTGCTTCCCATTTTCCTTGCTAAAGTTCTTCTTCTTGAGTTTTTCTTTTAAAAGATAATTGTTGAATTTTTTTGAATCTTTTAGCAAATAGTGTTAACTTTTCAACATCTTCATTTTCATAAGATAAATATTTCTTCTCCTCATGATGTACTTTCAATGACGTAGACATCTCCACCTTTGAGTGCCTTTTTTTTCTTTCTCTCTTGATTCTTGCCTTTTATCATTTCATCTCATATGTGATGAGATTGCCAACATGTTTTTCTAATGTTAAGGAGGCAAGGTTCTTTGATCTAACATCAAATTTTTATTTTGGGCTAATTATTCTAGCTTAAAAACTTTGTTTTCCTTCAATTATAGGCCCATGGTCAGCCCTCCTATTGTTGGACTTGGGCTTTTGATATCCAAAAGCCCCTTAACAAGCCCATAACCCATTAACAAACGAAGAAATTTTCTTTTTAATTTTTCTTCCTTTCTTTTCACTTTGACTTTCTAATTTGTATTCTCTAACTTATTTATATACCCCAAAAAGTTATCATATGAACTCTATTTAATTCCTTAAAGCACAATTAATCATAATTATATCATAAACTAGGCAAACTTTACATATTGAGTCAAAAGGTTTGTAACCGATTCCTTTTTTTTTTTTTTCCATATTATCCTAATATTTAAAGACCTTATCCTATAGTATCATTAGGGCTAAAATGATCCATGAAATTCTTGGGTATTACACACTTTTTATAGTTAATTAAAGTGTAAGATTCAAGTGTTCCCTCATCATCTTCAAGATCATCCTTTGGGACATCAAGCAAAGGTTAGCTCTTTCTTCTTCTTCTTCTTCTTCGTTAAATGATTTTTCATCACTTGAAGTGTCATCCCTACTCCAAGCGGCATGTGTTTTGTTCTTCTTACTAAATTTCCTTTCTTTCTTATCCTTTTTCTTCTTATGCTTAAGTGATGGACAAGCTTGTCCAATGTGCCCCAGTTTCATGGGCTCATAGCATATAATTTCATTTTTTTTCTTCAATTTGCTTTTTCCTTGCTAAAGTTCTTCTTCTTGAATTTTTCTTTTAAAAGATAATTATTGAATTTTTTTTGAATCTTTTAGCAAATAGTGTTAACTCTTCGACATCTTCATTTTCACTAGATAAATATTTCTTCTCCTCATGATGTACTTTCAATGATGTAGTCTTCTACTTCTTTGAGATGCCTTTTTTTTTTTTTTTTTTGTTTCTCTCTTGATTCTTGCTTTTTATTATTTTATCTCATTTGTGATGAGATTGCTAACAAGTTCTTCTAATGTTAATGAGGCAAGGTTCTTTGATCTAACATTAAAATTTTATTTTGGGCTAATTATTCTAGCCTATAAACTTGATGTTCCTATAATTATAGGCCCATGGTAAGCCCTCCTATTCTTGGTCTTGGGCTTTTGATATCCAAAAGCCCTTAACAAGCCTGTAAGCCATTAACCAACATAGAAATTTTCGTTTTAATTTTTCTTCCCTTCCTTTCACTTTGACTTTCTAATTTGTATTCTCTAACTTATGTATACACCCTAAAAGTTATCATGTGAACTCTATTTAATTCATTAAAGCACAATTAATCATAATTATATCATAAACTAGGCAAACTTTACATATTGAGTCAAAAGGTTTCTAACCGATTCCTTTTTTTTTCCATATTATCCTAATATTTAAAGACCTGATCCTATATTATTATTAGGGCTAAAATGATCCATGAAATTCTTGGGCATTACACACTTTTTATAGTTAATTAGAGTGTAAAATTCAAGTGTTCCCTCATCATCTTGAAGATCATCCTTTAGGTCATCAAGCAAAGGTTAGCTCTTTCTTCTTCTTCTTCTTCTTGGTTGAATGATTTTTCATCACTTTAAGTGTCATCCCTACTCCAAGCTGCATGTGTTTTGTTCTTCTTACTAAATTTCTTCTCTTTCTTATCCTTTTTCTTCCTCTGCTTAAGTGATGGACAAGCTTATCTAATATGTCCCAGTTTCATGGACTCATAGCATAAAATTTCATTTTTTTTCTTCAATATGCTTCCCTTTTTCCTTACTAAAGTTCTTCTTGAATTTTTCTTTTAAAAGACAATTGTTGAATTTTTTTTAATCTTTTAGCAAATAGTGTTAACTCTTCAACATCTTCATTTTCACTAGATAAATATTTCTTCTCCTTATGATGTACTTTCAATGATGTAGACTTCTCCTTCTTAAAGATGCCTTTTTTTTCTTTCTCTCTTGATTCTTACCTTTTATTATTTCATCTCATATGTGATGAGATTGCCAATAAGTTCTTCTTGTGTTAAGAGGGCAAGTTTCTTTGACCTAACATCAAATTTTTTTTTCGGCTAATTATTCTAGCTTCTAAACTTGATATTCCTTCAATTATATGTCCATGGTCAGCCCTCCTATTGTTAGGCTTGGGCTTTTGATATCCAAAAGCCCCCTAAAAAGCCCATAACCCATCAACCAACTTAGAAATTTTCTTTTTAATTTTTCTTCCTTTTGTTTCTCTTTGACTTTCTAATTTGTATTCTCTAACTAATTTATATACCGCAAAAGTTATCATATGAACTCTATTTAATTGATTAAAGCACAGTTAATCATAATTATATCATAAACTATGCAAACTTTTTATATTGAGTCAAAAGGTTTCTACCCGTTACTTTTTATTTCCATATTATCCTAATTTTTAAAGACCTTATCCTATAGTATCATTAGGGCTAAAATGATCCATGAAATTCTTGGGTATTACACACTTTTTATAGTTAATTAAAGTGTAAGATTCAAGTGTTCCCTCATCTTCTTCAAGATCACCCTTTGGGCCATCAAGCAAAGATTAGCTCTTTCTTCTTCTTCTTCTTTTTCGTTGAATGATTTTTCTTCACTTGAAGTGTCATCCCGACTCCAAATTGCATGTGTTTTGTTCTTCTTACTAAATTTCTTCTCTTTCTTATCCTTTTTTTTTCTTATGCTTAAGTGATGGACAAGTTTGTCTAATGTGCTCCAATTTCGTGGACTCATAGCATATAATTTCATTTTTTTTCTTCAATATGCTTCCCTTTTTCCTTGTTGAAGTTCTTCTTCTTGAATTTTTCATTTAAAAGATAATTTTTGAATTTTCTTGAATCTTTTAGCAAATAGTGTTTGCTCTTCAACATCTTCATTTTCACTAGATAAATATTTCTTCTCCTCATGATGTACTTTCAATGATGTAGACTTTCCCTTCATTGACATGCCTTTTATTTTTCTTTCTCTCTTAATTCTTGCCTTTTATTATATCATCTCATATGTGATGAGATTGCAAACAAGCTCTTCAAGTGTTAAGGAGGCAAGGTTCTCTGATCTAACATCAAATTTTTATTTTGGGCAAACTATTCTAGCTTATAAACTTGATGTTCCTTCAATTATAGGCCTATGGTTGGCCCTCCTATTGTTGGGCTTGGGCTTTTGATATCCAAAAGCCCCTTAACAAGCCCATAAGCCATTAACAAACTTAGAAATTTTCTTTTTAATTTTTCATCCTTTCCTTTCATTTTGACTTTCTAATTTGTATTCTCTAACTTATGTATATACCCTAAAAGTTATCATATGAACTCTATTTAATTGATTAAAGCACAATTAATCATAATTATATCATAAACTAGGCAAACTTTACATATTGAGTCAAACGGTTTCTAATCGATTCCTTTCTATTTCCATATTATCCTAATATTTAAAGACCTAATCCTATAGTATCATTAGGGCTAAAATGATCCGTGAAATTCTCGGGTATTACACACTTTTTATAGTTAATTAAAGTGTAAAATTCAAGTGTTCCCTCATCTTCTTCAAGATCATCCTTTAGGCCATCAAGCAAAGGTTAACTCTTTCTTCTTCTTCTTCTTCTTCTTCTTCTTCTTCTTCTTCGTTGAATGATTTTTCATCACTTCAAGTGTCATCCCGACTCCAAGCTGCATGTGTTTTGTTCTTCTTACAAAATTTCTTCTCTTTCCTATCCTTTTTCTTCTTATGCTTAAGTGATGGACAAGCTTGTCTAATGTGCCCCAGTTTCGTGGTCTCGTAGCACATAATTTCATTTTTTTTGTTCAATTTGCTTCTCTTTTACCTTGCTAAAGTTCTTCTTCTTGAATTTTTCTTTTAAAAGATAATTATTGAATTTTTTTGAATCTTCTTACAAATAGTTTTAACTCTTCAACATCTTCATTTTCCCTAGATAAATATTTCTTCTCCTCATGATGTACATTCAATGATGTAGACTTCTCCTTCTTTGAGATGCCTTTCTTTTCTCTCTTTTGATTCTTGCCTTTTATTATTTCATCTCATATGTGGTGAGATTGCCAACAAGTTCTTCTAGTGTTAAGGAGGCAAGGTTCTCTGATCTAACATCAAATTTCTATTTTGGGCTAAGTATTCTAGCTTATAAACTTGATGTTCCTTCAATTATAGGCCCATGGTTAGCCCTCTTATTGATGGGCTTCGGCTTTTGATATCTAAAAGCCCTTTAACAAGCCCGTAAGCCATTAACAAACTTAGAAATTTTCTTTTTAATTTTTCTTCCTTTCCTTTTACTTTGACTTTCTAATTTTTATTATCTAACTTATATATATGCCATAAAAGTTATCATATGAAGTCTATTTAGTTCATTAAAGCACAATTAATCATAATTATATCATAAACTAGGCAAACTTTACATATTGAGTCAAAAGGTTTCTAATCGATTCCTTTTTATTTCCATATTATCCTAATATTTAAAGACCCGATCCTAGATTATTATTAGGGCTAAAATGATCCATGAAATTCTTGGGTATTCCACACTTTTTATAGTTAATTAAAGTGTAAAATTCAAGTGTTCCCTCATCATCTTCAAGATCATCCTTTAGGCCATCAAGCAAAGGTTAGCTCTTTCCTCTTCTTCTTCTTCTTCCTTGAATGATTTTTCATCACTTAAAGTGTCGTCCCTACTCCAAGTTGCATGTGTTTTGTTCTTCTTACTAAATTTCTTCTCTTTTTTATCCTTTTTCTTCTTATGGTTAAGTGATTGACAAGCTTGTCTATTGTGCCCCAGTTTTGTGGACTCGTAGCACATAATTTCATTTTTTTTCTTCAATTTGCTTCTCTTTTTTCTTGCTAAAGTTCTTCTTCTTGATTATTTCTTTTAAAAGATAATTGTTGAATTTTTTTGGATCTTTTAGCGAATAGTTTTAACTCTTCACCCTCATCATTTTCTCTAGATAAATATTTCTTCTCCTCATGATGTACTTTCAATGATGTAGACTTCTTCTTCTTTGAGATGCCTTTCTTTTCTCTCTCTTGATTCTTGCCTTTTATTATTTCATCTCATATATGATGAGATTGCCAACAAGTTCTTCAAGTGTTAAGGAGGCAAGGTTCTTTGATCTAACATCAAATTTTTATTTTGGGATTATGAACTTGATTTTCCTTCAATTATAGGCCCATGGACAGCCCTCCTATTGTTGGGCTTGGGCTTTTGATTTCCAAAAGCCCTTTAACAAGCCCATAAGCCATTAACAAACTTAGAGATTTTCTTTTTAATTTTTCTTCCTTTCCTTTCACTTTGACTTTCTAATTTGTATTCTCTAACTTATTTATATACCCCAAAAGTTATCATATGAACTCTATTTGATTCATTAAAGCACAATTAATCATAATTATATCATAAACTAGGCAAACTTTACATATTGAGTCAAACAGTTTCTAATCGATTCCTTTCTATTTCCATATTATCCTAATATTTAAAGACCTAATCCTATAGTATCATTAGGGCTAAAATGATCCGTGAAATTCTTGGGTATTACACACTTTTTATAGTTAATTAAAGTGTAAAATTCAAGTGTTCCCTCATCATCTTCAAGATCATCCTTTAGGCCATCAAGCAAAGGTTAGCTCTTTCTTCTTCTTCTTCTTCTTCGTTGAATGATTTTTCATCACTTCAAATGTCATCCCGACTCCAAGCTGCATGTGTTTTGTTCTTCTTACTAAATTTCTTCTCTTTCCTATCCTTTTTCTTCTTATGCTTAAGTGATGGACAAGCTTGTCTAATGTGCCCCAGTTTCGTGGTCTCGTAGCATATAATTTCATTTTTTTTGTTCAATTTGCTTCTCTTTTTCCTTGCTAAAGTTCTTCTTCTTGAATTTTTCTTTTAAAAGATAATTATTGAATTTTTTTGAATCTTCTTACAAATAGTTTTAACTCTTCAACATCTTCATTTTCCCTAGATAAATATTTCTTCTCCTTATGATGTACATTCAATGATGTAGACTTCTCCTTCTTTGAGATGCCTTTCTTTTCTCTTTTTTGATTCTTGCCTTTTATTATTTCATCTCATATGTGGTGAGATTGCCAACAAGTTCTTCTAGTGTTAAGGAGGCAAGGTTCTCTGATCTAACATCAAATTTCTATTTTGGGCTAAGTATTCTAGCTTATAAACTTGATGTTCCGTCAATTATAGGCCCATGGTTAGCCCTCTTATTGATGAGCTTGGGCTTTTGATATCTAAAAGCCCCTTAACAAGCCCGTAAGCCATTAACAAACTTATAAATTTTCTTTTTAATTTTTCTTCCTTTCCTTTCATTTTGACTTTATAATTTGTATTCTCTAACTTATATATATGCCCTAAAAGTTATCATATGAAGTCTATTTATTTCATTAAAGCACAATTAATCATAATTATTTCATAAACTAGGCAAACTTTACATATTGAGTCAAAAGGTTTCTAATCGATTCCTTTTTATTTCCATATTACCCTAATATTTAAAGACCTGATCCTATATTATTATTAAGGCTAAAATGATCCATAAAATTCTTGGGTATTCCACACTTTTTATTGTTAATTCAAGTGTTCCCTCATCATCTTCAAGATCATCCTTTAGGCCATCAAGCAAAGGTTAGCCCTTTCTTCTTCTTCTTCTTCTTCGTTGAATGATTTTTCATCACTTAATGTGTCGTCCCTACTCCAAGCTGCATGTGTTTTGTTCTTCTTACTAAATTTCTTCTCTTTTTTATCCTTTTTCTTCTTATGTGTAAGTGATTGTCAAGCTTGTCTATTGTGCCTCAGTTTTGTGGACTAGTAGCACATAATTTCATTTTTTTTCTTCAATTTGCTTCTCTTTTTTCTTGCTAAAGTTCTTCTTCCTGAATTTTTCTTTTAAAAGATAATTGTTGAATTTTTTTGGATCTTCTAGCGAATAGTTTTAACTCTTCACCCTCTTCATTTTCCCTAGATAAATATTTCTTCTCCTCATGATGCACTTTCAATGATGTAGACTTCTTCTTCTTTGAGATGCCTTTCTTTTCTCTCTCTTGATTCTTGCCTTTTATTATTTCGTCTCATATGTGATGAGATTGCCAACAAGTTCTTCTAGTGTTGAGGAGGCAAGGTTCTTTGATCTAACATCAAATTTTTATTTTTGGCTAATTATTCTAGCTTATGAACTTGATGTTCCTTCAATCATAGGCCGATGGTCAGCCCTCCAATTGTTGGGCTTCGGCTTTTGATTTCCAAAAGCCCTTTAACAAGCCCATAACCAATTAACAAACTTAGAGATTTTCTTTTTAATTTTTCTTCCTTTCCTTTCACTTTGACTTTCTAATTTGTATTCTCTAACTTATTTATATACCCCAAAAGTTATCATATGAACTCTATTTAATTCATTAAAGCACAATTAATCATAATTATATCATAAACTAGGCAAACTTTTCATATTGAGTCTAAAGGTTTCTAATCGATTCCTTTTTATTTCCATATTATCCTAATATTTAAAGACCTAATCCTATAGTATCATTAGGGCTAAAATGATCCATGAAATTCTTGGGCATTACACACTTTTTATAGTTAATTAAAGTGTAAAATTCAAGTGTTCCCTCATCATCTTCAAGATCATCCTTTGGGCCATCAAGCAAAGGTTAGCTCTTTCTTCTTCTTCTTATTCTTCATTGAATGATTTTTCATCACTTCAAGTGTCATCCCTACTCCAAGCTGTATGTGTTTTGTTCTTCTTACTAAATTTCTTCTCTTTCTTATCCTTTTTCTTTTTATGCTTAAGTGATGGACAAGCTTCTCTAATGCGCCCTAGTTTTGTGGACTCATGGCATAAAATTTAATTTTTTTCCTTCAATTTGCTTCCCATTTTCCTTGCTAAAGTTCTTCTTCTTGAGTTTTTCTTTTAAAAGATAATTGTTGAATTTTTTTGAATCTTTTTGCAAATAGTGTTAACTTTTCAACATCTTCATTTTCATAAGATAAATATTTCTTCTCCTCATGATGTACTTTCAATGACGTAGACATCTCCACCTTTGAGTGCCTTTTTTTTCTTTCTCTCTTGATTCTTGCCTTTTATCATTTCATCTCATATGTGATGAGATTGCCAACATGTTTTTCTAATGTTAAGGAGGCAAGGTTCTTTGATCTAACATCAAATTTTTATTTTGGGCTAATTATTCTAGCTTAAAAACTTTGTTTTCCTTCAATTATAGGCCCATGGTCAGCCCTCCTATTGTTGGACTTGGGCTTTTGATATCCAAAAGCCCCTTAACAAGCCCATAACCCATTAACAAACGAAGAAATTTTCTTTTTAATTTTTCTTCCTTTCTTTTCACTTTGACTTTCTAATTTGTATTCTCTAACTTATTTATATACCCCAAAAAGTTATCATATGAACTCTATTTAATTCCTTAAAGCACAATTAATCATAATTATATCATAAACTAGGCAAACTTTACATATTGAGTCAAAAGGTTTGTAACCGATTCCTTTTTTTTTTTTTTCCATATTATCCTAATATTTAAAGACCTTATCCTATAGTATCATTAGGGCTAAAATGATCCATGAAATTCTTGGGTATTACACACTTTTTATAGTTAATTAAAGTGTAAGATTCAAGTGTTCCCTCATCATCTTCAAGATCATCCTTTGGGACATCAAGCAAAGGTTAGCTCTTTCTTCTTCTTCTTCTTCTTCGTTAAATGATTTTTCATCACTTGAAGTGTCATCCCTACTCCAAGCGGCATGTGTTTTGTTCTTCTTACTAAATTTCCTTTCTTTCTTATCCTTTTTCTTCTTATGCTTAAGTGATGGACAAGCTTGTCCAATGTGCCCCAGTTTCATGGGCTCATAGCATATAATTTCATTTTTTTTCTTCAATTTGCTTTTTCCTTGCTAAAGTTCTTCTTCTTGAATTTTTCTTTTAAAAGATAATTATTGAATTTTTTTTGAATCTTTTAGCAAATAGTGTTAACTCTTCGACATCTTCATTTTCACTAGATAAATATTTCTTCTCCTCATGATGTACTTTCAATGATGTAGTCTTCTACTTCTTTGAGATGCCTTTTTTTTTTTTTTTTTTGTTTCTCTCTTGATTCTTGCTTTTTATTATTTTATCTCATTTGTGATGAGATTGCTAACAAGTTCTTCTAATGTTAATGAGGCAAGGTTCTTTGATCTAACATTAAAATTTTATTTTGGGCTAATTATTCTAGCCTATAAACTTGATGTTCCTATAATTATAGGCCCATGGTAAGCCCTCCTATTCTTGGTCTTGGGCTTTTGATATCCAAAAGCCCTTAACAAGCCTGTAAGCCATTAACCAACATAGAAATTTTCGTTTTAATTTTTCTTCCCTTCCTTTCACTTTGACTTTCTAATTTGTATTCTCTAACTTATGTATACACCCTAAAAGTTATCATGTGAACTCTATTTAATTCATTAAAGCACAATTAATCATAATTATATCATAAACTAGGCAAACTTTACATATTGAGTCAAAAGGTTTCTAACCGATTCCTTTTTTTTTCCATATTATCCTAATATTTAAAGACCTGATCCTATATTATTATTAGGGCTAAAATGATCCATGAAATTCTTGGGCATTACACACTTTTTATAGTTAATTAGAGTGTAAAATTCAAGTGTTCCCTCATCATCTTGAAGATCATCCTTTAGGTCATCAAGCAAAGGTTAGCTCTTTCTTCTTCTTCTTCTTCTTGGTTGAATGATTTTTCATCACTTTAAGTGTCATCCCTACTCCAAGCTGCATGTGTTTTGTTCTTCTTACTAAATTTCTTCTCTTTCTTATCCTTTTTCTTCCTCTGCTTAAGTGATGGACAAGCTTATCTAATATGTCCCAGTTTCATGGACTCATAGCATAAAATTTCATTTTTTTTCTTCAATATGCTTCCCTTTTTCCTTACTAAAGTTCTTCTTGAATTTTTCTTTTAAAAGACAATTGTTGAATTTTTTTTAATCTTTTAGCAAATAGTGTTAACTCTTCAACATCTTCATTTTCACTAGATAAATATTTCTTCTCCTTATGATGTACTTTCAATGATGTAGACTTCTCCTTCTTAAAGATGCCTTTTTTTTCTTTCTCTCTTGATTCTTACCTTTTATTATTTCATCTCATATGTGATGAGATTGCCAATAAGTTCTTCTTGTGTTAAGAGGGCAAGTTTCTTTGACCTAACATCAAATTTTTTTTTTCGGCTAATTATTCTATCTTCTAAACTTGATATTCCTTCAATTATATGTCCATGGTCAGCCCTCCTATTGTTAGGCTTGGGCTTTTGATATCCAAAAGCCCCCTAAAAAGCCCATAACCCATCAACCAACTTAGAAATTTCCTTTTTAATTTTTCTTCCTTTTGTTTCTCTTTGACTTTCTAATTTGTATTCTCTAACTAATTTATATACCGCAAAAGTTATCATATGAACTCTATTTAATTGATTAAAGCACAGTTAATCATAATTATATCATAAACTATGCAAACTTTTTATATTGAGTCAAAAGGTTTCTACCCGTTACTTTTTATTTCCATATTATCCTAATTTTTAAAGACCTTATCCTATAGTATCATTAGGGCTAAAATGATCCATGAAATTCTTGGGTATTACACACTTTTTATAGTTAATTAAAGTGTAAGATTCAAGTGTTCCCTCATCTTCTTCAAGATCACCCTTTGGGCCATCAAGCAAAGATTAGCTCTTTCTTCTTCTTCTTCTTTTTCGTTGAATGATTTTTCTTCACTTGAAGTGTCATCCCGACTCCAAATTGCATGTGTTTTGTTCTTCTTACTAAATTTCTTCTCTTTCTTATCCTTTTTTTTTCTTATGCTTAAGTGATGGACAAGTTTGTCTAATGTGCTCCAATTTCGTGGACTCATAGCATATAATTTCATTTTTTTTCTTCAATATGCTTCCCTTTTTCCTTGTTGAAGTTCTTCTTCTTGAATTTTTCATTTAAAAGATAATTTTTGAATTTTCTTGAATCTTTTAGCAAATAGTGTTTGCTCTTCAACATCTTCATTTTCACTAGATAAATATTTCTTCTCCTCATGATGTACTTTCAATGATGTAGACTTTCCCTTCATTGACATGCCTTTTATTTTTCTTTCTCTCTTAATTCTTGCCTTTTATTATATCATCTCATATGTGATGAGATTGCAAACAAGCTCTTCAAGTGTTAAGGAGGCAAGGTTCTCTGATCTAACATCAAATTTTTATTTTGGGCAAACTATTCTAGCTTATAAACTTGATGTTCCTTCAATTATAGGCCTATGGTTGGCCCTCCTATTGTTGGGCTTGGGCTTTTGATATCCAAAAGCCCCTTAACAAGCCCATAAGCCATTAACAAACTTAGAAATTTTCTTTTTAATTTTTCATCCTTTCCTTTCATTTTGACTTTCTAATTTGTATTCTCTAACTTATGTATATACCCTAAAAGTTATCATATGAACTCTATTTAATTGATTAAAGCACAATTAATCATAATTATATCATAAACTAGGCAAACTTTACATATTGAGTCAAACGGTTTCTAATCGATTCCTTTCTATTTCCATATTATCCTAATATTTAAAGACCTAATCCTATAGTATCATTAGGGCTAAAATGATCCGTGAAATTCTTGGGTATTACACACTTTTTATAGTTAATTAAAGTGTAAAATTCAAGTGTTCCCTCATCTTCTTCAAGATCATCCTTTAGGCCATCAAGCAAAGGTTAACTCTTTCTTCTTCTTCTTCTTCTTCTTCTTCTTCTTCTTCTTCGTTGAATGATTTTTCATCACTTCAAGTGTCATCCCGACTCCAAGCTGCATGTGTTTTGTTCTTCTTACAAAATTTCTTCTCTTTCCTATCCTTTTTCTTCTTATGCTTAAGTGATGGACAAGCTTGTCTAATGTGCCCCAGTTTCGTGGTCTCGTAGCACATAATTTCATTTTTTTTGTTCAATTTGCTTCTCTTTTACCTTGCTAAAGTTCTTCTTCTTGAATTTTTCTTTTAAAAGATAATTATTGAATTTTTTTGAATCTTCTTACAAATAGTTTTAACTCTTCAACATCTTCATTTTCCCTAGATAAATATTTCTTCTCCTCATGATGTACATTCAATGATGTAGACTTCTCCTTCTTTGAGATGCCTTTCTTTTCTCTCTTTTGATTCTTGCCTTTTATTATTTCATCTCATATGTGGTGAGATTGCCAACAAGTTCTTCTAGTGTTAAGGAGGCAAGGTTCTCTGATCTAACATCAAATTTCTATTTTGGGCTAAGTATTCTAGCTTATAAACTTGATGTTCCTTCAATTATAGGCCCATGGTTAGCCCTCTTATTGATGGGCTTCGGCTTTTGATATCTAAAAGCCCTTTAACAAGCCCGTAAGCCATTAACAAACTTAGAAATTTTCTTTTTAATTTTTCTTCCTTTCCTTTTACTTTGACTTTCTAATTTTTATTATCTAACTTATATATATGCCATAAAAGTTATCATATGAAGTCTATTTAGTTCATTAAAGCACAATTAATCATAATTATATCATAAACTAGGCAAACTTTACATATTGAGTCAAAAGGTTTCTAATCGATTCCTTTTTATTTCCATATTATCCTAATATTTAAAGACCCGATCCTAGATTATTATTAGGGCTAAAATGATCCATGAAATTCTTGGGTATTCCACACTTTTTATAGTTAATTAAAGTGTAAAATTCAAGTGTTCCCTCATCATCTTCAAGATCATCCTTTAGGCCATCAAGCAAAGGTTAGCTCTTTCCTCTTCTTCTTCTTCTTCCTTGAATGATTTTTCATCACTTAAAGTGTCGTCCCTACTCCAAGTTGCATGTGTTTTGTTCTTCTTACTAAATTTCTTCTCTTTTTTATCCTTTTTCTTCTTATGGTTAAGTGATTGACAAGCTTGTCTATTGTGCCCCAGTTTTGTGGACTCGTAGCACATAATTTCATTTTTTTTCTTCAATTTGCTTCTCTTTTTTCTTGCTAAAGTTCTTCTTCTTGATTATTTCTTTTAAAAGATAATTGTTGAATTTTTTTGGATCTTTTAGCGAATAGTTTTAACTCTTCACCCTCATCATTTTCTCTAGATAAATATTTCTTCTCCTCATGATGTACTTTCAATGATGTAGACTTCTTCTTCTTTGAGATGCCTTTCTTTTCTCTCTCTTGATTCTTGCCTTTTATTATTTCATCTCATATATGATGAGATTGCCAACAAGTTCTTCAAGTGTTAAGGAGGCAAGGTTCTTTGATCTAACATCAAATTTTTATTTTGGGATTATGAACTTGATTTTCCTTCAATTATAGGCCCATGGACAGCCCTCCTATTGTTGGGCTTGGGCTTTTGATTTCCAAAAGCCCTTTAACAAGCCCATAAGCCATTAACAAACTTAGAGATTTTCTTTTTAATTTTTCTTCCTTTCCTTTCACTTTGACTTTCTAATTTGTATTCTCTAACTTATTTATATACCCCAAAAGTTATCATATGAACTCTATTTGATTCATTAAAGCACAATTAATCATAATTATATCATAAACTAGGCAAACTTTACATATTGAGTCAAACAGTTTCTAATCGATTCCTTTCTATTTCCATATTATCCTAATATTTAAAGACCTAATCCTATAGTATCATTAGGGCTAAAATGATCCGTGAAATTCTTGGGTATTACACACTTTTTATAGTTAATTAAAGTGTAAAATTCAAGTGTTCCCTCATCATCTTCAAGATCATCCTTTAGGCCATCAAGCAAAGGTTAGCTCTTTCTTCTTCTTCTTCTTCTTCGTTGAATGATTTTTCATCACTTCAAATGTCATCCCGACTCCAAGCTGCATGTGTTTTGTTCTTCTTACTAAATTTCTTCTCTTTCCTATCCTTTTTCTTCTTATGCTTAAGTGATGGACAAGCTTGTCTAATGTGCCCCAGTTTCGTGGTCTCGTAGCATATAATTTCATTTTTTTTGTTCAATTTGCTTCTCTTTTTCCTTGCTAAAGTTCTTCTTCTTGAATTTTTCTTTTAAAAGATAATTATTGAATTTTTTTGAATCTTCTTACAAATAGTTTTAACTCTTCAACATCTTCATTTTCCCTAGATAAATATTTCTTCTCCTTATGATGTACATTCAATGATGTAGACTTCTCCTTCTTTGAGATGCCTTTCTTTTCTCTTTTTTGATTCTTGCCTTTTATTATTTCATCTCATATGTGGTGAGATTGCCAACAAGTTCTTCTAGTGTTAAGGAGGCAAGGTTCTCTGATCTAACATCAAATTTCTATTTTGGGCTAAGTATTCTAGCTTATAAACTTGATGTTCCGTCAATTATAGGCCCATGGTTAGCCCTCTTATTGATGAGCTTGGGCTTTTGATATCTAAAAGCCCCTTAACAAGCCCGTAAGCCATTAACAAACTTATAAATTTTCTTTTTAATTTTTCTTCCTTTCCTTTCATTTTGACTTTATAATTTGTATTCTCTAACTTATATATATGCCCTAAAAGTTATCATATGAAGTCTATTTATTTCATTAAAGCACAATTAATCATAATTATTTCATAAACTAGGCAAACTTTACATATTGAGTCAAAAGGTTTCTAATCGATTCCTTTTTATTTCCATATTACCCTAATATTTAAAGACCTGATCCTATATTATTATTAAGGCTAAAATGATCCATAAAATTCTTGGGTATTCCACACTTTTTATTGTTAATTCAAGTGTTCCCTCATCATCTTCAAGATCATCCTTTAGGCCATCAAGCAAAGGTTAGCCCTTTCTTCTTCTTCTTCTTCTTCGTTGAATGATTTTTCATCACTTAATGTGTCGTCCCTACTCC
Source organism: Reutealis trisperma (assembly GCA_947687605.1). Taxonomy (NCBI): domain Eukaryota; kingdom Viridiplantae; phylum Streptophyta; class Magnoliopsida; order Malpighiales; family Euphorbiaceae; genus Reutealis; species Reutealis trisperma. The sequence continues at coordinate 253,866 of CANTUT010000562.1, forward strand.
AAGCTGCATGTGTTTTGTTCTTCTTACTAAATTTCTTCTCTTTTTTATCCTTTTTCTTCTTATGTGTAAGTGATTGTCAAGCTTGTCTATTGTGCCCCAGTTTTGTGGACTAGTAGCACATAATTTCATTTTTTTTCTTCAATTTGCTTCTCTTTTTTCTTGCTAAAGTTCTTCTTCCTGAATTTTTCTTTTAAAAGATAATTGTTGAATTTTTTTGGATCTTCTAGCGAATAGTTTTAACTCTTCACCCTCTTCATTTTCCCTAGATAAATATTTCTTCTCCTCATGATGCACTTTCAATGATGTAGACTTCTTCTTCTTTGAGATGCCTTTCTTTTCTCTCTCTTGATTCTTGCCTTTTATTATTTCGTCTCATATGTGATGAGATTGCCAACAAGTTCTTCTAGTGTTGAGGAGGCAAGGTTCTTTGATCTAACATCAAATTTTTATTTTTGGCTAATTATTCTAGCTTATGAACTTGATGTTCCTTCAATCATAGGCCGATGGTCAGCCCTCCAATTGTTGGGCTTGGGCTTTTGATTTCCAAAAGCCCTTTAACAAGCCCATAACCAATTAACAAACTTAGAGATTTTCTTTTTAATTTTTCTTCCTTTCCTTTCACTTTGACTTTCTAATTTGTATTCTCTAACTTATTTATATACCCCAAAAGTTATCATATGAACTCTATTTAATTCATTAAAGCACAATTAATCATAATTATATCATAAACTAGGCAAACTTTTCATATTGAGTCTAAAGGTTTCTAATCGATTCCTTTTTATTTCCATATTATCCTAATATTTAAAGACCTAATCCTATAGTATCATTAGGGCTAAAATGATCCATGAAATTCTTGGGCATTACACACTTTTTATAGTTAATTAAAGTGTAAAATTCAAGTGTTCCCTCATCATCTTCAAGATCATCCTTTGGGCCATCAAGCAAAGGTTAGCTCTTTCTTCTTCTTCTTATTCTTCATTGAATGATTTTTCATCACTTCAAGTGTCATCCCTACTCCAAGCTGTATGTGTTTTGTTCTTCTTACTAAATTTCTTCTCTTTCTTATCCTTTTTCTTTTTATGCTTAAGTGATGGACAAGCTTCTCTAATGCGCCCTAGTTTTGTGGACTCATGGCATAAAATTTAATTTTTTTCCTTCAATTTGCTTCCCATTTTCCTTGCTAAAGTTCTTCTTCTTGAGTTTTTCTTTTAAAAGATAATTGTTGAATTTTTTTGAATCTTTTTGCAAATAGTGTTAACTTTTCAACATCTTCATTTTCATAAGATAAATATTTCTTCTCCTCATGATGTACTTTCAATGACGTAGACATCTCCACCTTTGAGTGCCTTTTTTTTCTTTCTCTCTTGATTCTTGCCTTTTATCATTTCATCTCATATGTGATGAGATTGCCAACATGTTTTTCTAATGTTAAGGAGGCAAGGTTCTTTGATCTAACATCAAATTTTTATTTTGGGCTAATTATTCTAGCTTAAAAACTTTGTTTTCCTTCAATTATAGGCCCATGGTCAGCCCTCCTATTGTTGGACTTGGGCTTTTGATATCCAAAAGCCCCTTAACAAGCCCATAACCCATTAACAAACGAAGAAATTTTCTTTTTAATTTTTCTTCCTTTCTTTTCACTTTGACTTTCTAATTTGTATTCTCTAACTTATTTATATACCCCAAAAAGTTATCATATGAACTCTATTTAATTCCTTAAAGCACAATTAATCATAATTATATCATAAACTAGGCAAACTTTACATATTGAGTCAAAAGGTTTGTAACCGATTCCTTTTTTTTTTTTTTCCATATTATCCTAATATTTAAAGACCTTATCCTATAGTATCATTAGGGCTAAAATGATCCATGAAATTCTTGGGTATTACACACTTTTTATAGTTAATTAAAGTGTAAGATTCAAGTGTTCCCTCATCATCTTCAAGATCATCCTTTGGGACATCAAGCAAAGGTTAGCTCTTTCTTCTTCTTCTTCTTCTTCGTTAAATGATTTTTCATCACTTGAAGTGTCATCCCTACTCCAAGCGGCATGTGTTTTGTTCTTCTTACTAAATTTCCTTTCTTTCTTATCCTTTTTCTTCTTATGCTTAAGTGATGGACAAGCTTGTCCAATGTGCCCCAGTTTCATGGGCTCATAGCATATAATTTCATTTTTTTTCTTCAATTTGCTTTTTCCTTGCTAAAGTTCTTCTTCTTGAATTTTTCTTTTAAAAGATAATTATTGAATTTTTTTTGAATCTTTTAGCAAATAGTGTTAACTCTTCGACATCTTCATTTTCACTAGATAAATATTTCTTCTCCTCATGATGTACTTTCAATGATGTAGTCTTCTACTTCTTTGAGATGCCTTTTTTTTTTTTTTTTTTGTTTCTCTCTTGATTCTTGCTTTTTATTATTTTATCTCATTTGTGATGAGATTGCTAACAAGTTCTTCTAATGTTAATGAGGCAAGGTTCTTTGATCTAACATTAAAATTTTATTTTGGGCTAATTATTCTAGCCTATAAACTTGATGTTCCTATAATTATAGGCCCATGGTAAGCCCTCCTATTCTTGGTCTTGGGCTTTTGATATCCAAAAGCCCTTAACAAGCCTGTAAGCCATTAACCAACATAGAAATTTTCGTTTTAATTTTTCTTCCCTTCCTTTCACTTTGACTTTCTAATTTGTATTCTCTAACTTATGTATACACCCTAAAAGTTATCATGTGAACTCTATTTAATTCATTAAAGCACAATTAATCATAATTATATCATAAACTAGGCAAACTTTACATATTGAGTCAAAAGGTTTCTAACCGATTCCTTTTTTTTTCCATATTATCCTAATATTTAAAGACCTGATCCTATATTATTATTAGGGCTAAAATGATCCATGAAATTCTTGGGCATTACACACTTTTTATAGTTAATTAGAGTGTAAAATTCAAGTGTTCCCTCATCATCTTGAAGATCATCCTTTAGGTCATCAAGCAAAGGTTAGCTCTTTCTTCTTCTTCTTCTTCTTGGTTGAATGATTTTTCATCACTTTAAGTGTCATCCCTACTCCAAGCTGCATGTGTTTTGTTCTTCTTACTAAATTTCTTCTCTTTCTTATCCTTTTTCTTCCTCTGCTTAAGTGATGGACAAGCTTATCTAATATGTCCCAGTTTCATGGACTCATAGCATAAAATTTCATTTTTTTTCTTCAATATGCTTCCCTTTTTCCTTACTAAAGTTCTTCTTGAATTTTTCTTTTAAAAGACAATTGTTGAATTTTTTTTAATCTTTTAGCAAATAGTGTTAACTCTTCAACATCTTCATTTTCACTAGATAAATATTTCTTCTCCTTATGATGTACTTTCAATGATGTAGACTTCTCCTTCTTAAAGATGCCTTTTTTTTCTTTCTCTCTTGATTCTTACCTTTTATTATTTCATCTCATATGTGATGAGATTGCCAATAAGTTCTTCTTGTGTTAAGAGGGCAAGTTTCTTTGACCTAACATCAAATTTTTTTTTTCGGCTAATTATTCTATCTTCTAAACTTGATATTCCTTCAATTATATGTCCATGGTCAGCCCTCCTATTGTTAGGCTTGGGCTTTTGATATCCAAAAGCCCCCTAAAAAGCCCATAACCCATCAACCAACTTAGAAATTTCCTTTTTAATTTTTCTTCCTTTTGTTTCTCTTTGACTTTCTAATTTGTATTCTCTAACTAATTTATATACCGCAAAAGTTATCATATGAACTCTATTTAATTGATTAAAGCACAGTTAATCATAATTATATCATAAACTATGCAAACTTTTTATATTGAGTCAAAAGGTTTCTACCCGTTACTTTTTATTTCCATATTATCCTAATTTTTAAAGACCTTATCCTATAGTATCATTAGGGCTAAAATGATCCATGAAATTCTTGGGTATTACACACTTTTTATAGTTAATTAAAGTGTAAGATTCAAGTGTTCCCTCATCTTCTTCAAGATCACCCTTTGGGCCATCAAGCAAAGATTAGCTCTTTCTTCTTCTTCTTCTTTTTCGTTGAATGATTTTTCTTCACTTGAAGTGTCATCCCGACTCCAAATTGCATGTGTTTTGTTCTTCTTACTAAATTTCTTCTCTTTCTTATCCTTTTTTTTTCTTATGCTTAAGTGATGGACAAGTTTGTCTAATGTGCTCCAATTTCGTGGACTCATAGCATATAATTTCATTTTTTTTCTTCAATATGCTTCCCTTTTTCCTTGTTGAAGTTCTTCTTCTTGAATTTTTCATTTAAAAGATAATTTTTGAATTTTCTTGAATCTTTTAGCAAATAGTGTTTGCTCTTCAACATCTTCATTTTCACTAGATAAATATTTCTTCTCCTCATGATGTACTTTCAATGATGTAGACTTTCCCTTCATTGACATGCCTTTTATTTTTCTTTCTCTCTTAATTCTTGCCTTTTATTATATCATCTCATATGTGATGAGATTGCAAACAAGCTCTTCAAGTGTTAAGGAGGCAAGGTTCTCTGATCTAACATCAAATTTTTATTTTGGGCAAACTATTCTAGCTTATAAACTTGATGTTCCTTCAATTATAGGCCTATGGTTGGCCCTCCTATTGTTGGGCTTGGGCTTTTGATATCCAAAAGCCCCTTAACAAGCCCATAAGCCATTAACAAACTTAGAAATTTTCTTTTTAATTTTTCATCCTTTCCTTTCATTTTGACTTTCTAATTTGTATTCTCTAACTTATGTATATACCCTAAAAGTTATCATATGAACTCTATTTAATTGATTAAAGCACAATTAATCATAATTATATCATAAACTAGGCAAACTTTACATATTGAGTCAAACGGTTTCTAATCGATTCCTTTCTATTTCCATATTATCCTAATATTTAAAGACCTAATCCTATAGTATCATTAGGGCTAAAATGATCCGTGAAATTCTTGGGTATTACACACTTTTTATAGTTAATTAAAGTGTAAAATTCAAGTGTTCCCTCATCTTCTTCAAGATCATCCTTTAGGCCATCAAGCAAAGGTTAACTCTTTCTTCTTCTTCTTCTTCTTCTTCTTCTTCTTCTTCTTCGTTGAATGATTTTTCATCACTTCAAGTGTCATCCCGACTCCAAGCTGCATGTGTTTTGTTCTTCTTACAAAATTTCTTCTCTTTCCTATCCTTTTTCTTCTTATGCTTAAGTGATGGACAAGCTTGTCTAATGTGCCCCAGTTTCGTGGTCTCGTAGCACATAATTTCATTTTTTTTGTTCAATTTGCTTCTCTTTTACCTTGCTAAAGTTCTTCTTCTTGAATTTTTCTTTTAAAAGATAATTATTGAATTTTTTTGAATCTTCTTACAAATAGTTTTAACTCTTCAACATCTTCATTTTCCCTAGATAAATATTTCTTCTCCTCATGATGTACATTCAATGATGTAGACTTCTCCTTCTTTGAGATGCCTTTCTTTTCTCTCTTTTGATTCTTGCCTTTTATTATTTCATCTCATATGTGGTGAGATTGCCAACAAGTTCTTCTAGTGTTAAGGAGGCAAGGTTCTCTGATCTAACATCAAATTTCTATTTTGGGCTAAGTATTCTAGCTTATAAACTTGATGTTCCTTCAATTATAGGCCCATGGTTAGCCCTCTTATTGATGGGCTTCGGCTTTTGATATCTAAAAGCCCTTTAACAAGCCCGTAAGCCATTAACAAACTTAGAAATTTTCTTTTTAATTTTTCTTCCTTTCCTTTTACTTTGACTTTCTAATTTTTATTATCTAACTTATATATATGCCATAAAAGTTATCATATGAAGTCTATTTAGTTCATTAAAGCACAATTAATCATAATTATATCATAAACTAGGCAAACTTTACATATTGAGTCAAAAGGTTTCTAATCGATTCCTTTTTATTTCCATATTATCCTAATATTTAAAGACCCGATCCTAGATTATTATTAGGGCTAAAATGATCCATGAAATTCTTGGGTATTCCACACTTTTTATAGTTAATTAAAGTGTAAAATTCAAGTGTTCCCTCATCATCTTCAAGATCATCCTTTAGGCCATCAAGCAAAGGTTAGCTCTTTCCTCTTCTTCTTCTTCTTCCTTGAATGATTTTTCATCACTTAAAGTGTCGTCCCTACTCCAAGTTGCATGTGTTTTGTTCTTCTTACTAAATTTCTTCTCTTTTTTATCCTTTTTCTTCTTATGGTTAAGTGATTGACAAGCTTGTCTATTGTGCCCCAGTTTTGTGGACTCGTAGCACATAATTTCATTTTTTTTCTTCAATTTGCTTCTCTTTTTTCTTGCTAAAGTTCTTCTTCTTGATTATTTCTTTTAAAAGATAATTGTTGAATTTTTTTGGATCTTTTAGCGAATAGTTTTAACTCTTCACCCTCATCATTTTCTCTAGATAAATATTTCTTCTCCTCATGATGTACTTTCAATGATGTAGACTTCTTCTTCTTTGAGATGCCTTTCTTTTCTCTCTCTTGATTCTTGCCTTTTATTATTTCATCTCATATATGATGAGATTGCCAACAAGTTCTTCAAGTGTTAAGGAGGCAAGGTTCTTTGATCTAACATCAAATTTTTATTTTGGGATTATGAACTTGATTTTCCTTCAATTATAGGCCCATGGACAGCCCTCCTATTGTTGGGCTTGGGCTTTTGATTTCCAAAAGCCCTTTAACAAGCCCATAAGCCATTAACAAACTTAGAGATTTTCTTTTTAATTTTTCTTCCTTTCCTTTCACTTTGACTTTCTAATTTGTATTCTCTAACTTATTTATATACCCCAAAAGTTATCATATGAACTCTATTTGATTCATTAAAGCACAATTAATCATAATTATATCATAAACTAGGCAAACTTTACATATTGAGTCAAACAGTTTCTAATCGATTCCTTTCTATTTCCATATTATCCTAATATTTAAAGACCTAATCCTATAGTATCATTAGGGCTAAAATGATCCGTGAAATTCTTGGGTATTACACACTTTTTATAGTTAATTAAAGTGTAAAATTCAAGTGTTCCCTCATCATCTTCAAGATCATCCTTTAGGCCATCAAGCAAAGGTTAGCTCTTTCTTCTTCTTCTTCTTCTTCGTTGAATGATTTTTCATCACTTCAAATGTCATCCCGACTCCAAGCTGCATGTGTTTTGTTCTTCTTACTAAATTTCTTCTCTTTCCTATCCTTTTTCTTCTTATGCTTAAGTGATGGACAAGCTTGTCTAATGTGCCCCAGTTTCGTGGTCTCGTAGCATATAATTTCATTTTTTTTGTTCAATTTGCTTCTCTTTTTCCTTGCTAAAGTTCTTCTTCTTGAATTTTTCTTTTAAAAGATAATTATTGAATTTTTTTGAATCTTCTTACAAATAGTTTTAACTCTTCAACATCTTCATTTTCCCTAGATAAATATTTCTTCTCCTTATGATGTACATTCAATGATGTAGACTTCTCCTTCTTTGAGATGCCTTTCTTTTCTCTTTTTTGATTCTTGCCTTTTATTATTTCATCTCATATGTGGTGAGATTGCCAACAAGTTCTTCTAGTGTTAAGGAGGCAAGGTTCTCTGATCTAACATCAAATTTCTATTTTGGGCTAAGTATTCTAGCTTATAAACTTGATGTTCCGTCAATTATAGGCCCATGGTTAGCCCTCTTATTGATGAGCTTGGGCTTTTGATATCTAAAAGCCCCTTAACAAGCCCGTAAGCCATTAACAAACTTATAAATTTTCTTTTTAATTTTTCTTCCTTTCCTTTCATTTTGACTTTATAATTTGTATTCTCTAACTTATATATATGCCCTAAAAGTTATCATATGAAGTCTATTTATTTCATTAAAGCACAATTAATCATAATTATTTCATAAACTAGGCAAACTTTACATATTGAGTCAAAAGGTTTCTAATCGATTCCTTTTTATTTCCATATTACCCTAATATTTAAAGACCTGATCCTATATTATTATTAAGGCTAAAATGATCCATAAAATTCTTGGGTATTCCACACTTTTTATTGTTAATTCAAGTGTTCCCTCATCATCTTCAAGATCATCCTTTAGGCCATCAAGCAAAGGTTAGCCCTTTCTTCTTCTTCTTCTTCTTCGTTGAATGATTTTTCATCACTTAATGTGTCGTCCCTACTCCAAGCTGCATGTGTTTTGTTCTTCTTACTAAATTTCTTCTCTTTTTTATCCTTTTTCTTCTTATGTGTAAGTGATTGTCAAGCTTGTCTATTGTGCCCCAGTTTTGTGGACTAGTAGCACATAATTTCATTTTTTTTCTTCAATTTGCTTCTCTTTTTTCTTGCTAAAGTTCTTCTTCCTGAATTTTTCTTTTAAAAGATAATTGTTGAATTTTTTTGGATCTTCTAGCGAATAGTTTTAACTCTTCACCCTCTTCATTTTCCCTAGATAAATATTTCTTCTCCTCATGATGCACTTTCAATGATGTAGACTTCTTCTTCTTTGAGATGCCTTTCTTTTCTCTCTCTTGATTCTTGCCTTTTATTATTTCGTCTCATATGTGATGAGATTGCCAACAAGTTCTTCTAGTGTTGAGGAGGCAAGGTTCTTTGATCTAACATCAAATTTTTATTTTTGGCTAATTATTCTAGCTTATGAACTTGATGTTCCTTCAATCATAGGCCGATGGTCAGCCCTCCAATTGTTGGGCTTGGGCTTTTGATTTCCAAAAGCCCTTTAACAAGCCCATAACCAATTAACAAACTTAGAGATTTTCTTTTTAATTTTTCTTCCTTTCCTTTCACTTTGACTTTCTAATTTGTATTCTCTAACTTATTTATATACCCCAAAAGTTATCATATGAACTCTATTTAATTCATTAAAGCACAATTAATCATAATTATATCATAAACTAGGCAAACTTTTCATATTGAGTCTAAAGGTTTCTAATCGATTCCTTTTTATTTCCATATTATCCTAATATTTAAAGACCTAATCCTATAGTATCATTAGGGCTAAAATGATCCATGAAATTCTTGGGCATTACACACTTTTTATAGTTAATTAAAGTGTAAAATTCAAGTGTTCCCTCATCATCTTCAAGATCATCCTTTGGGCCATCAAGCAAAGGTTAGCTCTTTCTTCTTCTTCTTATTCTTCATTGAATGATTTTTCATCACTTCAAGTGTCATCCCTACTCCAAGCTGTATGTGTTTTGTTCTTCTTACTAAATTTCTTCTCTTTCTTATCCTTTTTCTTTTTATGCTTAAGTGATGGACAAGCTTCTCTAATGCGCCCTAGTTTTGTGGACTCATGGCATAAAATTTAATTTTTTTCCTTCAATTTGCTTCCCATTTTCCTTGCTAAAGTTCTTCTTCTTGAGTTTTTCTTTTAAAAGATAATTGTTGAATTTTTTTGAATCTTTTTGCAAATAGTGTTAACTTTTCAACATCTTCATTTTCATAAGATAAATATTTCTTCTCCTCATGATGTACTTTCAATGACGTAGACATCTCCACCTTTGAGTGCCTTTTTTTTCTTTCTCTCTTGATTCTTGCCTTTTATCATTTCATCTCATATGTGATGAGATTGCCAACATGTTTTTCTAATGTTAAGGAGGCAAGGTTCTTTGATCTAACATCAAATTTTTATTTTGGGCTAATTATTCTAGCTTAAAAACTTTGTTTTCCTTCAATTATAGGCCCATGGTCAGCCCTCCTATTGTTGGACTTGGGCTTTTGATATCCAAAAGCCCCTTAACAAGCCCATAACCCATTAACAAACGAAGAAATTTTCTTTTTAATTTTTCTTCCTTTCTTTTCACTTTGACTTTCTAATTTGTATTCTCTAACTTATTTATATACCCCAAAAAGTTATCATATGAACTCTATTTAATTCCTTAAAGCACAATTAATCATAATTATATCATAAACTAGGCAAACTTTACATATTGAGTCAAAAGGTTTGTAACCGATTCCTTTTTTTTTTTTTTTCATATTATCCTAATATTTAAAGACCTTATCCTATAGTATCATTAGGGCTAAAATGATCCATGAAATTCTTGGGTATTACACACTTTTTATAGTTAATTAAAGTGTAAGATTCAAGTGTTCCCTCATCATCTTCAAGATCATCCTTTGGGACATCAAGCAAAGGTTAGCTCTTTCTTCTTCTTCTTCTTCTTCGTTAAATGATTTTTCATCACTTGAAGTGTCATCCCTACTCCAAGCGGCATGTGTTTTGTTCTTCTTACTAAATTTCCTTTCTTTCTTATCCTTTTTCTTCTTATGCTTAAGTGATGGACAAGCTTGTCCAATGTGCCCCAGTTTCATGGGCTCATAGCATATAATTTCATTTTTTTTCTTCAATTTGCTTTTTCCTTGCTAAAGTTCTTCTTCTTGAATTTTTCTTTTAAAAGATAATTATTGAATTTTTTTTGAATCTTTTAGCAAATAGTGTTAACTCTTCGACATCTTCATTTTCACTAGATAAATATTTCTTCTCCTCATGATGTACTTTCAATGATGTAGTCTTCTACTTCTTTGAGATGCCTTTTTTTTTTTTTTTTTTGTTTCTCTCTTGATTCTTGCTTTTTATTATTTTATCTCATTTGTGATGAGATTGCTAACAAGTTCTTCTAATGTTAATGAGGCAAGGTTCTTTGATCTAACATTAAAATTTTATTTTGGGCTAATTATTCTAGCCTATAAACTTGATGTTCCTATAATTATAGGCCCATGGTAAGCCCTCCTATTCTTGGTCTTGGGCTTTTGATATCCAAAAGCCCTTAACAAGCCTGTAAGCCATTAACCAACATAGAAATTTTCGTTTTAATTTTTCTTCCCTTCCTTTCACTTTGACTTTCTAATTTGTATTCTCTAACTTATGTATACACCCTAAAAGTTATCATGTGAACTCTATTTAATTCATTAAAGCACAATTAATCATAATTATATCATAAACTAGGCAAACTTTACATATTGAGTCAAAAGGTTTCTAACCGATTCCTTTTTTTTTCCATATTATCCTAATATTTAAAGACCTGATCCTATATTATTATTAGGGCTAAAATGATCCATGAAATTCTTGGGCATTACACACTTTTTATAGTTAATTAGAGTGTAAAATTCAAGTGTTCCCTCATCATCTTGAAGATCATCCTTTAGGTCATCAAGCAAAGGTTAGCTCTTTCTTCTTCTTCTTCTTCTTGGTTGAATGATTTTTCATCACTTTAAGTGTCATCCCTACTCCAAGCTGCATGTGTTTTGTTCTTCTTACTAAATTTCTTCTCTTTCTTATCCTTTTTCTTCCCTCTGCTTAAGTGATGGGACAAGCTTATCTAATATGTCCCCAGTTTCATGGACTCATAGCATAAAATTTCATTTTTTTTCTTCAATATGCTTCCCTTTTTCCTTACTAAAGTTCTTCTTGAATTTTTTCTTTTAAAAGACAATTGTTGAATTTTTTTTAATCTTTTAGCAAATAGTGTTAACTCTTCAACATCTTCATTTTCACTAGATAAATATTTCTTCTCCTTATGATGTACTTTCAATGATGTAGACTTCTCCTTCTTAAAGATGCCTTTTTTTTCTTTCTCTCTTGATTCTTACCTTTTATTATTTCATCTCATATGTGATGAGATTGCCAATAAGTTCTTCTTGTGTTAAGAGGGCAAGTTTCTTTGACCTAACATCAAATTTTTTTTTTCGGCTAATTATTCTATCTTCTAAACTTGATATTCCTTCAATTATATGTCCATGGTCAGCCCTCCCTATTGTTAGGCCTTGGGCTTTTGATATCCAAAAGCCCCCTAAAAAGCCCATAACCCATCAACCAACTTAGAAATTTTCCTTTTTAATTTTTCTTCCTTTTGTTTCTCTTTGACTTTCTAATTTGTATTCTCTAACTAATTTATATACCGCAAAAGTTATCATATGAACTCTATTTAATTGATTAAAGCACAGTTAATCATAATTATATCATAAACTATGCAAACTTTTTATATTGAGTCAAAAGGTTTCTACCCGTTACTTTTTATTTCCATATTATCCTAATTTTTAAAGACCTTATCCTATAGTATCATTAGGGCTAAAATGATCCATGAAATTCTTGGGGTATTACACACTTTTTATAGTTAATTAAAGTGTAAGATTCAAGTGTTCCCTCATCTTCTTCAAGATCACCCTTTGGGCCATCAAGCAAAGATTAGCTCTTTCTTCTTCTTCTTCTTTTTCGTTGAATGATTTTTCTTCACTTGAAGTGTCATCCCGACTCCAAATTGCATGTGTTTTGTTCTTCTTACTAAATTTCTTCTCTTTCTTATCCTTTTTTTTTCTTATGCTTAAGTGATGGACAAGTTTGTCTAATGTGCTCCAATTTCGTGGACTCATAGCATATAATTTCATTTTTTTTCTTCAATATGCTTCCCTTTTTCCTTGTTGAAGTTCTTCTTCTTGAATTTTTCATTTAAAAGATAATTTTTGAATTTTCTTGAATCTTTTAGCAAATAGTGTTTGCTCTTCAACATCTTCATTTTCACTAGATAAATATTTCTTCTCCTCATGATGTACTTTCAATGATGTAGACTTTCCCTTCATTGACATGCCTTTTATTTTTCTTTCTCTCTTAATTCTTGCCTTTTATTATATCATCTCATATGTGATGAGATTGCAAACAAGCTCTTCAAGTGTTAAGGAGGCAAGGTTCTCTGATCTAACATCAAATTTTTATTTTGGGCAAACTATTCTAGCTTATAAACTTGATGTTCCTTCAATTATAGGCCTATGGTTGGCCCTCCTATTGTTGGGCTTGGGCTTTTGATATCCAAAAGCCCCTTAACAAGCCCATAAGCCATTAACAAACTTAGAAATTTTCTTTTTAATTTTTCATCCTTTCCTTTCATTTTGAC